>JAJQOW010000018.1:5595934-6160934 GCA_037975125.1 Latrodectus hesperus | reverse complement strand
AAACTTGTTGCTCTTCATTTCTAAATAATTCAAATTATAATCATGTTAAGATAATATTCTTAGAACCATTGTTTAATCAGTTTTGCTACAAAAACATGTTGGTTAAATTGCATAAATTTTTCTATGTTGCTGTTCCAAAGATTAATTTTGAAACTATTTTTAAAATTAAAAAAATATTTTAAATAAAAAGAAATATTAGTTACATTATTAGTCTTCATTATTATTTACATTATTACTTTTACACATTAGTTACATCATTTGCCACACAATAGTTCCATTATTAAAAACATTATTACAATATTAGTCTTCTATTTCACCTGTCTAACTTTCACAGAATCGAATTTTTGGCGACAACACATGATATTACTATAAAAAGAAACCAAATATTAGTTGAAACTCGTCTTATTTTAGGGTTAAAAACATTTTCATATCACTAAGAATATTTAAAAAATTTAAAAGTTTAAAAGCATGTTAGTTGTAAATTGCAGTCAGTGACGTTTTGTTTTGGATCGGGAATATCATTTGTCAACATTAATGCATGCGTTGGGGAAATGAAAGTATTAAATACAATTAAAAAGAGAAATTCAAGTTACAATGATATGAAGAATAATTAATTAATGGGACATAATATGAATTTCCTCTCATTTCTAATATGAACATTTTAAATTAATTTTTTGGCCAAAATTATAATTATTAGAAAAATAGATTGAATTTTTCGAATTAATATATCTCTAAAAATTATTCTAAAGTCTGAAATTAATCTATCTTTATTTGCTTAAAAAAGAAAGAAAATTCAAACATGAATCTTAAAGTAGATTAATTTCAGCCTATGAATATTACTTTATCAAAAAAAGTTTACTATTAAAGAATTTTCTTATTATTCTTTTATTAACATTTTACACAAATGCTTAATAGCTTAAGTCAAAATTATAAAAAATGTTAATGTTACACAAATTAATAACATATATTATAAAATATAAATAAGGTAAAACGTAAAAAGGCTGTGTCACGTATGCATACTCTGATACATATATATATATATATATATATATATATATATATATATATATATATATATATATATATATATATATATATATATATATATATATATGATCTCTTTTTATAATATTTAATTTCAGTAAATGTAGCGATTACTAAATAATGTGTGCATTACAGCTTTTTTACAATAATATGATTATCAATTAACTGGGCTGTGTGGTGCAAACTGACATCGTTCTAAGTAATTCAAGCAGGCTGGGGTCAAAATCTGAGCTATAAAACTAAATTAATAACGGGAATAATATAATTATTAAATTCAATTTTGAAAATTCAGGTTTTTCCTTTGCTTTTCATGGAACATACTTACAACACGCAAACACAAATAAATCTTAGTATTTAAAATATTTGAAATTTAAAATTAATAATTTGAACATTCGAAACACCTACTTTTTTCTTCTCCTCATTATCTTTATATTTCATTCGAATTCATTCATGAAATCCTTTCGCTAATTCTAACTTATATCCTCGTCATATTTCAGCCATTCTTATGATTTAGAAAAAAATAAGCTAACTCTTCCATATCATATTATATTTCATTTATATCTCTTTTACTTCTAGCATTCAATAAAGTTACATATTCAGCAATATATTCACTCATGATAGTGAAATTATATCTCTAACTAAAAGCTATAATAAAAACTGTGGTTCATGACTACAGAAACAGTTACATTCACTTGAAGAAGAACAGAACTACAGTTATAATCTTTTAAAAACAAACGATAACGTAATGTCTGAATATTTACTGATTTGTATCTAAGCAATTGCTTGGAGTAAAAATCCTTTGCTTCTTATGAAATATTTAAAAAGAAAATAATTTTTATGCCTCATAATTCTTATCAATTACTAAATTATTTAAAAAAATATTTTCCGAACACACAAACATAAATTTATATTTCGACACCACAAAATGCATTTGACTTATTAGTATTTATCTGTCACAAATTCTCATAAATACTGACATGTTAAATGCATTGCTAGGAAGTTTGGTTTGGTTTAATGGCGCAAGGATAAACTACGTCAATCACAAGATATTATATATAAGTTTCTTTTCTTTTTCAACCAATTAAAAATATAAAATAGAAGTATAATTAAAATGTGCATTAAAAGTCTCTAAACATACAATATACACATGTATAAAATTAATAACATGAAATTTAAATAACATATTTCCAAATCAGATAAAATTGATAAATCCTTTGTCTTTTAAAAATGCAAAGAGATTGCAATGGGGTGTTCCCCAAGCAGGTCTTTTCTAATGTTGAAATATTACTATTAAAATATCTAAATCAATGATGGTTAAAATCTGTACACACAATTAAAAAATGGTATACTGTGAATGGTTCATCACACTTTTCACACCATGATTGGAAATCACTTAAGATCAAATGTTTGTGGATGAGACGCATGTGAACAATCCGAAGGCGAGTCAGTCTAACGTCTGCGCTTCGTGGAGATAAAACAGAGAATGGAATGATAAATGGAAAGATGAAAAATGGAGTTTGTTGCTGACTTGCAGATTCCAGGATTCCAGCCAAAGAGAATATATGAAACGTTTGAATCCTTTTCTCATGTCCATTGATGGTATTGAAGGCAAAATGGAAGTAGATGCAGATTTAGCTTCCGCATCAGCCTTCTCATTGCCCTCTATTCCTATGTGGCTTGGTATCCAACAAAACAGTATCTCAAATCCCTTGCTAGTAACAGAATCAAACAGTTATTATTCTTAGTTATTTTTAGACAATTAGAGTTATTATTCTTCAAAGCATCTAATACACTCTTAATGTCAGTGTACACTTAGAATTTAGGCTCATTTTTAGTTTTTAACAGTATATAGTGAAGTGCTCGGTATATAGCCATAGCCTCAGCAGTGAAGATGGAGCAGGATTTGTGAAGACTATAACTGTAGGAGGTATCATCAAGATAAACTCCACAGCCAACGGATCCTGCAGATTTGGATCCATCCGTGAATACTTGAATGTACATAGTATACTGACAGCGATGAAATGAATAAAGCTGTTGAAAAATAGCAGTACTTGTGTTTGATTTTTTATCTTTTCCAAAGGGATTCAAAACAATAATGCGTGGATCATACCAAGGAGAATGTGCGAAGAAGTCGGTAGACACAATTCGGACATCACATAGGTCAGAAAGCAAAACATTAGATTTAATACGAGAGAGAAAAGGTTGAATGCTTGATGGTCTAGCATTATATAATCTCTTTAGAGCAGCACTTGGAATCGTGGAACGTAAGGGATGATGAGGAGTGAACATGATTTTAGTATAAGAATTTAGAGACAGCTTTATCCGCCGCAAGTCTAATGGTAACTGTTGGCAAATTACATATAAACTCTGGACAGGTGATGTACGAAATGCTCCACAGCAAATCCTTAAAACAGTGGTAGACGGGATCCATTCTGCGTAAAATGGAAGATCTAGCACATCCATAAGCAACACAACCGTAGTCAATACGAGATAAAAATGACTGATTGATAAATTCGGAGCCGTGAAGTGAGATCTGCACCTCAAAATATATTCGACAACACTTTGAAAATATTGAGCGATCGCTCCCACTTCTTAAGCAGATATAAAGCATGCGGAAAGAAAGTTAACTTTTTATCGAAAATTACCCCGAAGAATTTTATCTCAGTGACCACAGGAATAGGCCTATTGCTTATGTGAAGTACAGGATCACGATGAAAACTAGTTTTCCTAAAGAAATGGACACAGCAACTCTCACTAGGAGATATACTAAGGCCATTTCGTTCACACCAAGTAGTTAGATTATTTACAGCTGTTAGCAATTGTCTCGCAATTATATTCATGTTTGAACCTTGATATGAAATTTGCAAATCATCAACATATAAATTACTATGAATAGAAGATGGTAACTGATGAAGTATGTTACTGATGAAAACGTTAAAAAGGGTTACGCTTAAAACGTTACCTTGAGAGACACCCTCAGCTTTGGTAGAAGTATTGGAAACTGTAGTTCTAACACGTACTTTAAAAATCCTAGTGGCTAGGAAATTCTGCGTAAATATTGGAATATTACCCTTAAAGACAAGATTATGCATATTACGAAGAATGTGATAACGCCACGTACGATCGTATGCTTTCTCAATATCAAAGAAAATTGCAACAAGGTGGTTTCTCCTCACGAAAGCATTTCGCGCGCGAATTTTGGATTCTAGATCTACTATGTTATCTACAGTGGATCGTCCTCTTCAAAATTCGACTTTTATAAAGAGGTATGCAATTATTCTTTTCTAAAACGTAAATGATTCTAGCATTGATCATACGCTCAAAAGCTTTGTACAAGCAACTCGTAAGAGCTATTGGACGATAACTCAGAGGGTCAGATGAACCTTTGCCAGGTTTCAAAATTGGAATCACTATCGTTTTCCTTCATCACGTAGGACAAGCATGTTCAATCCAGATTCTATTAAACAATGAAAGTATGTTTAATAAAGAATCATGATTTAAAACGGAACATTTAATACGAGATTCCATCAAGTCCTGGGCTGGTGTCGTTTGCATTAGATAAAGCAGTCTTCAATTCTGACAATTCAAAAGCACAATTATAGGGTGGATTATGCCGATCATGAAAACTTAGAAGTGTCCACTCAGCAATTATTTTAATCCTTAGAAAAGTGGGATTATATGAATCAGAGCTGAATACACCAGCAAAAGTTTCATAGATGACATTAGCAATATCTTCCGCTGAGGAGTGTATTGCAGCTCCGTTTTTTAATACAGGAATGGAATAATTCTGATAAATACCATTGGCTGCCTTAACTTTCCTAAACAATTGTTTGCTTGATGTCGATAAATTGACTGAAGACACATAGCGAATCCAAGATTCTCTGACTCTGACGTCTAACTCTTTGAGCTTGAGCTTTGGCTCTTTTAAAAGCAAAAAGATTCTCCGTAGTAGGGTATCTTCGAAATACATTCTATTGCTTCCTTTGTTTTTTATAGGAGAGTTGGCACTTTTCATTCCACCAAGGGTTTCGGTGTTTATGTGGTAAGATGGAATTTTTAGGAATAGCAGCATTCGCAGCGCGGATTATTGTGTCAGTGACATAGTTAACGGGATCATCTATCACATCTGTCTTAACTCTTGTCTCACTGATCACAGACAATTGCGTGAAAAGAGTCCAATCGGTTCGACTGTACATGTAATTAGGTGGGTTGTGAAGCACACTATTACCTCCAGTCTAAGACACGTTTAGAGGGAAATGATCACTATTGTAAAGGTCATTTCTGACAGCAAAATTCAGCAATGGCGGGAGTGATGAAGAACAAATAACTAATTCAAGAGAGTAGAATGTCCGTGTAGGTTCGTGGAAATAAGTATTCTCGTCGGTATTCAGAAGACATAGGCAATTGACAGATATAAACTGCTCTATCTGTCGACCGCAAGAATTCATATCTTCACAAGCCCACAGAGTATTATGGCCATTAAAATCACCGAGGAGTACAAATGGAGCTGGGAGTTGATCAATTAAATCATCCAGTTCCTCTGAATTTACGACATTTTGTGGTGTTGACGGGCTACAAACAGTGATAAGACAGGTTACGTGAATTTTCACTGCTACAGCTTGTATAGTTCTTAGTTGATGTGTTGTACTTGCGTATGAGTTTGATGTGAACATACAAACTTCTCCAGATACAGACGCATCACCACCATTATCCTTTCTGAAGCATTAAAACCCACGCAGTTTGGTGTTAACAGTAGGCTTCAGGAATTTTTCCTGGAGAGCCATACATGCGGGGTTGTAGTGAGAGATAACAGATTTGACGTCGTCAATACGAGAACGAAAACCTCGACAATTCCATGAAACAAAGTAAGTCATTAATGGCAGAAATGTTATTCCCCAGTGGTGCTCATTGGAGTCTCAGACTATCAGACACCAAACTATTAGCATCTGAGGAATACAGTTCAGGAGTACAGGAGACGGTATCTTCATCCAATGCAAGCCTGGCTTTCCTTTCTGTCAAGGAAGACTTATGGGCGCCTTCCTAAGCCAGTTTTAATTTTTTTGCTTGTGATGATCTTGATTTAGCAAATGAGAGTTTGGGAATAACGGTTGAAAACTTTGTCTCGTTTGACTTTGGAGATGGCTTTGTTGGAGGTTCTGAAATAGTATCGGTTTGGGTGCAGCAAGCTCTAGTGATTTTCTTAGAAGCAGTCGCATAGCTGATACCTGGTTGTGGTGTACGTGAGGCGACAATTCGTCGAGCCTCCGGATAAGACACATTATTTTTGATTTTGATGGAAGTAATTTCTTTTTCCAACTGCCTTGTTGGGCAAGATCACGAATAAGCTGGATGTTCACCTTTGCAGTTGACACAAACCTCTTTAGCATTGCAGGTAACACTATCGTGACCAACGACAGAACAACGGGCGCAAGTAAGTTTATCTCTGCAAGCTATTTTTGAATGGTCAAAACGTTGGCATTGAAAGCAGCGCAGTGGATTTGTTATGTAGGGTCTTACTGAGCATCTCATATATGGAACTTTTATATGTTGTGGCAAGTCTGGAGTGGTAAAATGTCAAAATGAGGTGTTTTATATTGATTGATATACCATCTCGATTAAGAGTTATACGTTTCACAGCACATACTTTTTGAGATTTCAAGTTTTCGAGAATTTCATCTGTAGATGTATATATGAGATCTGCTGCAGAAATCACTCCCTTTTTATGTCGTATGAGTAAGATTAGAGGAGAGGACCACAACACACCTCCCGTTTACCTGAAGCAGAGGCCAAAGTAATGTGTTGGTCTCTGGGGGCCTCAATTACCAGGACCCTCCTTTCCAGGCACGCGTGTCTCCACGCACGGCAAACACGTGAGTGATTTAGTTCCCAAGAGTAGCTAATAGCAACAGAGTGGCGAAAGCTACTCAAGGGGAGCCCTCAACCTCTTACGAGGCAACCACACTGAAGGAGAAGAGGAAAAAAAAGCAGAAGATTAGAGGAGAGGGGAAATTAAAGAAGAGGACAGATCACTAGGGTACCTCGGGGTTGTGACACCCGGGTTTACCTAAAGAAGGTAAACCCCCTGAGGGACTTTTTAACTACAAATCTTCTCGTGAGTATTCAAATAAAAATACCACTCTATTACTTTCTTTATACGCGTAATCTTTTGTAATAAAATGGTATAACAATTTCAATCAATGCCAGCAGATTTGTTTCTAAATTTAATTTAAATCCTATAGACTCTCATATTTTGCATTTAAAAAGTACAGCTTATTTAACTATAACCCAAAATTTCCTTTTATGTACAAAATATTTGGATAAAATAACTTAATCGCACTCAAAACTTTCACCCAAATCTTCTTGCCAGAATTCTGACATGACGAGAAACCAGCATGTCTGCCAGAAGATAATTGTTAAGACAAACTATTCAACTTTTCGTTAGTGAGAAATATGCTTATGATTGAAATTCATTCAATTGATTGACTAAAAGAAACACAATTTTCTGAATATATTGTTTCAGTAAATGAATCATTCCCCAAATTGTTTGTGTGATAAATTTTAAGTTATTTTTCCGTATAATTCTGTAAATGTATCTCTCTTTTAAGTAGTTAAATTAAGTAAAAATAAAATTTAATAAAAAAATAACAATTAATGATTGCATCTTTCTTACATTTTTACATTTTTTTAAGTTTGATTTTATTTTTTAACTCATTAAAATTTTTTTCTACACACGTATATAACACGTAAATTAGTTTTAATTTCAGATTTAAAAGTTTTAAAGATTCTATGTGATTCATAATTACCCTGATTTCACATTTGGGAAATTTCTCATGTTTTTCAAATTTTTTTAATTTGCTAATTCTTTGACAAGTGCGATGCCTTTTTATTAAAATGATCATGAAATGAACATGTTATATATTTGTATGAGCAGGAATACTAGCTATCACATTTAATTTCACATATGAACAGTCCGTAACTTTTCCCACGTATTTATGTGTGGTTAAATTTTGAATTAAAAAGCCTCCGATTATTTATAAATAAAATTTAGAAGTTAAGTAATTAATATTGGAGATGGAACATTAAAATCGTAAATTTATTTTGAAATAATACAAATAAATATTTTCAAAAATAACGAAACAGTTTACTATTTTTAAATACAAGGGTATCATGAAAAAATCAATACTTTTCAACAAATATATTACACAAAATGTTTTATATTATGCATTGAACAATATCGGTATTTTTACTAATTACAGATACTTCTCCGTTCATTTTGCTATAACTGCATAAATTAAGTTTTAGATTATTTGTTTGTACTACAAACACAATAAACTGCTTTGTAATTTTATTGCTAAGTGCTAATGTGATTAATACTTAGTCGCACTCTCCTGTCAACGCAACGCCCCCCCCCCGTATGGAGGACTGATGGCTTAGTTATTTGATATGACATTCTTTGGTTTTCTATTTCGAACCACAAAATCCACTAAAAACCACCCACGTACTCATAATTTAGAGCTCTCTTGAAGTGGTATGGTTAATCCATCGCACATGGCATAAGCAATTACTAACTAGCTATACAAATATCATGCATTGTGTTGCTTAAATAACAAATATAAAAAGGTCATCGGGAAAGTAAGTTTCTATGGTCCATAAAAAGAAGCAAAACTTAATTACCCAGAAAGATTCGTTGCAGAAGATACAACAATATTTCAGCTGCTTCTCAACATAAGAACCATCGGAATGGTAGCACTTGTCATACCGTGGGTTAAGTTTTGTATTTCAGTATCATACAATCTGCTGCCTGGGAATGGAGCCAACCTATCACAATGTCTGCACGTATTCGTCAGTGTAGAAGTGACAGGAATTTCTTCAAGTGTTAGTCACTGAGAACAAGCTCGGATTATAGGGTGGATGATCAAACACTTCCCAGCTAAACCTTCCCAGCAGTTTTTTGTGATATTCGCCGATGAAGGCGAGGGTTGCTGTGGAGTAACAAAATGTCAGTACTGAGTATCCCACGTCTTTTGTTCTAACTGGCTCGTCACAAATTTTTAATGATGAGTTTAGAGTAGCGCAGTAATGTTCAACGTTTACAACTGCACCTTGCAGTCATTGGTCATTGGGGGAAGAAATACGAGGTGACATCTTTGCGCACTTAAACGACTTTAATATAAGCTATCTGAAAATTAGGATTACGACATATGATAGCCACACACACCATCTACCTAACTAGTACGTTTGCGTTTTAGTCATTTTGCAGAGCCATCTTTTGGAGCCGTGGGAAGCTTATTTTCTGGATGACCCTCGTACATAGTTTCATTAAGTCTCAGAAAATCTGAACATGTATTGCAATTTGTACATCTTCCATTTAAATATTCACCATGTAGTAGATGCCTACACATATAGGAATCCAGGGCAGTGAAGTAGCTGGCTAAAGAGGCAAGAGACTTAAACAGCAATTTCTCCAAAAGCAATGTTACACTCGATAGCGAAAACACCATTGACCGATATTGAATTAAAGAGAAAACCATAAAGGGGAATCAACAAATTGCGAGATTGATTCCAACAGAGAAATCACAAAGACTTTTACATGAGTGAGAAAAAGCCACTTCAGTGGCATGAAAATATAGACAATACAAGGACATATGAAAGGTGTAACAATTGTCCTGACGAAGAATTCTCTCTAAGCTATATTTTCAATTGTCCAGCAATACTATCATCTCTTCAGAACATCAAAGAACACCCATTTGATGGCAATCTCTGCACAGAGAATATAGTGAAGCAGACTAAAGCCCTCATTGGCAATCACTGATCCATTTGTCTTCCTGGACACAACACCAACCAACGAATCAATCTCTTCCGGATGTCTATACATATACCAAGGTATGTAACTTTTCTTATGTGTGTAGTGATAAATAGAAATATTATTTTATCTCCTTAAATATAATCCAATTTTTCTATTCATAAAATTTCTTGGCACTTAAAGAGATATTAAAATTATTTTAAGGAATTGAGGTAAGCTGATAGGCAGTGGCAACTTCTTCTTTAACAAAGGCGGTTCGTCCAATCCCTGATTCAACTGAGTAGTATGTTTATATTTTATGTAGTCAAACACTCTTCTAGTGCACTGTTTGATTGAGATGAAATAGGTGCCTCTACAAATGTCGATGTCAACCAATTAAACGTAATTCAAAAGTGAAATGTGTGTTTGATTGAGATTGGTCAATTTTGTTTAATAAAAAAGTTATCCTAAAACAAAAGAAAACAAGTAAACAAATGGTGATAAATAAAAGAATAAATAAGGGGTAATAGGTAAGTATTTTATTTTAGATAATTTGCTCATCAAAAATGAATCATAAATTATTTTGATTAACAGACAATTGTTACGTTAGTAATTTTTAACCGAAATATTCTTTTCAATTAAACAACTCAAAATAATATTCTCTTTTTTTCCAGGCATTTTATAATTTTCTTTTGTAATATGAGCTAACCCAAGAAATATGTCCCGCTATTTTTTTTAAAAAAAAGTTACAACCGTACATCTTATGGGAAAGAAGTGCTTCTGGTTAGAATATCGATCTTGCTTTAGGAAATGGAGATACCATCTGGGATTTTCTGAATAGAATGGTTTGAAAGAAAGAGGGAAATAGAACGGCTTAGACCCACTTTAAATCAGGTTCAAAGAAAAAGCGAAAAGTTTTCATTTATGATGCAGACAAAGGAGTCATTAGCATTTTAGAAACGAGAAGAGAATTTCATTGAGAGAAATAGATGGATGTATTCTTTTCTTTGTATTACATATACATATATATATATATATATATATATATATATATATATATATATATATATATATATATATATATATATATATTCTTATGGTACCACGTACTGGATAAACAAGAAATCAGTTATGACGAAATATTTAGTCATGAAATAATGCTTCGTGTAAGGTAAAAATTTATTTGATTGCATGAAATAACATAGGTTTTCGCAGTAAAACTTTATGATTTTTAAAAATGATAAAGAAAGGATGCTTCATTTGATTAGAATATCAGAATAGTATTCATTTAATGATTAAATTCTTTTTGATTGCTTTTGAAAGAATTTTTTTAAACATTGAAGATATTGGTATAGGTAATATTTTAGTAGCTTCCCAATCAATTACACACACACACGATATATATATATATATATATATATATATATATATATATATATATATATATATATATATATATATATATATATATATATATATATATATATATATATATACATATATATATATACATATATATATATATATATATATATATATATATATACATATATATATATATATATATATATATATATATATATATATATATATATATATATATATATATATATATATATATATATATATATATATATATATATATATATATATATATATATATATATATATATATAGAGAGAGAGAGAGAGAGAGAGAGAGAGAGATAAGTTGAGTGTTAGATTAGATGAAAGTACCAATTGGTAAGTAATCATCAATCAATGTATTTATAGCAGATTTTTTCGTAATATAGTAATATTTGGCGTTACTCAAACTGCAGGAAAAATGAAAATATTAAATGATATTTGCCAATGAAACTTGACTACACCCTAGTTACAGTACTACTGCATAGTTGTCATGGTGTGTTTAGAAGAAATTTAGAATTTCAACTCTTCGCAAAAATAAACATTCTAATCAGAAATGGTGCTGAAACTTTATAAACTACGGTAAAGGTCTCGGTTGCCTGGTTAGTAAGGATGTTTTTTCATAATCGAAAGGTAGTGAGTTTGAATCCCGGCTTAAGCGAAGATCCTTCGGGTGCTCTAAAGGCAGCTAGGGCACGATAAAATTGGGCATAGTCACAATGTCTTTAAGTGAAATGATACTTCTGGGCGTGGGAAGCCAAGTGTTGAGGGTCTTCTGCTTGGTCCTTGCTTCAAAATCACGAAGACTCCATCTGGCTGCTTCTATCTAAGTGGTGTAGCCCAATTCAGGGCTAGGAATAGAGAAGTATGCTGTTGCAACAACAAACTGTGGTAAATTCACCAATTTTGCAAATACTTCCCTGTATAACAAAATCATTGATAGTTTCTGTTCCTGCTAAATTTTGTAATGAGAAAAACTGACTGTGGAAAATTTAACTGCTGGACGCATACAATTTGTTTTCTTAAGCAGTTTTATATAAAATAGCAGTAGGATTTGATTCTTCTATAAGTTAATGGATTTGCTAAGACTTTCAATTTCTTTAAATGATGTAGCATTTGTAGTTTTTTGGTTTTCATGTCTGGTCATCTATCACGCGGTAAAGCTATTAAATTATTAGTAGTTTGGGAACTTAATAATTATCTTCTTCTATTTTCTTCTCTACTGAAAATTTCTTTACCTTTTCAAATGCTCTTTTAATGTCCAAAAAGTAATAAATCTGCAAAAACTAATTTCCCATTCCTATAATAATGTTTCATGTGTAGGATATTTTTCGATTATGTCAACGTACTATCATGATTACCGAATTATTTCTTTTCTAACAATTTATTGAAAAAATCCTTAACTATTAAATAGTCTAATCTTTTCTTGTAGGCAAGATATTGTTATTTTAAATTAAGGTCAAGAGATGAAGTGTAGCATTTGAGTTGTCACCCTTTTCTCAAAACTTTCATCCCACACCAATGGATTATCTCTGTTTACATATTGGGGGTTTGACTTAAATATCTGAAATTTTAATTTCTATGAAATATATTTTATTTTTTGTCATAAGGGAAGAAAAACAAGAAAATTCACATTTAAGGATTCAGATAAAAATCACATGTAGGAAAGTATGATACATTTTTCAAATTTTTAAGTTGACTACATTGCTTGTGTGATTAGAATAGAATTGTTCCTTTTCATTTCAAAGAGTATATTTTGAAAGTTCAAACTGTAATAACATTTTTGTTTTTCATTTGAATCAGGACCGAAAATTCTCTAACTTCCATTTATCGCAACTTTTATTTAATTGTTATTGAGTCATTTTTTAATCAAATTATCAGCATACTCTTGTTAAGTGGAAGATTAATACTATAAAACAATTTGAAATTTAACTCAATATTTGTAAACTTATCTGTAATAATTTTTTATCAGATAATGTATATTTTTCTAAATATTGATTGTTTTTATTACTTACTCTCTTTTTAATGGAAGGAATTCTGAATTTTTAATTTTCTATCACAAATAATGTGATTTTTTCCTCCTTTCTATGGAAAACTTTTGTTTTATTCAAATAATTAAATTTTCACATTTTCCAAAAAATAAAATTATTTAAAAATTATTCAATGCTTAAGCATTAATATCTTTTTTTTTATCTTTTTTAAAATCAACTATTACTGCTGGTTATGGAAACAATTTCAATTCTGTTACTAATAATTACATTACTGTTGGTTAAAATAAGAATTACACAATTATCACATATAATCTAACTTCATTTACGATGCTACAGCTGCTTCGTACAATTTAAAAAATGGAACAGATGTTTATTTTTTGAAGGAAGTAAAAGGGGTCATCGATATATTACAAAACATTGCGTTTTTATCGTTATTTGTTTATATTCGTATATTATGTATTTAACTACAAAATCCCTGTGAGTGGGGACCATATTCTTTGAAACGACAGTGAACTGTGAATTCGATTTGGGAATCCTTGAGCAGTTTTATTCAAACTTTCCGGAAGAGAAGCTTCAGTTATGTTCCTTTCAGTAGGAAGGCGCAACATGCCACAGAGAAGATCATGATTGTTCCTTGCGCGAATGAGGTGTTTATACTTGAAAATATACAAAGGCTTGAGGTTTTCGTAGTCATTTGACCTGTCCATTTGTGACTTTTTATTGTAGGGCAAAAGAGAAGAATATTCAAAATAAATCCACACACAATTGAAGAACTCAGGATTCAGGATGTCATCAATAGCATCACAGCACAAGAATTGACAAATCTCCTCAAGCTTGTTCACATATGTGGTGAAATGGGTGGAAGACACATTCAGCGCCTACAGTGAGAATGAAAGTGTGGGTGTAATCACATATTTAATACATTATCTTTTATTTTATACTTTGAATTAACGGACCCTTTTTTACATGCCACATTCTGTATTATCTAATTTTTTTGTTTTGAATTTATTTAGTTTGTTATATAAAATTTCGCCTGATTTGCAGTATTTCAAATTATTTGACTTCTTAAGCTTTTAATCATATTAAAAACATTACAGATTATATATATATATATATATATATATATATATATATATATATATATATATATATATATATATATATATATATATATATATATATATATATATATATATATATATATCATTACCCTGAAGGATATGGCGGTCCTTATTCAAATCCTTTCTGATGAATTTTCAAGAAATATATTATTCTAATGAAGTTGTTCTTTATCAAATACGATTTAATTGTTTATTTAAAATATATTTGATTCTACCCTAAGAAATTTAAGAAATTTGTTAAATTATATCTGAAAAGTAAGGTTTTATTATTTTTATACAACTTATTAATGAAATCAATACTGTTACTTTTTTTTGAACTCGGAGAAGCAAAAATGCCTAAAATTATTACAATGTTTAACCGTTTTACTGATTACACTTAATTTGTGTGAAGGTATACATTAAAGTATATTCATATTTGTATAATATTTCATAACATTTTTTTTAAAAAAATCAGTATTTGGTATTTATTAACTTAAGTATTGATAAATAGTATGTAAGTTTAGAATGTCTTAACCTTTTTTTTAAAAAAAAATTAGACCTTAATTATTTTGCTTGATTTGGCATTCGAATATTAAATGCTTTTAATTCGCTTAGATATATTTAACAAATATACACATTTTAAAAAATAATTGTTTAAAAATATTTTACAAATATTTGTGCATTTAATTTTAAAATCAGCTTTTTCAAATTGAATTCTTTTAAAAAGTTATAGTTCAAATTTAAATTAAATTTCATAAACAAATTATATAACAAATTCATTTTATTTTATTTAATATCAGCTTTTCTTTAAAAAAAATCGATTACTAAAATAATGGAATTTTGTTACAAAATCAAATATATAAACGCATTCGATGTAAAATAATATTTTGGGATGAGCCAACTCTTTTAAAAGAACTCGTTTTGTGTCTGCTTGGAATTCATTTTATCTACCGAATCATAATCGCAGACGATAAAAGTCCTCGCATGGAAGTGAAGTGCTCGTGTGAAAGAAACGGCAGAAGAGAGATCGTATGAGAACAGCAGATGGGCAATCTCTTCCATTGCTATTGCTGCTCCTGTGAATGAGGTTCTGATAGAGGGCGCCCTCGCGAGTTTAAACCCAATAACTAGGGCAATGTTAAACGAAGCGACGATGAACGTCCCGGTTGAATTATCCATCACGTTGCTTCGTAATGAGGCTGCTGGAAGATATCCATTTAGAAATTGTATGTGATCGAGCTTTCAGATTAAATTTATGCATTTTGTAAGATCCTTTGGCGAAATTTTCTTGTAACTATTGCCTTTTATGGAACGGTTAAAGCGCATCCCTTATCAGAAATTATTTCAAAAGAGAATATGTTTCTTTATTTACCGATGAGGCAGATGATTGTTTGTTTAGCAATATTTTGGTAGAGAAAATTCCAGAGGTGTATTAAATTTTTATTTGGTTTAACATCCTTATTTAACTTTAATCTAATTTCTCAAAATTAAAATATTTGACAATCTTAACAAATTAAAATATCTTTTTCGAATAAAATTTGGTAAAATTTGTCTGAATTAAACAAACATAATAATATGATTATAAAATTTGATCTACATAACTTTAAAATGTATTTACAACTAAATAATTTTATATACAATATCTTACAAAAAGTACAAAAAAAGCAGAAATACTTTATACAATCTTAAAAGAGCATCATCAATACTTCAAGAAGTTTTATGTGCTTATATTACAACTTTAGTCAGTGGTTTTCCCTTAAAATTTCTACTTATGATTTTTTTGAAGATTTATAATTTATTACTTTTGAAGGATTAATTATAAATAGGTGTTTTTCTATAAAGGAAGGATTTCTAGCTATTGGTGTGTGATTGCGCGTAGCCATAGACGTAACCCACAGAATTAAATACTGCTTATAATCAGAGATTTTTTATTGTATTTCAACTGAACTGTTCTGAATATTCTGAACAAAATGTTGTTAACGTTTAAGAGGACATCTTTCATTTGAAATTCCTGTGATAAAGTACAGTAATCTCCCTATAACAGGGTACTTTTATAACGCGTTTACATATTACGCGATTTCATGTCCCTCGTATAACACGTATTTTCTCCCATATAACGCGTTCTCTCATTGTCCTTATTATATTTCTCTATTGTGAATTTTATAATGATCTGAACAATTCACAATCAATTTTACATACGTTTGTACGTTCTGTCTATTGTGTTTTTATAAAATTAAATTATACTTGGCTTTTGTACATTCTGCTAAATAAAGATGTCAGTGGGACATTATTTCAGATAGCTCCTACCGCGAATAAACATGTAATAAAACGTTTTTTCGAATTAGTTGATTTATTTGAAATTGACTGTTTTTAATTATATTTGTATAATTTTTTTTATTTAAAACGTTCTTAGTTTGATTTTAATAAAACGTATACGTTTCATTTATAACGTAGTTTTTCCTTAATATTCGATTTAAACTCCCTTTAACGAGAAAATTTAAACGTGGATCATTTGTACATAACGCGTTATAGGAGGACATACGAGCGCGTTTTACGAGAATGCTCGTAGAACACGTTTTCCTATAACGTGGAACCAATATACCGTGCTATAGGGGGGGGGGAGTTACTGTATGAATAGATTTTGAATCACACGACTATTCGAACAAGGTCTGATAATGATATAAAATGGATCCATGTGCCTCTGAAATAGCCAGTTTAGGAGCTAGCTAAGCATGTCGTTTCGTATTTCTGACATAGACTCTTAAAATAATTTCATGAGAAAATAGATTTCAGCTCACTAAACCAGCTGTTAATAAATTCTTCATAAGATTACTTTTCTTTGCGTAAAAACTTGTACGTAGCATTTTGTTGCAACAGGTCAATGTTTGAAGATAATCCTTTTATAACGTATGTAATAGCTTTCTTTTTATTCTTTTAAGAATTCCTTCATTCCAGTCAATAATGTATCTAGAGGCAATACTTCGACATATAAACCAACAAACAGAAGAGAGATGTGAAAATAATTTTTTTCTGGAGAAATGGTTATAATTGGTTATTGATTCAAATAAAAGATTTTTTAAATACAAATTTTAATAAAGTATAAAGTAAAAAACTGAACTCCTGTAATCATGCATTTATATATATTTTTTCACGCCGCCCAACTTGTCTAGTGGTCAGTGTGTTTGACTGTGGATAAGGAGGTCCCGGGTTTGAATCCCGGTTCGGGCAAGGATGTTTCCTTCCTTCTCTGTCCTTTCTTCTGTGATGTTGTATGAATGTGGCCCACCCTATAAACGGGTTTGTGGTGGTATGGCGCGGGCAACGTTACTCGCCTCCGTGACTTGGTTCACAGGTGCCCGCTGGGTAACGACAAATGAGTATCAGTTTGTGGCCTTGTTGTGGTATAGAGTTGGTCACCCAAGAGTGCCCGCCGTTGGAAAAAAATATTTTTTCACTTCGTATTTGACATTGTAGTAATGCATGTGTTTTGATTTATATTGATATTTTTTATTAGTTACTTTTCCCATCCGGGAATTTTTCGAACTTTGATGATTTAATCATCATCTTAGTTTACATGCATCCTACCTAGATTACATTATATAGATTTCTGTACATAATAATGATTAATATTTTTATAAGTCTCTTTCCTTCTTTTTTCTTCCCTGTTCCTCCATTTGTGTAGGTTTTTTTATAAAAATTCTTTGCTACTTCCTAAAGAGTTTATTTCTGTTTCCTCTATCCTCTTTCATTTGTCCTCAAATCTTGGAAAATACATTTTTTAAAACTGTGTTCTTTTTTTATCATCCACACTCATTTTTCCTAAAACTTCATAATCCACTAGTACAGCAGAGCATTCATAGTATAAAAACTCTCATCTTTCATTTGCAATCAAATCTTGGAAACATGTATTATTTTTTAAAACTGTGTTCTTTACTATCATCAAAATTCCTAAAGCTTCAGAATCCATTTCTATAATAGAGCATTCATAGTATTAAGCATTCCGTAAAAATTATTATTAAAGATAATGAAACAACTGTCTTTTGTAATACGAGTAAAAATCTTAAGTGTTAATTGAAATAAATTTTAATTATAATTTAAATTATATTTTTGATATATATAAATTAATTTAATAAAAATTTATATTAAATTAATTTATGTATATCAAAAGTCATTTGATTAATTTTGGAATTAAAAATTTTCAGTTTAATTATACGATTGCGTAATTTTCATTTAATATATGTAGGATATCATTGATCAAATTATAAAAATTCTTGGGGATAAATTTTAAATTCAATAACTTATTTTTCGTGAAGGGCCGAGGTGGCAGCCGAATGGTTAGCCCTCTTGCCTTCGGTTCAACAGTTCGTGGATTCGAATCCCATCGTAAGCATGGATGTTTGTAGTGGTTCGAAATGCACTTTAAACCGTAGGTCCCGGTCTAATTAGCCCTCATGTGCAAAAAAATGACCTTAGAGCGACAAACCAAACCTATTTTGCGTGAAAAATCTCACTTCAATTTAAATTCTCTCGTAAACTATTACTCTAAAAATATTTATGCAATTATTATTTTCTATGAGAACAGAATTTTCCTTCCATTTCAGTTCTTGTCATATTTTTTATGTAAACAGAAAACAAAAGGAATTCAATTTCAATATGCTTCATGAAACTACATAATATAATAGGAAAGCAAAAGATTGATTTAAAATTTATTTAAAAGAGAAATGAAAAGGATATTCCATGAAGTGATCATTTCTTTTTAAGTCAGAAATTTAGAAACAGTCATGAGCCATCTTTCATTTCTTCTCGAGTGAAAAATACTTCAGACGGCGACTTGCAGACGATTCTTTAAAGTTCTGAACTGAAATGAAAGGAATATGGAATATTCTTTTAATATACTGATTCTTCTCTAAGGTTTTTGATTTGGCCAAAAACCTGTATTAGTAGAAGTATTTTCTGGAAAATAAACAGTCTAAATAAATATGGATTTTCTTTCGGAAAAATAAGATTTTTACAACATCTGATCCTTTTTTATGAATAGAATTTATTCTGCGCAAATCCACTATTGTGCAGCACATACATTCCTTTGAAAAAAAAAACGAAATTCGAAATAACTTGACGAGTTATTGACATTTCTTTCTAGCTCAGAAGAAGTTAAGGTTTATCATTATTTACAGGAGGAGACTGAGGAATATTTTTTTAAAATTGTTTATCCATTTATGATGTCGTATAAGTCAAAGTTCAAAAAAGTCAATGGATTTTCTGCTTGGAACAATGTCAAAGTTCAGTGTTAAGAATCAGTCAATGTTCATAAAAATCAAAACATTTCATGCTTTAAACAATGCTCTTGAATATAAGTTTATGAGCTGAAAATATACTTTCCGCATTAAAACTTAGAAAAATAATATTAATGATGAATTATCTAAAACTATAATTCGATAACAATAAATATTTAATTACATCGCATCTTTTAGAGTAACATATAGGCATATAAAACGCTAAAGTTTGAAGATTGTATCTTTAAGTAAAGAATAAAAAACAATACATATATTATAAAAGATATTAAATTAATATATTAATTTATTATTGCACTCTCAACTAAGATTGCTTATTGTTTATTTTAATTATGATTTTCATCATACATTTCTTAAATTCAATAGAATTAAAAATTAATATCACACATTTTACTAAGCAGTCTTCCAATTAAGTACGCCGAGCTGGCAGCCGAATGGTTAGCGCTCTTGGCTTCGGTTCAACAGTTCGTGGGTTCAAATCCCACCTTGGACAAGGATGTTTGTAGTGTGGTTCGGAATCCATTTTAAACCGTAGGTCCCGATCTAATCTTGATCACAAAATAAATATATTTTTTTCCTAAAAAAAGAAAGTTATTTATTATGTAGATAGATTTCTGACTGCAAAAAGCCGAGCTTATATTTGAGCAGTTGTGTCTCTAGGCTCAATTCATCATTCCGTGGATTACTTCTTCTGGTAAAGATGTCTGTATTATTTAAAAATTTGCTTAAAGCTATAGGTATTATTCACTAGTCAGACATAAACATTAGGCAGTAGCCCAGTCTAGCATATAAAAGGTCGCCATCAAGCGGAAACCTAGCTATATATAAACTGAGAAGGAAACAATTGTGTGTATAATTTTATACTAAGCTTCCTCAATTCAAGTCTGTTTTGTTTAATTTTCAACATCATTTTGAAATATTTAATGGATACTTTGTTCATTGATTGACTGATTAATTTATGTATGTAAAAAATGAAACATTATATTTCAACACATTTTAGCTGTTGATTAATAAAGTTTACATTTTTAGTATGGCACAATATTTCTAGATTGGATAGTATAGCATTAGAATTAATCAAGCCTGTCAATTTTTGTTTAACTAAATAATCAGTTGAACAATTACACTACTAGCCATTAGAATTGCTACACCAAGAAGGAATGCAAATAACAGAACGATATTTATTAGACACATACATTTTAGTGGAAAGAACAAGTGATTAGATTTATAGGAAATTAGGATGTATAGATCTTGAGAAATCAGTATCCAGAGCAGCCACCTCTGGCTGCAATAACAGCATTTATCCGCCTAGGCATGGAGTCAAACAGAAATTGTATGACATGTACGGGGATCTCAGTCCATGCAGCTTCAACACTATGCCACAGTTCATCGACAGTAGTGGATGGTGAGTGATGGCGTGCCAATCGCTCGGCAACCATTGACCACACGTTCTCAATTGGTGACAGATCAGGAGAACGTGCTGGCCATGGATAACAGTCGAACCTGTTCTGTATCAAGGAAGTTCAGAACAGTACGGGCAACATGCGGTCGTGCATTATCCTGTTGAAACAAAGCATTATGGCAGGCCTCGAAGATAGGGCAGAGCCACGGGCCTTAACACATCGGAAATGTAACGGTTGCTGTTCAAAGTGCCGATAATGCGAACAAGAAGTGATCGAGACGTGTATCCAATGGCACCCCATACCATCACTCCAGCAGATGGGCCAGTATGGCGATGTCCAATGCAAGCTGGCAATGCGCGTTCTCCACGATGCCTCCAAACACGGATGCGGCCATCATGGTCCTGTATACAGAACCGAGATTCATCTGTAAAGATGACGTGATGCCATTCCCGCGTCCAGGTTCGTCGCTGATCACACCATTGAAGGCGCTTCTGTCTGTGACGCAGCGTCAATGGTAGCCGAAGCCATGGTCGCCGTGCAGACAATCCATGCTGCTGCAAACGTCGTCGAACTGTTCGAGCAGAAACTTGTTGCCTTGCAAATGACTCCATTTCTCGACTCAGGGTTCGTGACGTGGCTGTACGATTCCTTGTGACCATGGGGATAAGATGTCTGCCTTCTCTGCTGTTAGTGATGTGGGGTCGCTGAGATCCTGCATGACGTTCCGTATGATTGTCCTTGAACCCATCGATTCCATATTCTGCTAACAGTCATGGGGTCTCGACCGACGCGAGCAGCAATATTGCGGTACGATAAACCGCAGTCCCGGTAGGCTATAATCCTTCCTCGATCAAAGTCAGACACGTGCTGATAGGCAGGTTACTTCTTCTTACACGAGGCATTACAACAACTTTCTTTGCCGAAAACAACGTTGAAACGCAAATTGAGTATGAGAAATCTGCTGTCAAATCTCTGGTTTTATACACACTGTAGATGTCGCTACTGTCGCCTGCTTTGTATGAATGCGCTGAAAATCTAATCATTTGCATATCACAGCAAGTTCTACCTGTCATGTAAATTTCACGTGTGTGGTGTGTCGGTTTCCTGGTGTAGCAATTTTAATGGCCAGTAGTGTATTTTAAATTAAAAATTAATAAATAAGTAGTATTTTATAAATAGGCTCCATCTGAATTAGTATATTTATGTATTTTATAAACAGAGAGAATATCAATACAAAGTGGAATTGATTTGCTTCCAATTATAAATTATTGTTTTAGATCCAATAAAAGTGAAATTTCAATGTTTTGAAAAAAGTATTTTAAAAACCAAATTACAGAAATGTTATGGACGGGAATTCACTTCTTCAAAATAAATTTTATACGTTTTTTTAACTGTTTGTCCTAATATGTTGTTGTTACTAATGACACTTGGACAAGCCAAGCTCGCTATGCCTTAGCTATGCGAATTTAAGTCAATTGAGAGCGTCTTTCGTTTTAATCAGATCACCATGAAGGTGAAAGTACGACTTTTGCTCTACACACATGCCCTAGGTACCCGTTTATATGATAGGCAACCATTCACACCTCATTTCATACAAGGAAAGGACAAAGACAGGATAGATAGAGAGAGAAAAGTACATCCATACTCGAACCGGGATTCGAACCAAGGACCTTCTTATCCGCAGTCAGGCACGCTGACCACTAGACAAGTTGGGTGGTGTTTGTTCTAATATAAATGACATTAAATGTTGCACACATCTAGCCCAAAACGCGAATTTTTAAGTTTTAAGACTGTTATGTTTCATTACAGCTTTTATTGACTTTCGCTTGGAAGCAATGTCTAATAACGTATAACATGTTTTAATGTAAGCAAACTGTCTGCTCAAAGTCATTAAAATGTTAGAAAAAATAAAATTTAATAATTCGTGAAAATATGACATCAATGATGAAATAAACACCCTAATTAATTTTAAAATATTGCCGTAAAATATTTTCATAAGAACATGAATTTTTTTTATCTTTATAAAGAGGAATTTTTCTTTCATCTCTCTTTATCACTGATGAGAAATAAATTGAATTCCGGTGTTTAAAAATGTAAAAAAGATAAAAGGCACGATGGTGAGAAAAAGATTAATCGAAAAGTTATTCAGTAAAGAGATGGCAACAGTATTCTGTCTATCGGGGCATTGTTTTCTTGAGAATTATACATTAAGCAACTGTCATCAGCAGTCTCTCATTTCTTGGAATGAAAAATACTTCAAAAGTCGGTGGGTAGGCGATTTTTCTTAACTTCTAAAGTGAAGTGGAGAGAAAACTAAATTCGTCTAGGTTTTGAAATATTCCATTAATTTACCGACTTCTCACAAAGATATTTGGATACAGCGGAACTCTTGTATTAAAAAGAGCTATTCGGTGAAAAAGAAAAACAAACACTAAGAAGAGCACAAAAAGAATTTTTTAATGTTGAGATTTTGCATTTATCGAATATTTTCATAAACACAATTTATTCAAAATATTTCTTTCCAACTAAAAATATTTTAAATAAATGGTAACTTCTTTTTTTTTATTTTAAACAAAACCGTAATGTTATTATAATTTTATCAGAGACAATTCGGAAGCAAAAAAGAATTCTCTTCTGTACTGAATTTGCTATATGGATGGCCCCAAAAGTATGAGTAATGAAGATTTTTTTATTTCATCTCATACTAAATATTTCTTTGTATTTATCAATAAAATTATGAAGATCCTTCGATATTAACTTTAATAAAATCATCAAGTATTATTTTTCTGTACACCAAGAATTTTCTACAGGTAATTTGAAAAGAAGCTGAGGCTTGAACAAGCTGCACTCACAAAGATTTGAATTTTCTTTCCGATTTAAACTAACCATAAAGGGATGTTTTGTCTTTTTCAATTTGTTTTTTCTTCTGTTCATTTCATCAACGTCTTAATGGCTTGAAACAATGAAAAGCGATATTAACTTTAATAAAATCATCAAGTATTATTTTTCTGTATACCAAGAATTTTCTACAGTTAATTTGAAAAGAAGCTGAGGCTTGAACAAGCTGCGCTCACAAAGATGTGAATCTTCTTTCCGATTTAAACTAACCATAAAGGGGATGTTTTGTCTTTTTCAATTTGTTTTTTCTTCCGTTCATTTCATCAATTTCTTAATGGCTTGAAACAATGAAAAGCGGTTTCTCAAACCGATGATTTGGTCTTTATACAAGAAGTCATATTCTTAACAAAATAAGCTTCGACAATATTTTTAATTTTAATTCCAACGAGTTGAAGCCATGGAGTCATTATGCGATAAGGCTGTCTTGTCCAAATCAATTCAAGTAATGTTAAGAGCGTTTGGCTCAAAACAATTCGGGAAGGCATCTGGAATCATGAGTGTATTCTCCTAACAATCAATATTTTACGCCCTAAATATTCATCAAATAAAGAAATGAGAATTAGAGAAGCCTTAACGGATTTCAAGGCAGCATGAAATGACACATAGGATGTTGGTGAGCTGGAGTACCAGGCAAAAAAACTTGAATCGGTCAAAGACACAAATTAGGGAAGATAACGATTTCCGGAAATTTCGGAAGCAATATCGCTAAAAATGTGAAAGCTTAAAAACTAATTATTTAGAACAGGTAATTTTCATGATTTAGAAAACTTTTGAAAAAGGAGTAAAATGATGTAGCCATAATTTCTACTGGAACGAAAGAAACTATCACTTTATGGTTATTTAATTGCATCTGTAGTTTTAAATTATAGTTACAATTAATTTATAATTTAACTGTTTTTAAGAAAATTGCTACTAAAGTATAGCTAATTTATAAATTAATTAAAAATTTTAGCCTAATTCTGAAAAGTTACTTTATTGAAAAAATTACTTACAAAACAATAAATATTGTATTTTTTATATCAGTAAAGATGTTGCAATAAAATAAACAATTTAGTGTAGTAGCTATCTTGATCAGCTAATATTCTAAAAACGTAACCACAAGAAACCATACTCAATCAATAAAAATTTGTATCTATAAATTAATGTCAGCCATGTTATTGTATCAGTCTTCAAAACAAAGTAATTTATATAAAAGATATACAATCAATATTTGTTTTCAAATCACAATACATTGTTTAAATTTAAGAATTATAAAGTATCATTTTTAAAACCATATGTATCAATAAAATTAATATCAATAAAAACTAGTATAAATTAATGTATGTCAGTCACAATTTTGTAACAGTCTTCAAAACAAAGTAATTTATATCCCAGACATACCATCAATATTTGTTTCACACTCACAGCACATTCTTTAAGAATTACAAGGTATCACTTTTAAAACATTTTATTTCTTTTTAGAACACCTGAAAATCGAATCGGTATACAACAGCTGAAGTATTAGGCTTTTAACTTTTTATAGTGCCGAGGAAAGTCTTGTATGTCTCTTTTTAACAAAGCTATATATAAAGTCAGCTCAAAGATTGGATTCTGTTAGCTTGAAAAACATATAGTGAGTGATAAAAACGAAGATTGCTTACATTGATTGAACTACTCTGTTGAAATAGAAGGTAAATCTTTTTATTTACGATTCTATATTTCTATATAAAAATGGTAGAAAGGATTTTTTAAAGTTGTGTTTGACACTTTAAAGTATTTATATTTCTAAAATATAATTTATAAAATATTTTTATTTCTGATTTTACGTTGCTTTTTTTATTTAAAAAACTATTATTGATAAATTATATTATAATCCAAGACTCATCCGACACTATTGTATGCATTTGAGTTTGTCAAACATGTAATTTATCATCGTTATCAATATCAAGATTCTAATTTTAGTCATGCTATTATATACGAGGTGATTTACCGACATTATTTATGACAAGATCCTAACTTTAATATTACTATTATCTACATCTAAATGCAATCTAGTTGGTATGTTGGAGGAGAATCACACACAACGTTGACTTGTTCGAAAGATAGTGAATGATCTAACTGGAGACCAAAGTGTTGAGAAGATCAACACCAGTTGAAATTTTGCGCAGTTTCACTCGTTAAAACTTCATACACATTTTAAAAATGTGCTTTGGAAGTTCACTGTGGAGGATACCAACCCCTCTTCAACTCACCGTGCGAAATAATGTAAATGTTAATTGCCCTACAAGTGGATCAACTGAAAATGTTAGCAATAAAGTAGAAAATTTATGATAAGGTTAATCTGAATATTTGAATTCTGGAATTCAATCTCAGGCTAACTGAATAAAAATTTGGAATATTTAGAAGAAAAAAAAATGAAGTGCTTTGGTTTGAAAATTGATCTACACACAACCTCATAACCTGCTTATAATTTCAAATCCTTACACAGTTTAACTGGATATAATTACAGAAGATTTTATTTTCTTAGTTGTAGATGAATAATTTCAAGTAATCTTACGGTAGTTTCGATCTTCGGAATGGACACAGGGTCCATAAAACCTTTCATCCCTTCAATATTTTATGTAGATAAAATAATGCTATGAATTGTATTTACAGAATAAAACATGTCTTTTTGACATTTGTAAAAAATAGTTGTCCTGATGACATGTCATCTCTCTATCCATGATTTCTTAACCATCATCCATCATCTCTAAATACATGATCATCTACCCATCATCACTTAATCCATGATCATCTATCCATATCATCTCTTAATCCATGATCTTTAAAATAAGCTATCAACCAAACTGTTGGCTGTTAACTATTAAGAATGATAGTACCTGGTTCGAAACAAAATCTAAAAATATATAACTTTAAAAATATGTTCTAACAAAATTATTGGTAAATTTAGAATAATATTTGTTAAAAATATTTATTCTTGTGAAACCCAGTAGCGTATTGGTAGTGCTTCGCACTTCTACAATACAAGACCGAAACTTGATGTAACTAGCTGGGCAAGGTCGACTCAATTTTTCATCCTTCAATGGGTCGGTAAAAATGAGTACTGAGCATGCTTGGGAATTAAACTTTAGGTTTCACGTTAAGCTGGCCACCTATGCTGCGCACCCTAGATCCCTGGTCTTGAAAAATTAGGGCCATAATAACTGCGTCCATACACTATGAGCTGTTGTGCCACTGAGATTAATTTCTTGTTTAGTAGAGACCTTCTTCAATGCTTAACATAAATTTTTTTCTTCCATTTACTTCGATGTGTAGAAAATAGAAACACAATACAAATCTTATTATTCAAAATGGATGAGGCCAAATTCATAACCATTTCTTCCAAACAGGGCAGTCGTACCATTAGGTCTCAATAAGCTTTAATATGTTGAAACTGAAATAAACAAGCGAAACCTAATGTTTAAATTAATTTTCTTAAGGCGAAATGCTTATCAGAGTTTGTACTAAATTATTGGCACTACTGTCTCTCACGATTTTTTGAAATTATTTAAAAAATATTATATGACGTAAAAAAGTCTTAAAAACTTTGTGTATAAAACTCAATGTTTTCTTCGCAATCATTTAAAGGAGCTTACTTTATTATATGCTCTGAATTTTTGCTAATATTTATATACAAATGTATGATCCAAAGAACATTTTAGAAATTTTTAAAGGATAAGGTTGTTTCTTTGTTGTTTTTTTCATTTTAAACTTAATATTATTATTGTCTACTAACATATTTATGTATCAATCAAGGTGCACGTCAGACTGAAGAATTCAAACGTTTAAAAAGAACTTACAGCTTATTAGTAGAACTTATAATTTTAAAAGCAACTTTTGTTTTGAATATAATCTCCAGCGAAACAGAAAAACTTCCCGGAGTTATGAATTTAAAGCATAAAAATATGAGTGGGAAAAAGTATCGCAGAATATAAAAGTTGGCTTAAGTGAATATTACGGCCACAGCTCATCAAGCGCAAAATTGGCTTCCATTATGGATAGCTAATCAAATTCCAAAAGCTATGTCTCCTCTGCTGTCAATTTTCGTCAATTTGCGAGGCTGTGACCGTAATGTTCACTTTTACCATAACAGTTTTGCTTATTTATACTGATTATTATTTTAGTTTACAAAGATCTTTCTTATAAATTGTCCTTTTTTACACGTTATTGATTAACTATATCTGATGAGATATAACGAGACAACTGTGTCATGTGTTTTTACATCAGGGAAGAAATAAAGGTAAAATTTTACCGTACGGTAACCCTTGGCGAAATTTTCACAAAGTCGCCAAGGGTGTCCGTATGACGAATTTCCGATCGGGGGAAACGGCGGGAGGAACATGGCTGAAATAGTGACAAATATTTCATGCATTGTTGTTATCTAACAATATGCTCAATTAATTTTACAAAATTAGCAAAAAACGCAGATATATAGATTTCAAACTTCAATGGTAAAATAATAAATGTTATATGTTAAATTATGTATAAAATTTTTTTGATTAAATTTTATATTAATGAATTTAAATCGGTAAATATTCATGAGAAATTAATGACAAATAGGGTTGCCAAAATGCAAGTTTGCCAGGTTTCAATTAAAAATGTTCGCCAAATTTGACGCTAAAAAACGTGCCAAGGGTGACCGTACAGTAAATCTGATCCGAAATAAATATACAATTGTTTAATTCTAGTATGTGCAACACAGTTCATTTGGTGACATTAACAATGTTTGATGATATTTGTTAGGACGATAAAGTTTGCGATTTGTAGCTGTTGATTTGACAAGATTCGGTGGATTTTTGCTTTTTAGGCATTTTGCATCTGCCATATTGCTGCTTAGGATTTTCTATTTATGATTTTTATGATTTGTTTTCATTGTATGCTTACATATTTGCCATTTTGAGATTACTATTTTCTTTGTTTTGGCTTATGCCAGTTCTTGGCTTACAATAGTGTCAATTCAATGAGTCGTTGGCAACAGTTCTGCAACAAGTATTTACGCCTCGTGTCATTGGCATCTCATGTTTTGCCGGTGTGTGTGGGAGATATTTTTTAAAAATCACGCATAACGTGTTATATATACTGGGATTTTACCTATATTTTAATTAAAAAATCTTAATTAAGCATAAAATATCTATAGGTTTAAATTATGTTTGATGATAACTTCAGTGAAATCCTAATATACGTAACAAGCGCGTTTGACGTGATTTTCAAATACGGCAACAAACATAAAAACGAGAATTTAGCGGCAAATATGGAATTGTCATCAACTTGTTGATGGCGAAATTTGGCGTTGACGCTTGTCAGAAAACTGTTGATGACACGAACTGATGTTTTCACTATTGTGCACAATAAACTGCTATAAACAAAAACACAGAAAATGGTAATCTCAAAATGGCAAATAAATAATATGTCATGGAAAAAAGCATATGAATCATAAATGGAAATGCTAAATACAAAACGGCAAATACAAAATGTTTAAAAAGCAGTTACTCATCGAAATCTTGTCAAAACAACTACAGATCGCAAACTTTTATCGCCTTTCCAAATGTCACTAAACATCATTAATGTCACCAAATTCTAAGAGTTACATGCATAATAATTAAGCTCTCTCTTCTAAATAATTTATGTTGCAATTAGTATCTGAAAACATGTATAAGTATAAAACAATTCGTCAAAATGATTAACGGATTAAGTCAAGTTAACATAAAAAATCTTTGCAGGTTTGAATCACAGTCAGGAGAAGGATATTGTTTGCCCCGCTGATTTCTTCCTCCTACACGAGTACATTTAGTTTCAGATCCAAGAGTGCATACACGTTCTCAGCACAACAGCCTCTGAATGGATGTATTACCTCAAATTAAATCAAAGAAATTACTTAAATTTATATTACTAAACAATTAATTAACAATTATTGTAAAACAAATTAACATTTAAGTAACTCTAATTTAAATTTCTTTCAAAAAATAAATAAAATAAAAAGAAACATTTAAATTGTTTTTGCCAATTTCAACTATCTTTGAAATAAATGTTTTGCCTTGCTTTTTCTTCTCTTAAACTTTCAAAGTGTTCAATTTCAGAAGCAATATCGTGAAAGATTTGAAAACTATTTTTTTAGAACAACAGATAATTTTAATGCTTTCAAAAACTTTAACAAACTAAAAAAATATTATTAAAAAACTCTTTATTAGAGATAAAAATCATAAATGAAATTTTTTCGCATCGCCGATGAAGTTTATGGCTTCAATTAATAGAAAACATCTTCTCAAACTGATGTTTTGGTCTTTATATAAGAAATCGTTTTATTAATACAGTGAAATTCGACAGTATTCTCAGGCATTCGATGGTGAACTTCGCCTTATTTGCTGCCGCTCGAAAAATGTGATTGGAAGGCAGGCAGCAAATTCGTCAACAAGTCGGAATTACGACGCCGGCTCAATATGATGTGTGACGTAGATGAAACGTTAGCTGACGTCATGAATATTTTAAACCAATGAGAACTGTAATAAAAGTTCGTAATCATGATCTCAATAGGAACGAAAAACACAACAACTTTATGGTTAATAAACAAAAATACAAAGCTTTAAGTCACATCTCGGTAATTGAAATTTAACCATGGAGTGTGTTTTTGTGATAATTTTTGTCAATGTTTTATTTATTTAAAACGTGCTTACGGAGGCAAATGAAAACTGAAAAAAACTTATGTACGGATATTTTTGGAAATTTTTTAAGCAATATCACTGATATTTTTAAGATCTGAATACCTAACTTTAATGTTGGGAATATTGTTGGTGGTTATTAATAACAGTAGAAAAGTTGAGAAAAATTCATGTGTTAAAGAGTAACTATTTTTCTACCTAATCGCGCGTGTCTGTCCTCCTGTGAGCCATTTTATCTCTACATCTCATTTTCAATAACTGTATACTAAATATTTGATCTGGTAAAACATTGAGCGGCAAATTAAATATTAGGGAAACGTAATCCGAGCAACTGGACAAGAAAACCAGTATTGGTTAAAGGGTATTTACAAATTAGTGTCACGATGGCCAGTTTTGTGTGAAGCCAATATAGCGCCATGAGAATTGCGTCTAGGTATCATAGAAACAATGAAAACAATAACAAGAAAATATTCTTACAGCTGTATTTTCTTTAAAAAATATTTATTTATGGTATCATGATTAATAGTTAAGTAGGCTTGAGTGATGCTAATACGTAAGTACCGGTCAAAGATTCCACATGGATGAAGATAACAGTTTCAGGAAATTTTCATGCGAATCTCCTTAGAATCGCTAAAATCTGAATTTCAAACATTAATAACAATAGAAAATTTGAACTGAATGGCACGCTCGTTAAAGTGTAATTATTTTTCTATCTAATCATCTATCTTGTTGTTATGAACCAATCTATCACTTCATTTTATTTTGACAACCATTAAATACGATATATTTGATTTCTTGAGACATGTAGTGAAAAAATGAGCATGAAATGACGAAATGACACTGAAAAAACTGGGTAGTCTTATAGTTGACAAGAAAAATGAAATGGGTAAAAGAAACATTTTACTTTGTTCGTCGTTCAAGGGTCAATTTTTTGACACGTGGAATAATTAGACCGACACCTATGGCTTAAAGTGGATTCCAGAACCACTACAAGCATCCACGATCAAGGTGAGATTCGAAACCCCCCCCGAACTGTTAAGCTAAAAGCATCAGCACTAACCAATCGGCTGCCAGCTTGGGTGAAAGACTCAGTTTAGAAAAAAAACAATTTCAGAAAAATTTTTAAAGCAATATCGCTGAAGTTATTTTTTGGGCTGTTATTACTCCTTGTTTAATATAAGAATTGAAAAGGCAACATTTCTATTAGTTTTATTAAACAATTTAGGAATTTATTTAATTTATAAGCATTTTGTGTATTATATATATATATATATATATATATATATATATATATATATATATATATATATATATATATATATATATATATATATATATATATATATATATATATATATATATATATACATACATATATATACATATATATATATACATACATATATATATATATATATATATATATATATATATATATATATATATATATATATATATATATATATATATATATATATATATATATATATATATATATATATATGCCGACCGATTGGCTGAGTGGTTAGCGTTCCTGATTCCAGAGCTGTTGGTTCCGGGTTTGAATCCCGGTTCGGGCATGGATGTTTCTGTTCTCTTTGTCCTTTCTTCTGTGTTGTTGTATGAATGTGGCCCGCCCTATAAACGGGTTTCTGGTGGTATGGCGCGGGTAACGCTACTTGCCTCCGTGACTTGGTGCACAGGTGCTCGCTAGGTAACGATAAATGTGTAGTAATTTCTGGCCTGTTGTTGTGGCATAGGGTTCCTTACGTTTCAGTCGAGATCATGATTACGCGCCTATACAACTCTCATTGGTTTAAAATATCCATGACGACACATCGTATTGAAACTGGGTCGTCCATCAGACTTATTGGCGAATTTGCTGCCTGTCTTTAAATCACATTCTTCGAGGGGCAGCAAGCAAAGCAAAGTTCACCAACGAATGTTTGAGTGTCGTTGCTGATGAGAAAAGAACCATTCATGATTTTTACCAATAATGAAGTATTTTTAATTATAGTTTTCACATTTGTGAAAAAGTTTTCAATATCAAGAAAATTACCTGTTGTTCTGAATAATTAGTTTTTAAATTTTCAAATCCTTATCGATATGGCTTCCAAAATTAAACACGTTGAAAATACAGGAAAAAGAAAAACAAAATGAAGAAGAGAAGACATGACGTACACTTTATTTCAATCGGCATTAACAATTTTTCTAAAATTCTGTATATATATATATATATATATATATATATATATATATATATATATATATATATATATATATATATATATATATATATATATATATATATATATATATATATATATATATATATATATATATATATATATGCCGACCGATGGCTGAGTGGTTAGCGCTCTTAACTCCTGAGCTGTGGGTCCTGGGTTCGAATCCCGGTTCGGGCATGGATGTTACTTTCTTTCTCTGTTCTCTCTGTGTTTCTCTATCCTTTCTTCCGTGATGATGTATGAATGTGGCCTACCCTATAAAAGGGTTTGTGGTGGTATGACGCGGGTAACGCTACTCACCTCCGTGACATGGTTCACAGGTGCTCGCTGGGTAACGACAAATGAGTAACAGTTTCTGGCCTTGTTGTGGCAAAGGGTTCAACCCTCAAGTGCCCGCCGTTGATATATATATACTTACAAGAAAATATTCTGACCACATGCAATAACTACTCTAATTTTATTATATGCTTGCACATGTTTTATTGAAATTCAACTCAATAGCTTGTATAACTTGTTTCTCAAAAACAGCTTTTTTGAAAAAAAAATTTTAAAGCGTTAATTTGGCTATTAGGAGGCAAAAATATTGTAGTTGCAATTTTACATGGCCTATATTTTTATTTCATTTTTCAATTTCCTTAAATGCTTTCTTTTATTTCCAATTCATATTTTGCCGTAGTTTTGATCCAGTTGTTTCGAAAAATGTTTCTCTTGGATCGTTAACCCCATAGTTACTGTCAGACATCGTAAAAAATGAACTATCAATTCAAATCTTCCAAAATTCCATGATAAGAAAGTAACTAAAATTTCAAGAAAAACGAAAAACTTCCAATTCAAATCTTCCTCTTTCTCTCTTTCTCCCTTTCTCCCTGTATTAGTCCTGAAATTTAATCCAATATCTTTTCTCTGTTTCACTCTTCGAGACAAATCCCACCGCCAATCGGGCTGGGAAATCCATCTTGACATAATTAGTTCGACAAAGCTGTCGCCCGCAGAAGAAAACGAGTTACGGCATTTCCAGCCAAATAAAAGATGTCTCCCATCTGCCTTGGCGTTAAAAGTTCATCGGAAATCATTAAGATGGCGGTCCATTAGACCCCGCTATGACCTTCCAATGATGTAGAAGGGGTTTTTGCGCCAAGTGAAAAAAGTAAAAGAGGAAAAACTCTGGCACCTTTAATAGAAGATGGATGTGCGGGCCCCATTTTTCACACGTCATCGTGGTGGAAATCATTTACTTTGGACCACCAGTAAAGCAGCTCGATAAAAAGAATAAAATATTTTTTTGAATTTTGGAAAAATACGCAATGGGGCGAAAAAAACTGGGCGACGCTCGCAAAAACTCGCCAACATTTTAAGTCATTTGAGTATACTACTCACATGCATAATATATATTCACTTGTACACCAGTCACTTTGAAGGAAAAATGTGTTTTTTGCCAAATCACGTAAAAATACATTTGTTTTTTTGTAAATAGCAATTTAAAACAATTTTTATTAAACAAAGAACTTAGTTATTTTGAAATATATTAAAATGGAAATAACTGATGATAAAATGCATTAGTTTAAAATTTTTCTTTATTATTCAGTTACTACATTGTTTCACTTATGGGGAGACAAGTTGGATTTTTTTAAATATAATATTTTATTCTAAATAATTTTAATATTAATTATTTATTTTTTTATAATTATTATATTATAATATAATAATTATATTATAATAATTATATATTATAATAATTAAAAATAATAACATAAAAAATAATTTTAAGATTACTAAGTTAAATTTATTAAACTAAAATTTATGATTAAAAAAATTCTTATGAGTGTTAACATTTTTAAAAGCTTATCCAAATTAATTTTTTTAATGGAAATTATAAAACATTTATTTTTATTCTTATTTTGAGAATTCATGTTATTGATATTAATAACGAATTTTCTGTGTAATTAATATCACACAGTGAAACATTTACTACCATTTTAATTGCAATAGCTGTAATTGTTAAGGAATGAAATTTTATAATCTTAAGTAATAATTGTGATTTTATTTATAAATACATATATATTTTAGACCCGAAGTTTCGAATTAAGAAATACTAATTGGAGAAAAAAAATTGCAATCAGCAAAATATAATAAATGTTCCAGTTTTGTACATTGTTTCGCGAAGAAGTAAATGCGAATACGCAAAATTCAAGATAAACAAGTGTTAATGATGTTTAGTAATTATTTTAATGTCCTTATTACGTTAATTGAGTCATTAAAAATCTATATAAATACAAATTAACTATATATCATATTACAAGGCTATATTTACATGGCAGGAAAATATAATATATTTGGTTTTGTTCACTTTTCAACTATATTTCTTAAGCTTGCGGTACTTAGAATATTATGACTTATTTTATTAACAGCTCATTTTTTTAATATTATTGTACTATTCAATAATGTTTCGTTATGCCGATTAATTCTCTATTCAACTTTTGAAATCTTTTTCGTTCTAGAAATAATAATAATGAAGATTGCCATTCCAACTTTACAAGAATCCTTATTTTTCGACAATTATATTATCAGCAAACTGTTCTGTACCGAAATCCTGAGTTCGCATTTTATATAAGCTCTCAATACATGAAATATTGAAATAAAAAGAAATCATAATGTATATGAAATGAAAAGTAGTCAATCATAAGCTAACAAAAAGTTAATAATGCTTGGAATACTAAAGTCTCAGTTGCTTCATACATTAGGTTTTTGATTATTTTTTGTACACCCGAATAAAAGTGTGACTGATATTAGCCAGATTGTTTTCGCAGAAGATTGATTCCATATCAGCGAACTGTTTTAAAGTTTGTACAGAACACTGAATATTGAGGACAAGGTTTCGATTCATAGGCAGAAAGACCATAGCTCACACAAAACATGCGACGATGTATGCAAATCCACAGACTATTACCGAGACAGCCATTCTTGCATTACCACTTAAGCAGTTATTATCTTTCTTATGCAGAGTGACCAAGTTAAAAAAATCCCTATATTCTGTTGAGTGAACAGGCTTGGGGCCTTTCTTATCTTGGCCACTTTGTGAAGAAAATAGTAGTGACACTTGATTAACCAATCTCACACAGGTAATGTGATATATGGACTTTAAATACAGCTTTCATAGCCGTGAATTGTTAAGATTTCTTCCTGGCGATAATGATAAGATTATCCTGAAGTAAAGAAAATTATTTGTTTCTTTCAATCAAACACTTTATTTCCAGTACATTCAGTTACTATAGCTTGAAGATTTTTCACAGGCTAAAAACCTATGCAGTTACTACATTGCAGAATGGAAACAAAGCAGATTTCATAGCTGATAGCTCAGGCATTTAAACGACTCCTTACTTTCCTCTTAATCAATTCACTGCTTGGCAGGAAGCTGTACTTATATCTCTTCGATGTTGGTCTAGGGAGTTTCTAGAACATTCTTACAGTAACAATATGTTAACTCGAGTCTTATCGACTCGAAATTTCAAGAATGTTAGCTTACCTTCAGTCTCTAAATATTGCCAAGTTCCCCAAAGCATCACCAAATATCGCCAAGCTCTTTTGAGACTCAATGAACACAATAAAAACTATTAATTAAACACAGAAATGAAAGAGCTTTCTACAAATATTTACACTATTTTCATTTTCCGTGACAGTATAAATCATCTGATGATATTCCGTGATAGTATCCAAATATGTGGATAGAACTATGTTAATGATCATCATGTTGGTCTAGCATGTATCGTAATTAAATGAAATTTTTCAGAATATATGTAGTGGCTTATAAAAATCTATGATACAAATGAGTTCAGTTAAAGTTCTGAATTGTTAAGACTAGTATACTTTAACATCTTCACTTTTTATGCATGTGTGACGTCATTTTTTAATGAAATAATCTTAGTTCTGACCTTCGTTGGTACAGATAATACTGAATTGCTAACCTTCTCCAAACATGTTCTTCGAAATTCAACGTTCCTTAAAAGAACTAAATCATTGGTTGTCTAGGACTTAGTAACTATTATCATTTGATAAATTTTGCATAGAATTTAAAATTGTTTGAAATGAAGAATTCCAGTTTAAGAGACTTTTGACACTAATTACTTCATCATTCATTTTTATTGCTTCCATGAATATTAATTTTTTCCAGGCATGGTCTAGTTTAGGGATTTTAAAATTTTTCTCTCATATTATAGAGTACTTAAGAGTTAGCCGTTTTGCTAAATTTTATTCCTAATCAGCGAAGAAAGAACAAATTATTACTGCTGATCTTTTTTAAAACTCGTTTCAGAGTTAAGCACTGAATACTTATTGCGCTAATTCGATTGAACAGTATATAAAATTATCCACATTGATAACCAAATTAATAAGTTGATGATTCAGTTTTGCTATTCATTCGCTTGTAACGTTGATGAAAGAGATTAAATTAGATAGGTTATTGTGCCATACAATTCAGGCTGTCTATCTCTACCAAATTAATCCTCGCAACACACCAACAGTCTTGTAACTTTGAATCGTGGTTACCTGACGAGATTGACACAACTATCTGGCATTCTCTTCTCCACGATTTGTCACTTCTAAAAAGAAGGGGTGGTGGATTAGTGGATTTAGGACGTCATTCTTACTATCGGAAGGTAGTGAGTTTGAATACCGGCTTAACCAAAGATTCATCTTGTTCGATAAAAGTGGCTGGGGCACGTTAAAGATGTCGAAGTTGCAATGTCCTCCAAGAGAAATGTTACCTCTGGGAGTGGCTAATCAAGTATTGAAGGTTTTCTGATTGGTTCTGGCCTCAAAATCACGACGAATCCACCCGGCTGCTACTATCTAACTGGCAGAGCCCCTCTCAGGGCTTGGTAAAGGGAAGCATGCTGGTGAAACAACAACAACAACTCCTGAAAAGAGGCACAATTTTGGGGGGCGAACGGGAGTACAGCAATCAAATCTAACGGGTCTAAATAGGTCTTCTATAATCTAAATAAGTCTTTTCAACACAACAGCCTTAGGCTGGTTCAGGTACAGATCCCACTAAATTCCCAATCAAAAAAATGACGACTTTCAGTACACAGTTACTGCAGTCCATTCTCTCTTTTGGTGGACATTATAGTTAATATTGCGTCACAAAATTTTGAATTTGTTTTTCATGACCCGGTGGTGAAACATGCTGCTTACATATTCGGAAATTCACGAATTTCGTCCTAACCAAGGAGAATAGTGCTAACAGGATCAGTGAATGGTTCTGAAGTGTTTATGCTCTCTCTCTACTGACGTAGTTAGAAAACTTGAGAAGAAAAATTCAGCTAAGTTGTGAGCCTATATAATCATTTGAAAAGAATTTAACATCTTGAAGTTTTTGCTTGCACTGGATGTGGAAAGTTAACCTCTTTATTTTGGAATGACACAAAAAGTAGTAAAGATGATGTGAGGTTAGAGTGATCTCGTTTCAGATAGGAGATTATAAAGTTGAATGATATTGTAGTCTTGTCACCATCATGGTTTGGAGTAATGAACACCGTGCATTTATAGTAGAGGCCTATTTTTCCGGGTGCCTCATTTCAATGAGAAACGAGTTCGTGGGTTCGAATCCCACCTTGGGCATGGATGTTTGCAGTGGTTCGGAATCCACTTTAAACCGTAGGTCCCGGTCTAATTAGCCCTCGTGTGCAAAAAATGACCATTGAGCGACAAACAAACCAACCAATCCGTGAGAAACGACTTGGTGTGGCCAACAATTTGGTCCAATGTAATTTCATTTTGTGCGGTTAAAGTCACGTGCCTATACTGACCGCCCACACACACCATTTTGAAATGGCCATCATGCTCTCCCGATTTGGTCTTGCGTAACTTCTTTTTGCGGGAATATTTAAAAAGTCACATGACTATACTGACCACCCACAAACTTTCAAAGATCTGAAAAGAAACATTTAAGAGAAACGACGAATATACCTGGCAATATGCTAGAGAGAGTGATGTGAGAATTTCAGAATTCAGTTCACCCAGAGTATCGTTTATGGTAAGCGTCATTTACTCAATATGATATTTAAAACTATGATAAGAAAACTATGTTAACTAAAACTTTGCTGCCTACCCTGTCTAGTGGTCAGAGTACCTGACTACAGATAGGGAGGTCCTGGGTTTGAATCCCGGTTCGCGCATGGATGTACTTTCTCTATCCTGTCTTCGTCCTTTCCTTGTATGAATGAGGTGTGAATGATTGCCTACCCTATAAACAGGTTCCTATGGCATGTGTGTACTGAGGAAATCGGACTCCACACTAAAACATGGTTAATTTGAAAAAGTGGAGCAGCGCACCCCATGTTGCCAGCCTAGCTGGCACACGACAACAACAATAACAACAACAAACTAAAACTTTAAATATGAAACATTTGTATTCAAAAGTAAATAAAAAATATATCTAATACTTTTTGTGTTATTGCAATACGAAATAAGAAAGTCATCTTGCCGCACACTGTAGCACCTTTGCTCATTAAGTTAATAACAGAAAATGATAATATGATACCGCATTTATTTATAAATCAATTAGCTAATAAACATATGTAATAAAATATTTACTTAAAACTCAAAGTGTTAGATTGATATTAGAGCCAATTCTAACTTTAAGAAAATAGTTAAATCTTAACATTGTAGGTATTTTTTTACATGATAGTACTACATGAAACATTCTTATTCTTATAGTTCATTCGAATCGAATAAAAATGTAACCTATCAATTTAAACTATTTCTATAAAAACATATTTTAAAGCACTAAAAACCTTATCGACAATTTAGACAAACAAATCCACTGACAAAACTTAATCAATGTAGCAAATAAAATCGATAGAATTCACCAATCGATGCTTTCAAATCAAATTAAGTTACACGATTGTTCTAAAACACGTTCCCGGAGAGGTTTTTTTACCCTCCCGGTTTTGTGAGCCCGCCTCCGGATCCAGATATAGAAGGTAAAGAGTAAGATCTGGGCTATTGATACAAAGGGTTGCAATTGGATCCTGCCCTCACGAAGTTCTTGATTGCTTGGGGAACCCTTTCCTGATGCCTCCCCTTCCCTCTGGAATCAATACAATCGCTCAATATACAAGGAATCGATTGCACATTTTTTCACCCAGGTGGCGCTCTTGAGAACTGTTTAGATTTTGCGCGAAATTTCACCTCATGTTTCTAAAGATTTGATTTGAAGATTCAGCATTCCATTCATGATAATGACTTTGGAGAAGAGGTGTTTTCAATTGTAAATTTAAAAGGGCGACAAGGAATCTGACTATTTTTAAAGTACTTGCTGCTAAATTTTCAAATGAAAAGAAGCATTGTAAAATCTCGTTTTTTTTATTCTACATGCTAATCAAATCCAACAGGAATTGTAATGTCGAAAACATCTCAATTCTCTGTAGTCAAAATAATTGAATTTCAGTGTGATTCACTTGGATTTGAACATGACTTCTAAGAGTTCTAAGAAATAATAAAAATGTTAATTTTTCCTAATCTTCTTTTTATTAATCGTAAAGTGGTGGTTTCTTTCGTTCCAGTTGAAATAATTGCTATATAAATCCCTTTATTTCGTTTGTAAAAGTTTTCAAAATCATGAAAATTATTTGTTGTTTTCTAAATACTTAGTTTCCAAAATTTTAAATCCTTAGCGATATGGCTTCAAAAATTTACTGAAATTGTTATACTTCCTAATTTGTGTCTTTGACCGATTCAAGTTTTCTAGTCTGTATCTCAGGCTCTGGATTCTCTTGTGTCATTTCACGTTCTCTTGAAATTCTTAAGAGCTTCTCTAATTCTTCCCTCTCTCTTTTTTATTGTTATTTGATTTGATTAAATTTTGTGCTTAAAAAATTGATTGTTACGAGTATCCCAAACCATGATGACAGAAGTCGCTTCCAGTCTCTTTGAGTCAAATATTTTTAAAAATAGTCGAATTGATTTGGACTTGACTACCGTATCGAGTAAAGACTCGATGTCTTCAACTCTTTGGAATCAAAATTAAAAGTATATTGTCGAAGTTTATTTTTGTTAATAATGTGATTTCTTATATAAAGATCAATGCATTGGTTTGAGAAGCCGCTTTCCATTGTTTCAAGCCATTAAGACGTTGATGAAATGAACAAAGAAAAAACAAATATAGAAAAAGACAAAACATCCCCTTTATGGTTAGTTTAAATCTGTAAGGATGATACAAATCCGTGGTGGACTGAAACCTATTATAAACCTCAGCTTTTGATCAAATTACCTGCTGAAGATTCTTGGAATATGGACAAATGATACTTGATGATTTTGTTGAAGTTAATATCGATAGATCTTCATAATTTCATCGATAAATGCAAAGGAATATTTGGTATGAGATAAAGTAAAAAGTTTTAATTCCTCTTATTTTTGGGGCATCAATATAGCAGAAAAGAATTTTTATTAATCCCGAATTGTCTCTGATCAAATTATAATAATATTACGGTTTTGCTTATAAATATAAAATAAGTCACTATTTTTCCAAAATATTTTGATCTGCAACGAAATATTTTGAATCAATTGTGTTCATAAAAATATTCGATAAATGTGTTAAATCTCAACATTAAAAAATTCTTTTTGTGCTCTTATAGAGCTTGTTTTTCTTTTTCACCGAATAGCTCTTTTTAATACAAGAGTTCCGCTGTATCCAAACATCTTTGTGAGAAGTCGGTAAATTAATGGAATATTCCACAACCTAGACGAATTTAGTTTTCTCTCCACTTCACTTTAGAAGTTAAGAAAAATCGCCTGCCCACCGACTTATGGAGTATTTTTCATTCCAAAAAATGAAAGACTGCTGATGACAGTTGCTTAATGTTTAATTCTCAAGAAAACAATGCCCCGATAGATAGAATACTGTTGCCATCTCTTTATTGAATAACTTTTCGATTAATCTTTTTCTCACCATCGTGCTTTTTATCTTTTTTTTTTACATTTTTAAAGACCGGAATTCAATTTATTTCTCATCAGTGATAAAGAGACGTGAAAGAAAAATTCCTCTTTACAATGATAAAAAAATTCATATTCTTCTGATTTATTTTAAAGCAATGTTTTTAAATTAATTATGATATTTATTTCATCATTCATATCATATCGGCAAGAACGATTTGATGTTATTTAATTTTATAGATTATTTTTCTATATCTTCCAGCTTTGGTTACAATCAAATCCTTCAAACTTACCAAAATCCTTATTTCGATTTAAAAAAAAAGGATTAATTATTGCCTAAATACGTTTATCTATGCAGATGACGTGCGATAAATTAAATACAAATGGGATTTTTTGGAACTTACCGTGGCCTAATGGTAGGTCATCATTCTTCAATGCGAAAGGTTCTGCGTTCGAGCTGATAGACTATTGAACAACGAAAAAAGAATGTCACGCTTCTGTATTCTGCTTGCACTGCTATCGGGCTGATGCTTGGGAGTTTTCCTAATTTCATTCCTTGTGACTTGTGAATACGGACCACTATCTATGAAAAGTCATCCCTGATGTCAATTACGTAGGGAACACTTTAAAAAATCTTATCTTTAAGTCAATCGGGCAGTCCGTAGAATGATATCAAAAATACAAATAGTAATGTTAATACATTTCTATAGTTTGGATCAACCAATCCAGATTGGGATAAAAAAAAACATCAAACTAATATTGCAATTATTTATTTAGAATTTTATTAATTAATGAAACTTTTAAAAAAATTTAAATTGTCCTGGCCGATTTAAATTAACCATAAAGTGAATGTTTTGTCTTGTCAATTTTATTTTGCTTTTTCTCTTGTTCTATCGTAAACTTGTTATGAAAGTTTTATTGATGTACATACATACATAGCGGTGCAGGAGAAACCCGGACTGTACCATAAGGTTAACGGGTTTGGAATACTCGCCCATCACCAAATGCCTCGTAATTTTGATCCAGGGTCAAGTGACGAGGTCACACCTAAGCTCTGGCACTCTCCTCTTTACTTTCACGCCACACCAGCGGAAGGGAGTTTTATTGACAAACTGTACTTCAACAATACCTTCAGACATCTCCTTGTTTGCTGTTACTCGAAGACTATGATTTGAAGGCAGGCAGCAAATCCCTCGACAAGTCGGATTTACAACGTCATCTCAATACGATGTGATGTTGATGAAACGTAATCTGACGTCATGGATGCTTTAAATCAACGAGAACTGTAATAAAGTGTGGCGTCATCATAAACTCAACTTGAAATAAATAAATAAAAAACCCTTTATGGTTAAAAAGATAAAAGAGAAACACGCATAACCTCTAATTTTTCTTTTACTTATTTTTTTCTCATCACGTGAAATGGAAATGTCTTTCATTATCTGAGATTATATAATATTCTAATCTTCTTAGCACATTCTATTCTAATCTAGGCACATAAGATTCATTTCTAAATCTTATGTGCCTCTCTATGAATGTGTTCATGCCGTAGTACAAATAAAATCAATTTAATTTCATTCGATTTTCTATGGCTACTTTATATATATATATATATATATATATATATATATATATATATATATATATATATATATATATATATATATAAATGCAAAGTTATATTTAGAACTAAAAGCACAAGAATATAAAAATGTTTAAGTTTAGCAATACATTTAGCGCAGAAGCAGCTAGAATAGTATTTCTAAGATATAGTTAATAGTATATTTTATAAAATACAATGAATATAATGAAACAAAATACAATGAAAAATGCCAAATGTGTTTTTACTTATATATTTTAGATTAAATTCTACTTACATATTTTGGATTAAATTCTACTTCTTTTATTCTTGTTTGATACTTTGGTTTGAATTTTTGGTATGGCTTTGGGATGTACTGGCTTCTTTAAGACTATGTCTTGGGTCATTGCAGAAAAGCCATAATTGTGCCAATGTGGTCAACACCCCCTGATGAAGCTGGCCATATTGGTACTTTATTCCATTTATATCTATCTATCTTTCTTTGAAATTTCTTTCAAGTATTTTCAATGTAATTCTTTTCAATGTATTATTTTCCATTTAATATTTTCAATATATTGTTTTCCATTTAATATTCTACATTTGGCATTTAATATTTTCAATGTACTATTCTCCATTTGGCATTTTTCATTGTATTTTGTTTCATTATATTCATTGTATTTTATAAAATATACAATTAACTATATATATATATATATATATATATATATATATATATATATATATATATATATATATATATATATATATATATATATATATATATATTGGGTAAAATTAAACCATATAACGATTCTCGCCTTTTTCTTTCATCACTTTCGTAAAGTGCATCTCTCCGAATTTACTCAAGTCACCATATCTACAACAATTACAAACTCCATATTGTTGTTGTTGTCGTCGTGTGTCAGCTAGGCTGGCAATATGGGGTGCGCTGCTCGTTTTTTTCCAACTGAACCCTATTTAGGTGTGGAGTCCGACTTCCTCAGTACACACATGCCATAGGTACCCGTTTATAGAGTAGGCAACCATTTACAACACATTAATACAAGGAAAGGACAAAGATAGAGAGAGAGAGAAAGTACATCCATGCCCGAACCCGGACTCCAACCCATGACCTCCCTATCCGCAGTCAGACATGCTCACCACAAGACAAATTGGGCGGCACCAACTCCATGTGACGTACCAAATTGGTTATGCTTCAGTATTAGTTTTATACACAATATTGAATACCCGCGATTTACATAGGCCGGTTGGTTGGTTTTGGTCGGTTGGTTAGTTTTGAAGAGAATTTTTATTTATTTTTATTTATAAATTGTTTTTTTTAAACCCAAGCAACATTAAAAATAGAAAAAATAGTGTATATATATAATATTAAAATATAAAACGGAAAATTCAAAATATATATAAATTTAAAATTTATAACACAAATCAAATATAGTGTAAAAGGCGCATGATATGATATTAAAATATGATGAATAGTATATGGTTCATCACATGTCTCACACCATGGGCTTAATTCACTTAGAAACAGATGTCTATGAGTGAAACGTGTGTGCCCGATACGAAGGCGAGTTAAACGGACATCAGCACTTCGTAATGGTAAAACTGATAATGAGGTGAGGGAGGACCTAGGTCTGATTACACACAAGTAGAAATATTGATAAATTTTGGCCATCTGAACTGATATGTTTAAATAATTGTGAGAAATCAAACTCACAGTTCAAGCCATTATTGAACATTATTGGTTGAATTCCAGCTTTTCCATGCATATGCCTGGGTGGGTATTTGGCACCATCGGATAAACAGCCGGACGGTCTATTGGATATTGTAAGCTAGTTTAACATCCACAGGGTCTTCCCACAGATAGTGAGCAGTAGCCAAGGAATGAATTTTGGAAAAACTCCCGAGCACTCACTTTGAAAGGGAGGAAAGTAACATTCGCCACTAGTTATTCAGCATCAAGCCCAAGATCTTTTCATATGAAGAGAGCTATCTTAGTACTGAAACACGGTGGGTGGTGTGCGTAGGGAATTTTCCAGATTTCTTCACTTGTGACACGTTGACACTATGGAAAGACCCCCCAAAATGCACCCTGTAAACGTAAGGAAATGTTACAGATTTCTGCTTTTCATTTCAGCAACAAATCACTTCTAATCTTATCTATTTTTTATGCCTATATTTAAATGTAAATTCCTGTTGCTAAATTTTTTTCATCGGATCAAGATGAGGAATTATCTGTGTTTTATTATCTTATTCTTAGTTTATCACCTCCCTTTAATCTGTTTATCATACAATTTTAGCTGATTTTTTTCCCTTATACATAAAATAAATTCAATTACAGTTACATATCAATAATACTTATATTAATATTCTATATAGAACGCTGGAAAATCAGCGTTCCAAATTCCACAAAAAAAATAGAATTTAAACAATAATAGAATAAATATTTTATAACTGTGAACTCTAAATGATATAGATTTTATCCATAAATATGAATTTTATCAGAAGAGACACTATGTCAAAAAAATATATTTAATTAAGTAAGATATTTATGGAGCAATTTCACTCTCTCTCTCTCTCTATACTCTCTCTCTCTCTCTCTCTCTCTCTCTCTAAATATTTTGTTTGTCCAAAAAAAAACATTAATTAATCTGTGAAACAAAAATCATTATCAAATATAACGGTTTCTCAGAATTCTCGATTTCATACCTATAAATATGTACCGAATATGATAAATACAAATTACCTTTAAAATTTTGTGAATTACTATGTCATGAAGAAAATGCTTAAGTATTTGCTAAATGTGGCAAACTAGACTTGAATTACTATGTTGTAATTACTATCAATAGAATAGAATTGGTGAAATTATTAAAAATTTGCTCTTATTTTTATTCTTTTATAGACTAACTAAAACAAAGATTTGTAATGTCTGCTATCTTTCTCTCTCTCTCTGGCCTTCGATTGAAGAGTTAGGAGGATCGATTCCCAGCTTACACTTCAATTTTGCAATGACTTGGTTTCAACTTTAAACTGTTAGTGGAATTCAAGTTAACTATGTACAGCATGTACAAACTCATATACAAACTCTGACAGATAATCAATAAATACCGTGTAATTATTAATAAATTTTGTAAAAGTAATATAATTATACAAATCAAAATCAGTAATGTCTGCTTAAAATCGCAAAACTCTGAAAAATCGAATATAAATTAGGCTAGTGAATCTAATAAATAAATATGAAACAGCTGTTTCTAAATTATTATTTAATATATACAGTACTTTCCCATTAAGAAAGGTATTCTGTTTACTTTGGGAGCCACATTGGCGCAAATATCACACTATTGGCACATTTAAAGTTTTGTATATTCTTAACTGCAATAATCTACTATAAAAATCACAATATATATATATATATATATATATATATATATATATATATATATATATATATATATATATATATATATATATGATCATGATTCGAATGTTTTTCTTTCACTAAGATAATAAAAGTTTACTGGTAGTATTCCACCTTACTTTTAAACAGCAATTACAGAATGACAAGCCAAGCAAAGTCAATTTAACCAAGTCAATTGAGCACAAATATAAAAAAATGTAAATAAATATATATAAACTTTATATGAACTACTTGAAAAGCGCAATGGTATTACAAAATAAAATGCTCACAAAATATTCTATTTTGTGTACATAATATCCACTTTCAAAGGTCAGTATTCATATTAGTAATTATAGATTTTATTCCAGAAAGTTCGTGATTTATCCCTAACCACTTCCAAAAACATCATTTTATGGAAAACATTTTACATAAAAATAATCATTTGCATTTCTGTTATTCAATGGATTCTAATATAGTAAATACTAAACCTTTTTTTTGTAATTCCGTTTCTTTATAACCACCTAAAGAAAGCAAAATTAATATAAATCATTCAAACATACTTGTCAACCTAGTAAATTAAAAAATTGAAGATTTTATCCAAAAATATTAAAGGTAATGCAATAACTATCATGTATATAATACATAATATCAATTTGTTTCCTATTATTGTAAATAAATTATTTTCACCTTTTCTCAATAAAAATTTAAGAAACAAAATTTTTTTTTTTAAATGCATTAGTCTTTTTTCTTATAGAAGATGCGTAATCCCCGGATTGCGAACCCTTTCTTCAAGTAAAGATTTTAAAGAGAGAATATTTCTTTTGAATGCCTGTGTATTTTGAAATGACACAAAATCGCTTCTTTCTGTAAAACGACGTAAAAAATTATTATTATTTGGCATAATATTTTGAAATGATTGGAAATATAGTCATTCTTAACTCAAAAGTTTACAGTTAAATTATCAGATGAATTTTTTGTGTTACATGAATATTCATTATTGTCTCACAAGAATGTTGAACGTATAGTAAATTCATTATGATTTTCTATATATTCTCAAATTTCATAAATAATTCTTAAATATTAATTATTATGCTAATATTTTAAATACTTTAATAAGATAAAATATAGTTAAAGATATTTTTGTATGAATTTTAGTTGTGTGTGTGTGTGACGACATTTTAACTACATTACTGCATTTGTTGTGAGTTTGTTTACAGATATATTCGTAAATTTGGTGTAAGTATGATATCCTCCCCCGAGTGATTTCTCGCCAAATCTAGCTTTCTTTGTTTTGATTATAGTGTTGCCAGATTTGGTTTTTCTCGTGTTTTACATCATTTTTAAGTCTTATAGATGGTCCTTTTCTGTGGCAACAGCATTTGATGTTTTCGTTTCAAAGTTTTTGTTCCAAGTTTCAATTCGAAGTCATTTGACAATTGTTTGCTGCTGTATTTCGCTGTCGCCAGCGTCCAAACATCGCAAACTGTTCTTCTTTCCAATTTCTTTTTGCTTTATTATTTTTTCTTATATATTTTTGTTAATTTATGATTATATTCTTCTTATATAAATCAATTATCATGTGTATTCTTTTTTTAATCGATGGAGTAAAATGTATTAAGTACTAGTAGCAGCATTAGAAAAAAATTGTTTTGAATACTTTTTTGCAAAATTTAATAACAGCCAATTTTTTTTCTCAAAATAACTCAATAGTTTAAATTTAGTCACCATTTTACTTTAACATAGTAATGATTTACAAAATTAGTTTCACTGAAATGTAAAACGAACCTGGACAGATTGGAGACAAACGAACAAAATGGTGAAATAAATATCATCCCAGAATTAGTTGTAACCTATTGTATTCAAATTTAACACACTTTATGCAACGAAATACTAACGAAAAAGTCTGCTGTGATAATTTGTTGAATGCTTCATGTAAGATTTCATTTTTAATTAGGAAAAATAAGTTTTCTTTCAAACAAAATGCAAGTTACTTGGAAGAAATGAAAAAATAGCTATTTGTGCAACCACGAAGCCATTAATAACTTCCCAATTTGCTGTATTGTACTCCGCCCAATGCTATCAATACCATGGGGTTGATCTCATCACGAATTAAGGGTTGAAGGGGGCAATCACGTGAGAGCAATTAAGAGTTTATTATCAATCCACCCCCACCACACACATCCCTTTTTTTCTTTTCAGTGTCTTTTCAAGTACACCGTTGATATGCAAAACGGATAGTTTTTTTGATTAAGGAAAGTTCCCTCGATTCCGGCCAAAAATTTAATGAATTCCCTATTTTTTTCCCCTTTTCTTCCGTAAATTCCTTCATTAGAGAACCCGTCTCTTTCAGCTTTCGCCTTATTAACAACTCCTCGATTCTAACGAGAATAAACTGTGTCTCCTTGTTAAGGATAAAATGCTAAGAAGAAGATAAAAAAAAGAATCATGTTTCGAGCATGAGAGAGGGGGATTTCTACGGGAGGGCGGAAAAGAAGCGATCGATCAGCTATCGGAATCTGTCAGGTAGTGGGCAACGAACGGTCCGTTGCCTGTCATGCACCACTTAGGGAATATCTCGGTCGCTTAGGGAAAATGTTTCCCCTTTTCTTTGCTAGTTTTGGTGAAGTTTTATTGGATTAATTATGGGCAAGTTGAGAAAGAAGTTTAGTTTCTGGAGAGGGGGATGAAATTGTGGACTGGCTGGAAGGATTGTTTGAAAACTTTTGGAAACGAATGAGTGAAGAGTTTCAATTCTCTTCAGATAAAAATATTTAATTATTATCTGATTTACTAAGTGTTGAATTTTTTTTATGAACATCAATCATTAAGTTAAAAAAAAACTAAATTTACCTTAATTTATTCGTAATGTAATTAAATTCGTCTTAATTTTCTATTTTTTTAAACAAACATTCTTTTAAAATATTAAATGTTGTTGTTGTTGTGTGCCAGCTGGGCTGGCAATATGGGGTGCGCTGCTCCACTTTTCCAAATGAACCATATTTTGGTGTGGAGTCCGACTTCCTTAGTACACATATGCCATAGGGACCCGTTTATAGGGTAGGTAATCACTCACAACCCATTGATATAAGGAAAGGACAAAGACAGGAGAGATAGAGAGAGAAAGTACATCCATGCACAAACCGGGATTCGAACACACGACCTCTCTATCGGCAGTCAGGCACGCTGACCACTAGACAAGTTGGGGGGCAAAATATTAAATAAAATGAGAGAAAGAAATCATCCGCATAAAAATAGAAATGAAAGTATCTCCAAGAATTGTGCATAATGCGAAATGTTTATTTCTGAAATTGTGTTGTGTTTAATACGGTTTCATTACTTACATTGCGTTCAGATAAGGTGGTTATCACTTGGGCTGGGATTTCCTTACTATGACACCCAGATTTTTTTTCTAAATTTAAGGCAGCAAAATGTTTGACATTCAAAAGTAATGAACTTTATTAATTTGCTCGTGGTGTACCATCCCAGGGCGCTCCGTGGCTGAGTGGTCAAAGCATCACTCCGCTAATCGCTTGAGAGCGTAGGAGTGTGGGTTCGATTCCCACCGTGGCCCTGGGTGTTATCTTCTGTGGTTGTACATCTGTCATTGTGCTATTTGTCCTATTATCGACGAAGACTTACAAGCGGATCTCAAGAATCAAGCATACAAGTCTGAATATATGTAATTTAATAAATAAATAAAAGTATACTATCACATTTCGTAACAGAAAACTTGTTTTAACCATGATTTACAATTTGTTCTGAACCCAAAAAATAAGTGGGAATTGGTGGTTGATGTTCCTACTTTCAGTGCAATTTCTGAGTTCTCGTTGGTTGACTGGATTTTACTGCGGAAGTTCCGAAATAAGGCAAACTGCGCCAAAATTTAGATTTTATAAGAACCAAAATTAAAAACCCAATAAATGTTAAAAATTCACTAAAACAAAAATAATTGTATACGATTTAATCAAAAAATGGTTTTAAAAATATACTATAATAAAAGTATTTATGTTCAGAAAATTAAAACTTGTCAATATTGAAGGACTAAATATCACTAAATGTTATCGATTTTAAAAGGGCGGAAAGATTTCTATGAAGTAATTCTCCCAACACACAAATCAGATAAACTTAAAATATTATAGTTTAAATAGAGTAGACGATAATATAATTAAAGTCTTGATGAGAAATTAAAACATGAAAAACACACTAAATGTTTCGTCACCTGCTTCATATCAAGGATTTAGTTCACTTAAAAACAATTGTCGATGTGTGAAACGTGTGTGGCCGATACGAAGGCGAGTCAAACGAGTATCAGTAGTTCGTGACAGTAGAACCGATAATGAGTGAGGGACAGCAAAAATGGTATGCAGTTTATTGGTGACCTGCATGCTCCACGATTCCCGACAAAGATAGTAAATAAACGATTTTTTTTACCCTTTCTCAGATCCGAGATCGGAATTGATGATAAAACTGGATCTGCTACAGTCTCTATCGATGTAACTGCTCGCTCACTTCCATCAACTTGGTAAACAAAATGCAATTTCATATCCCTTGCCAGCAAGAGAATGTTTTGAAATTTTCTTGACACAACGGGATGTCACGTAAAACTATTTTATCTCAAAGCTTCTGCAACACTCATGCTGTCAGTGCACATTTGTGAGTTCAGATATTTTAGATAGGAAATCATAACAAAAACACACTGCAACAGTAATAAAATAGTAATAATTCTCATATCTACATGTTGTTGTTGTTGTTATTAATGACACTTGGACAAGCTAAGCTCGCTATGCCTTGGCTATGCGAATTTAAGTCAATTGGGAGCGTCTTTCGTTTTAATCAGAGCACCATGAAGGTGAAAGTACGACTTTGCTCTACACACATGCCATAGGTACCCGTTTATAGAGTAGGCAACCATTCACAACACATTCATACAAGGAAAGGACAAAGGATAGATAGAGAGAGAAAGTACATCCATGCCCGAACCGGGATTCGAACCCAGGACCTCCTTATCCGCAGTCAGACACGCTGACCACTAGACAAGTTGGGCGGCTTCACATCTACATAAGTAGGTTTAGAAAAAAAGAGAAATAAAAATTTTACTATTGATATGAATAGGGAAAAAAATGTTTCTAGAATTCAAAACAATAATTGATAAAGCAAAACGCTAACAAGTCATAAAGTTGAAGCTCGGATTTTAAAGTTTGATATATTATTATAGTAAAAAAACGCATGTTAAGGTAAAATATTTCATGTTAGGTAATTAAAAGATATATAGTTATAGTAGTTAGGTAAAAATATTTGACTTCTTTATCTGAAACCTTGCAGCAACATTTTTGATGTTACTCTAAGCCGTATTGGAAAAAGTGTTCTAGTGAATGCAAGTTTGGTTGGTTTGTCGCTCAACGGTCATTTTTTGCACACGAGGGCTAATTAGACCGGGACCTACGGTTTAAAGTGGATTCCGAACCACTACAAACATCCATGCCCAAGGTGGGATTCGAACCCATGAGCCGTTGAACCGAAGGTAAGAGCGCTAACCATTCGGCTGCCAGCTCGGCCTAGTGAATGCAAGATAATGATTTAGATCGTAATCTAACCAACTTTATTCAAAAAAATCGAGTGGTTTTTTTCACCATTCGATGAGCGATGGATATTTTGTACTCCATAGATATGAAGTGAATCCCATCTTACTTAACTGGGGAGAGAAGTCCTCTTTGAAACACACCGTCCTCTGTTCGAAGCAATTTTTACTCTTTTTTTTGACGTGTTTATGGCACAAAGCAAATGTGATGTGCTCTGATTGGTTTGAATCATCACGTGGCTCTATGCTTTCGGTTTAGTTTCGCTAAAAATGGAGGAATTTAAAACATCATTTTGTAAAAGCGATCTATTTGAATTTTAAAAAATATAGTTGGACAAGAAGGAACGCAGATACATTATGGTAAGTCTTTATTTCTTATAATTAATTGAATGACTAAATCAAATCTTCACATATTTATGATTTTTAACTATTATATAAACTTTCAAATTTGAAAGCATGAATGAAATAATTATTTTGAATTCATATTTATATAATATTTATAATATTTGAAATTTCTGATTAATTGTTACTATGTAAAAACATTCGTAGATAAAAAAGAAAGGAATTGTATGTATCAAAATCTACCGTTAATTTGTATAATACTTTAGAATTTCCAACCAAATATTTTGTCGATGGAAATATAATTTATATTCGAATTTTATGGCTGTCATTGTCATCATCGAAGAAAAAATAAAAAGCAAAATTAGCAAAGCAGTTCTGAAACATGTAGTTATTTTGAAGATGATGAAATGCAATGTAAGGAAGAAATGACTGATCAAGTATATTCTGTATAATGTGTAACCAAAATAAGTTTTATGGAGACTGAGAAAATGTTAACTACAAGTATTAATTTCATTTGCTCGTAAAATTTATTTAAAAGTCTGCTTGTAAAATTGTAAAATATATTTAAAAGTAATATGTGTTTATGTAAGAATGTGGTAACTTAATTAAATGACATGAAAATTCCAATCAATGTATTTTCAGTTAAAATCTCTTATTAAAGTTTTTGGTTTTTAAAGCTGATTTTAAAATAATGAAAGGTAATTATACAGTAAATTAATATTTCTTGGTAATTAGCTTAATAAATTTTAATGTTTTAAATCTATTTTGAAATGAAGTTTTGTTTTTACTGCTAAAACTAAATCCTAACTAACTTTATAATATATTTATAATTCATTAAAAATTTTCTAAATTTTATGAATTTAATAATTTAAAAAAATACCCATTACTTACTATTCACTTGACCATATAACAAGTTTTTACATGTATGATATTATTGAGTGTATGTGTATGTAATTTTCCTTTCAGATAAAATTATTACAATTTGAAACCCTAATGAAATTCATCGAGAAAAAATATTTGAACTTATGAAGAAAAGATGTTTAAAACAAAATAACATTTTGTGATGAAAAATAAACCATCTCTTGTTCTATTCTACAACTGAATTAATTTTTTTAAGTATTCAAAATTGTTTGCTTTCAATGAAACATTGGTAGCATAAAATCTGTATCTTTTGCATATTCGAGGATGAATTTTAAAATATTCATAAAAGTACTAAACTTTTGTATCAATATTATTTTTTAACAATGCCACAATGACTTAAGTACACCAAAATTTACAATTCCTGTTATAATTTGTATACCTGCATTTTTAATGGTAGAACATGAAACATGCAGTGCATGCATTTCGAAGTTTTTTGATTGCATGTGAATAAGATGTTTTAAATTATTTTAATGCCAAAAAATTCAGTTGAAATTTTGCAGAGAGGAAGTTTTTTTATATAAAAATGGTAGAAAGATATGATTGTTATTTTAATATTTTTCTTTAATGATTACGCGAACCAAAAGTAATTAAAATCTATATTTTACAAAATATGCAGTATTGCTTGTCTTTTATTATATTGTAGTTTTCTATCTTGTATTTTTAAAAATCAATTTAATTCGAGTGTATTTGAATATTAGTATATGTGATACAAAAGCATAGCTTAAAAAATTTTGTTGTAATATATATAAAAAAATTATTCATTTAGATTCACCTGTTTTTCAGTTTCAGTTGATTAATTCAAAAATGCTTTAACATTAGAAATAAATTTATGTATGCATGTATTTATTTTTATTTGATGTTTAACAATCCATTTTCTAAATTATGATTGGGGCTATATCTATTTCATAACAAAGAAAAAATGCAAAATTATTTTGTTTTTGTCTCATTATATATCAATAATTATCATTTTTGCCACATTCTCTTATAAAAAAATTTACAAAAACTACTAGATAATCATTAATATACTAACTTCAATTACTAAGTTTAATTAATTAATTAATTAACGAGTATACCATTTTTTCACAAATCAATTTTTTTCACTCTTACTTTAATTTACATTAAAAAGTTCTATTGACTTAGTATAAGTAATTATTCTTTTTATTACATATAGATTTGGAATTTGATATTTAATATCCAAAGAGGCTGACTTTTTTCTTTGTAAATATCCTGCATACTATGTTCCTAGAATCTTATCATATGTTCAAAAACTTGTCCTATAATTTGGAATAAATATGTGAGAATTACGAATGGTAACATATTTTAATACATATATAATTACGTAGGTCTGATTCCTTGAGCTATTTACTGTAGAAAGTCATTAATATTAGATTAATTTCTTTGTGCAGACAATTTCAAAGACTTATTGATGTTAATTGATTTATTACCGTAGTATTGATTTATTGCTTTTGTAAAATTTAGAATGCTAATATATATATATATATATATATATATATTGCTATTTTTTACTGCATAATGTGAATATTGTTGTTTTAAACAGCTTTAGCTATGAACACATAAGTATTAAATGTCCAAAGTATGATTTTTAATACTTGTTTATTTAAATATACTTAAGATTTTATGTTTACATTTTTATGTTTCTTGCTCATGCATCATATTTTTTTTATTACTTGAGTTTTATTTTCTTAAATTCTGCCTAAAAATAATTTAAATTTTCAAATATTTTTTTTAGCACAGTGCTGACCGATTGATACAGAATCCGTATGCAATGTCATAAAGCATAATAAAATTTATTGGAGTAAGTCATTATAATAATACTATTTCTATTTTTTTTAAATGCTTGTGTAAAATTCTAGATAATATTCTCTTTATTACCAATTATTTATTAATTACTTCTTTGCTATTATTTTATTAATTACTTCTTTGCAACAAAATAAAGCTTTATTTTTTTGAAGTATTGTTCTTATGAAATTTTAGTATTAAAGTTTATATAGACACTAATGAGAATGCATATACTATAGAAGTTTTAATTATTATGCTTTTTTTCGAATTACGTGAAAAGATCTTTTAGAAGAACAACGCTCAAAAATAGCCAACTACACTTGCTTTGCTGTGGTCAAAAGCAAGACCTGAATATGAAATATTTTTATCTGTGAACTAATTAATTTATTGGTGACAGATATCCAATATATAAAAGCATTCGATATTTTATATAAATGTTATGTGTTTAATGTTAAATACGATGATAAACTTAACTGTATTTTATGCTTTCATGGACTATAGGATTTATAAATTAAAAAATGGTCCAGTTGGGACTTTAATTGAAACAATACATTCTTACTATATGTGATCGAGATCTAAATTTTGCAAAATGCATGCATTAAAATGCATATTATCTTTTTCTTATTTTTATAGTGTTCTTATTTTGTGTTATTAAATTGTCAATTCATAGAAATTAAGGTCCAAAATTAACATGACATCATAAATGTAAGAATTTCTGTATACATAATTTTTTATTTAATTTTTTTTCTCTATTAAAAATTGAATAAATGTTTTTGTATAATCTTGCATTTTATTTTTATTTCATTCTTAATTTCATTGAAGTTATTTTCAGTTTAAACTAAACTTGAAGAATTTATAAAACAAGATTTATTTGCAAAAATATAAGTCAGCTTCATTCAACAGGTTAATCTGTAAATATTTATCTTTACCCCCTCCTTAACTTCAAAAATATTTAGCTACACAATAAATAAATGATTTTTTTCAAACGAACTCAAATTATATTTACTTATCAAAAATATTTATGTATTGTTTAAATTGTGTACAATTTTTTGTATTGGTAATGTTTGTAAGAATTAATTTTGTATTTAATGGGCCCATAGTAAATTAAACTGTAGACTAATTAGTGAGAAGATTTTTTCTTGAGAGTGCTACACTCACACGTAAAACTAAATAGATATAATTAATGTAATAAATGGCTGAACAATTTGCTTGATATTATATGTAATTTAAAAACCACACTATAATTATCAAAATCAATTAAAATGTCATATTCAAGTATACTGTTATATTATTGAATAAAGAAATCATATATCTTTATATTGTAATTGTAAAAAAATACAAAACTCCATAAAATAAAGAATTAAAAATCTAATTTCTGCACTAAATTGTCAATATAAAAAAATCAGCAATACTTCTATTCGATTGAAATTTACTCATTTTTTTCTATCGAATTTACCACTTTAAGCGATTTGTAGTTTACCTGCATCTTTCAAAAGAGTGAATTTCCATCTTAAAGATTGGTTGAGTTTTGTCAAATGAAAGTGAAATTTCACTCCTTCTTAGTAGAATCCACTCGATTTTTTTAAGAGTGTATCTCCCATTCAATACAATTTTGAAATCACTATCATTGTACAAATAGAGTGTATTCATTTTAAAATTTTTCACATAATTTTATGTAATTCGTTTGATGTCGCTCTAAAATTTGTAGTTGTACATCTGATAAATCATTTTAAATATTTGACCCATAATCAAAAGCAATATTAAAAAATTCATTTGAATCAAAGAATCAGTTACCAATTTTCTTCCTTAATATAACATTTAAGTTTAAATAATTTTTGTATCTATAAATTACGTTTGTTACCTTATGTATAGAATTGAAAGGAAAGATGTTTTATGATTGAAGCCTTACTAACGAATCATTTTCTAACTTCTCAAAAACAATGAAATTCAAAATTAGAAAAAATGCAGATTCTGACAAGGATTGAAGAAAAAGTTCTTTCGAATTTTAAGACTCTCATTGGGAAGATATAGTTTAGACACTTTTCTAGAAGAAAAAAAACATCGTGAAAAATTGTATAAAAAACCACTTTATCGTTGGAGTAAGACAACCGGATGTGGATCTTAACCGGAAGGAAGTCCTCTTCAAGAGGAAATTGTATCCGGTTCATCGCATTTGGGGATGTGGGAAGGCGGCGTGTCGTGTTTGTTCTAATGTTTGCGGAAGGAGGATGTTCCCAAACGATATTTGATGCATTTCCGAAAAGTCATTTCAAGATGCGGACGAACATTTTATTTTACAACTTGTTTTGACATCACTTTTCGATAGATTTCAAAGCTTGATTTTTTAAGTACTTGTTTTGATAACCTAATCCTCTTAGATTTAAAAAAAAAAAATCATTTTTCTAGTTTTAAAACTATAACACATGAACTTTTTAAGCACATTCATTAGAGTTAGTTCTCAATATTCATTACATGTAGTGAAAAAACGTGTGAAAAATATTTATTATTTTATTACTATTTCAGAATAATAATCAATTTTAGTTTCACTGAAAAAATAATCTCAATTCTCTTTTATTATATCAAAAAGTTAGTTTCCTGCAAGCATTAAAGCACTTTCAATTTAAAATAATCAAAAATTTAAGTTTGATATTACTTTAAATATTTTGGTACCATTAATATATACATTTTTACACTAGAATATTGAATGATTTAGTTTGGAATTTCTCCAATTTACACATTTATCTTGAATGAAAATTTTTTATATAATTTATACCATTAAATTCCTGCTCCTATGACACAGGTCTGAGGTTCGATCTTCGGGCTGGGCAAGGTTGACACAACCATTCATCCCTTCATTAGGTCGATTAACTGAGTACCAAGCATGCTTGGGAACTAAACACTGGGGGTCTTACGTTAGGCTGACCACCTAACTGGGACATATGCTTCGCACCCCAGGACCTTTGGTCATAAAAACATTTATGGGCACTGTAGGCCTTGGCCCACATGGGCTGTCGTGCCATGGAGTTTAGTTTATACCATTAAATTCCAGAATTCTTTTTATTAAACAAACATATTATTTGCTCAACTCTATAATATTACCTAACTGACTGCTTAAAAATCGTTGGCTTGTGCAGTAAAATTTGAACTACCACCTGGTTTAGCGTCAAGAAAAATTTTTAATGAATAGTGGGGTCGAACTCGTGGGTCTCAAGGAGGATAAATCTGAAAACTCCTTAGTTCGTCCTCATGTATCGAAAACTCCTCATGTATCGATAAAGCAGAGGGCCGAAAAATCACCTCCAGTTATTCAATAGCGATAAGCACCTAACTTAGGAAGAGTAAAACCATACCACTAAATTACGATAAGCAATATTTGACTTAACTTATACCAGGTCAGATACATTGAGAATAACTTGGAAAACAGAAGAATTCTTTGAAATTCATTTCAGTTTTGCGATTACAAAATTCATTTGAAAATTTAATCGACTGATATTACTGGCAGCTTTTTAATAATCTTTAATGCTGATTCCTTAATTAATATAAATAATAATGATGGGAAATAACCACGATGTCCTATTTTCAATTTAATAAAAATCCTCTTTTTATTTTATTAATTGTATAATTGACTAATATACTCAAGAATCAAATCTTTTCTTTTTAATATTATATAAATGATGATATTTTCTATTGCCGACAGATGGAGGATTGGTTAGCGACCTTAACTTAAAAGAGCTAGGTCCTGGATTCGAATCCTGGTTCGCGCATGGATGTTCCTTTTTGGCTGTGCATGTTTCTCTTTTACTTTCGTGGCAAAAATGGCCCACCCACTGGGTGCTCCACTGTATATGTTGCTATCATCCTCACCCCTTGTAGCGCTGAATGGATCAATCCTAAGATCAGCCGGGTACTGAAAAAATTTTCGACTTGATCAGACAATCTTTAATATTGAAGATATTATATTTTGGTGGATATGTTTTCAAAAAAGAATTAAAATTTTGATTTTTAGCATATCTAAAAATAAACTAAAAATTACTTAATGATAGGTGTTAGGACTGATTGCTTAAAAGAATCAATTTGTGTGAGTGCTGTAATTAAAATACATGTTTAATAAATAGGTTTTGTGTATAATATGTATTAGATTTTCTTTGTTGGACTTGGCAATAACACTTTTCGAACATGAGTGCTAGTTAAAGATTAGTTCTTAAGTTTAAAGGGAATTCTATACGACAAACATCCAAGTTCGAAATGGAAATCATGTGTACAAACTGAGCTGAAAGCCAAATTTTTGGTTATGTAGTAAGTGGACTATGTTTCTTAGGATACAGTCAATAACCCGATATTATATATTTCTGGGATGGAAAGATTTATTGATCCATTGATTGATTTGTGGAGTTTAATGGCCCAAGGTAACAATTTCGAACAAACTGCGTCTGTCGTTGGTTTCAATATACTCTAGCTTTGTTATAAAATCATCGATAAAATCTAAGATATGGTAAAATTATAACTAAATTGCCACAAGATAAAAGCTATTTGCTTTTTTACCTGTCACACGTAAAAAAGAAAATAAGCTAGGATGTGTAAGGGGGAAATTAAGTACGCATCAAGACACAAACATGATTCTAGATATATTTTAAAAAAAGTATCTTTGGTGACAAATAATATACTACTGTGACAAAATATGGCATTGAAATTGCGGAAAAAGGTGGCATATCAAAAGAATAAAATAATCAAAGGATCAGTCGGCAGAATTAAATCGTCAAAAGAATGGTAATATAGCAGTCAGATTACAAGTTAAAGACAATATCATTCATCTTTACTTGCCTAAGGGGAGAGAATTATTGGGCAATTTAATAATTTGAAAACGTATCACAACCTCCATCTTTACAAATGTTTTTTTCTGACGATTTTTGTCAAACTTTGCCCTTTAAAAACAGCTAATCCCTTCATAATTTTGAACGTTATTAAGTGATTTTGACACTTGACTCGTATCTTTCTTTTCCACACCACGCCAATCCAAGATATATGTACTAATTGATATATGTACAATACGTACAAGATATATGTACAATACGCACATAAATACTAATTGAAACTTGCATAGTATTTATGTGCGTATGTCCTCTCAATACAAAGGTCTTTAGATCATAGTGGATGCAATTGACAACCATTTGGATACTAAAGTGTTTGTGGTAGCAAAAACTATCTATAGGTCTTTTGTACGTAATCAAGTGGTGTTAATATAAGAAATAGTTTTTCGATAGACATGCATAAAAATCCTTAAACAAAATCTTAATACAAATATTTTAGAAATATGCAAGTATTTGTAGTTTTTTAGATATATTTTTTGGACATTTAGTGATGACCTGGGAAAAATGCTCATGCGTATCCACATGCCTAATGATTCGAACCATTAACTATGCAGTGTTTTAATATAAAAAACTCTACTACCAGATATATACACGGATTGTTCCCTCGGAAGTTTTAAAAAATTCTGGCAATTTCAAAGGCTCTTAAGAATTTTGAAAAATTTTCAGATTACGTATAGTAAAAACCAAAGTGTTTCTTTCATCAAAAATTTATTAAAATATAATTTTACATTGAAAAATATATTTTTCTAAATTTTCAAAGAGCATTAATATTCAGTTATTTTTTTTAAAGATTTTTTTTAGGATATAAATACACACTTTCTCTTTGTTAATAAATTAAAGAAAAAAATTTTCACGAAGAGAAAGGAATTTAGTGTTAAAAACAATTTAGAATAACTTTAAATAAAATGTCCGAGAAAATAATTCTTTCTTAACTTACAACTAAAGTTATAAATCTTAGCATTTTTTTTGATAGTCTGGAAATAAAACCTGATATTTTAAATTAAATACAGGGTTCGGCAAAATAATTTCCTTATTTTGAATTGTAATAATTTTTTTTTATTATTGCAATTTAAAATAAGAAATCTTGCAGCGATCTGTGCTAATTCATATTTATTATTTGTTTTTCTCACAACACGAAAAATAATTAACTTTTTTCTCAAGATGGATAGAACAGGCATCCCCCCCATCATAATCATGTAATTTACTTCACTTCGTTTGATATATGTAAGACAAAATAATCCATTAAATGAAATATGATTGGTTGACTTTATTTCCACGAAACTCCCAATATTCCTAAAAATGTCTTAGCTTCAAAATTCCCCCATCTCTAATCAAACCAGATCTGGAGACTTCTTTATTTTGGGAATAAATGATAATATGTGCTTATTTATACGCGTAACGTGCATACACATCATTACGACAACCGATTGATTAAATTAAACTGTTACTTCGCAGTTATTAAAAAAACACTTGAGCAACCTACCTACAAAAACACTAAGTTTGGAAACATTTAAGCAGATCTGCTTAGATAACATTAAGATAGTATGTTAAATTCCCAAACCAGAGACCCATGCATTTAAAACACTTCCCACAAAATAATTTGTTACCGTTGCTAATTGACATTTACACGTGATTGTTTTTCTTATCTCAGGAAAAGAGTGTCTTTAAAAACTATTTCTTGATTAAATTTTATTTATAGTAAAAGTGTCTGGCAGAAGGAATTTAAAATAAATTTCAAACCATGTTACGGAAAACGTTATATGATCTTTACCTTAGTGGATCGAGATTTGGGTGCCAGATAAGCAATCTTTATTTCATGATAAAATCTGAAGCTTTGTATTTACTTTGCTCTGCAAAGCATAAACTGGGGAAAAATATTTTAGGGTGCACCTTTGTGAAAATTAAAATTTTTTTTATTATAAAAGTATTAGGCGAAACAAAATAGCGCCAAAAACATTAGGCAATGATACACATAGTTAAGAAAACTTGTATCATATTCAACACCATCCAGTTAGTATCAAATTGGATAGAAACCACGGAGTACCAAGGATCAGTCCATAAAATGATTTATGCATGAAATTCTGGAAGTATTACAATACAAGTATGACCTTCCCTCAAGCACCAGTGATGTGAAGAAATTCAGAAATATAATTTATTTTTCTATCAAATGGGAAAAAAAACTCGTTTCTATTAACTGCCAGTCTTTTGTCTCGCATGATACTCTCGAAGTAGTTCTGTCCCGTAATCCGGTTATTATATTCCATTATGACAGACTGAGATAGTAAACTCAACGGAAATTGTCCTTTTGAAGTGCATTAAGAGCTGTCGTAAAGTATATCGTATAGTTCGCATGCCAATAAGTCCTACCACGACGAGGTTTAATGACGATATTAATATGTCTGTTGTGGTCTTTATTGCTCTGTTGTCTCTTTTGATGAAAACATAAACAAAGCTATATTTCGCAGGGTAAATATGTCCCTTGCAGATTTTCAGTTGCAATATTTGTATGCTTTTTGGGTAACACTGCAACCATAAAATATTGGATCGGACATATAGATTCTTCTTCATAATCTCTCATAATCTTCAAACCATCCATATATACATTTAATAGAGGAATTCACTATATATTAACAATACATTTGTTCTGTATAACAGCTAGATAAGTTAAATTTTATTTCGAATCTGTATGCTTGCATAGCTTTTAAACTAATGAAATGAGCTATTAGACGTAAGCCATAGATCGTTCTCGACTTCTGTGAAATAATGTTTTAAATTTAAGTTGAGCTCAAGAAATGCAATTGATGACACAGTTGTCACCTTTTAGTTTAAATATGCATATTTAGATATTAATAATTGGTTTCATTCTATATTAGATAATTAGAAATATAAAAATATTAAATGAAATATAAAAAATTGGATTTACGACAAAATATGAAAACATAAGCTTTGGGACCATTTCATATCCTGTGTCCGGTCGTCTATGTATGGTTGGTACCAGTGGGAGTCGATAAATTGAGTATCCAATGAAATATTTTATTCAGATTTATTTGGTAAAATTATTGGCTTAAGATGTATTTTTGATAAATTTGAATTAAAAAGATGTAGTTCCAAAAAATGTAAGACGTGTCCTAAGTTTAGCCATCTACAAATTTCTGAAGATTCCAATTTATCCTTTACCTGTAAAATGTTTGATATTACACATCTTATTGAATGCAGTTCTTCCAAATTTAAATATATGTATCAAACTTCCAATTCATTAAGTATTCGTATTAATTTACATAGATCCATATTAAGATTCATAATGATAATTTCAAGCTTGAATTTATTCACTTTGAAAAATAGTTGTAACAATGCTTCACGAAGAGCTGACTTATTTGGTAGATTCGAAGTAAGAATGAAAAATTCAAAAATGATCAAATTTTTAATTCAAATCCGTAAATTTCAGGATTATTAATATGAATGTTATTGTTTCGATTAAAATTGAAGGTATAACTATCTTTTTATATGCATAATATGTGAGATAAGAAATTAAAGTTAGTATCGAGTTAAGTTTTAGGAGACCCTGAAATAAAAAAAGGCTCCCAAAGTATTTTTGATTCAAGTTTAAAGTTAATGCTAATTTGATAGAAAGGGAAATGAAACGTCTAAAATATTAATACTAATTTTAAGATTTTTCTTATCTAGTATATGTGATAAAGTATGTGGCAATGATTTTATTTAAATTCTAGTTCAGCCTATTTTCGTAGAGAATTTAAGAATTTCAAAATTAAAATATTCAAAATGAGAGATAAGGAGATTAATGTTAAACATAAAATCTATAGAATCGCTAAGCATATTATTGATTTCACATACTTCCCGATATTTAAGAATGCATTTTATTGGAGACAAATATTCGAAGCTATGTTTTAAAGATTAACAATGGAGATGAACAAATTTAGAAATTGCATAAATCAATGAATGTTGAATTAAAAATTTTGTGCTTCAATTTTTGTGGTCACATTGATTATTGGTATCCATCGAGATTCTGTTTTTAATCTAGTGTTATTGACGTTAAGCTCTTTAATTTTAAGTGATGGGTTTCATCAAAGTCTCTTTCAATTTAAGTGATGTTATTTTCAATTTTAAACAAAACATTTTTATATCTATAGGTGCCGGTACAATATGAAAGTGCTTTCATGCTATTAAATTATAGAAACCATTTTATTGATTAGTAGTCAGTGTTCAGAGTGAGGTACAGGATTAAGACTCCAGTTAAAAAGAGAAATTTATTACTCTATTTCATCTCATGCCGGTCGCTTACCAAGTGGTTGGACGAGGGGTTTGCCTTTGCGGCGGAGTTCCTGTGCCATTGCACGCACCTCCAATTTATTTTTGAGTTATTTAATTATCATTCATGTTAGTCTTATCAATTGTAATTAAGAAAATAGATTTAACATGAATAATTTAATTTAAAAAAGCTAAAAGTAGCTTAATCTAATATTTTAATTTAAGTTACACTTAAAATTTATTTATCATAAGTTTAATCGAACAATCTTGGTGCGGGTCAACCAGTATTTCCATCAATATGGCCATGGCAGGTAAATCAATTACGCAAGAACGATATAAAAACCAATTCAATTCAAACCTCCTGTGAGTCCGCGGGAGAGCTATAGCAAGAAAATCATCAACATGTTTTATTGCTTTACAAATGTTGAATTTTTTTGACAATATTTCCCTTAAACTAATTTACATATTTAAAATAAAATTTAACTTGATGAAATACTTATAAATCTTGTTAAATTATTTTATAAAAATATTAATTTTTCTTTTTTAATAATAGATGCGGTCCAAAGTCAAGTGCCACAAGTAACAAAAGCGGAACTGGCAAAGGGCATATCAAATGGACTACGCCATGCTAAAGAAAGGTCAGAGAAACAAAAAAAAATAATTTGTAGTTAAAACTTATGTATAAATTGTAAAATAAACAAATAAAAAACTGTATGCTAATGTTTCATTTAATTCCATTTATACATTCATTTAATTTATGCTTGTAGCTGGGCACTTTTAAATCTGAATATTTTTAATATTTCAAAGGTACCAAAATATGTTTCTAGATGAAACAGATGTTCTTAGAAAACAGAAATCAAGAACTTTTACATTAACCGGTTACTGGAATTTTCCGGTTTTGGGATCGCTGCCGAAAATTTCAAAAACCATTTGCAAAAAATCGCGACACCCCTTCTCCATCCATGAAATAATTTGTGGAAGGGAAAACAATAACTATATCGTTAATATTTTATATAGTAGTATATATTTCTTACAATAGCTGACAAATAGAAAGAAAGAACAAAGTTTTAGGTCGGAAATATTTTTTTAAACTTACAAAGAAAAAAAAAGAAAAAAACTACAATATGAAAAATGCCGGTTTTCGGTACATTCCAGTTTTTAGGAAGCCGGATAATATGAATCCTATACTGTACATTGCTGAAAATTAAAATGAGCCTTGAAGGTTAAGAATTGAAAAAGAGTTACCGTAAATAGAGAAAATGATAGCAGAATGCACTTAGTTGAAGAGAACTAGATCTCTAAGAGGTATCGTAAAGAAAAGAGCAATTCGTTGTGTCAATCTAAAAAAGGCTTTGTTGTTGTTGTTGTCTTGTGCCAGCCAGGCTGACAATATGGGGTGCGCTGCTCCACTTTTCCAACTGAACTATATTTTGGTGTGGAGTCCAACTTCCTCAGTATACACATGCCACAGGGACCCGTTTATAGGGTAGGCAACCATTCACACCTCATTCATACAAGGAAAGGACAAAGACAGGATAGATAGAGATAGAAAGTATATCCCTGCCCGAACTGGAATTCGGACCCAGGACCTCCCTATCCGCAGTTAGGCACTCTGACCATTACACGGGGTAAGTGGCTAAAAAAAAGGTTTCACATTTTCTATTTAAACTTCTCCTTACTCGATGTCAAAGCGTATAAACTATTTCTAATAATTTAAATAATGTGTATAGTGTAAAAGAGTTTTTTTAATAACTATAAAAAATCATATTGATTATTTGGAAGATGCGCATGAGATCCAAACTGCTGTTCAAAGGTTATACATTTTGTTAATTTTCTTATAACTCTGAAAAACTTAAGCTCACAAATTAATATCCAAAAATGCTAAATAAAAGAGACATCGTAACCTAGTAGTAGGATACTACTCTTCATAGTGAAGGGTCCCAGATCACTGTAACACAAAAACTAAAGCTAAGAAAAAAAGGAACATTAGAAACCGCAAAAAATTGGACCTATTAAAATAAGAGAGAAGTAATATAAAATTAAAAATGTAATCACCAATATTTGAAATATATTGTTGTTGTTGTTGTCGTGTGCAAGCAATATAGGGTGCGCTGCTCCACTTTTCCAACTGAACCATATTTAGGTGTGGAGTCCGACTACCTCAGTCCACACATGCTATAAGTACCCTTTTATAGGGTAGGCCACCATTCACAACATATTCATACAAGGAAAGGACAAAGACAGGATAGATAGAGAGAGAAAGTACATCCATACCCGAACCGGAATTCGAACCCAGGACCTCCCTATCCGCAGTCAGACACGCTGACCACAAAACAAGTTGGACTGCATTTGAAACATTAAATGTACCAATAAAACGCGCTTATAGTCCGCAAAGTTTGTTCCTACTTATTAATAGCTTTAAAAAATATCAAGTATACTTGTATACATCAAAATATTAAGCGTATTAAATTAGCTTTTATTCATAAAAAGGAATTTGAAAAGACCCAGTTGGGCGTCTTTATAATCTTATTGATTCTAGATACTTTTGTGCTTCAACTTAATTTTAATTTTAGGACAAATATTTTTTTTTATTTTTCTGTCTCTTTTTTGGAAGCTTCAGTGGTTCTGTAGCTTCAAACCGCTTCCCGTTAAGATCAGCAAAGTGAAACATCATTTATAAACATAAGAGATTGGGAGGGTGACCCCATTCCCTCTCACCTATTTGTTGGAGCACCGATGGTTGGGGACGTGTCCACGGTAATATGCGACGTCCAAAAACCTTTTGCTGGGGATGTTGTTGTTGCACCAGCATGCTTCCCTGTACTTAACCCTGAGCTGAGCTCTACCAGTTAGATAGAAGCAGCCAGGTGGAGTCTATGATTTTGGAGCAGGGACCAAGCAGAAGACCCTCAATACTTAGCCTGCAATCCCCAGAGATATCATTTCACTTGGAGGACATTGCGGCACCGACACATTTAACGTTCCCCAGCCGCCTTTAACGAACAGGACGGATCTTCGGTTAAGCCTGGATTCGAACACATTACCATCATTCCCCTTGTGTGGCGTAAATGTGAAGAGAAGGGTGCTAACTCAGATGTGTCCTCGTCACGGTTCAAATTTTCGAGGCATTTGTTGATGGGCGAGTATTTCAAATTCATTAACTTTAAGGTACAGTCCGGGGTCTCACAGCTATGTATGTATGTTTCTTTATTGGAATCTAGATATAATCAGTTCAAGACATGCAATATAAAGGAGATTCAGAAACATTTCAAACATCCATACCAAAGGTTAGTATCGAACCCACTCACTATTAAATTGAATGTCAGAAATATAACTTTCATCTCTCAGCTTAACAGCTATAATGCTGGGGAGAAGTAAAAAAAAAATTGGTTTAAATAAAATTACTGTTTTTTAAATATGCTAAAAAGTTGTTGTTGTGTTGTTTTCTAATGACACTTGGACAAGCCAAGCTCGCTATGCTATGCGAATTAAGTCGATTGGGAGCGTCTTTCGTTTTAATCAGAGCACAATGAAGGTGGAACTACGACTTAGCTCTACACACGTGCCATAGGTACCCATTTATAGGGTAGGCAACCATTCACACCTCATTCATACAAGGAAAGGACAAAGACAGGATAGATAGAGAGAGAAAGTACATCCATGCCCGAACCGGGATTCGAACCCAGGACCTCCTTATCCGCAGTCAGGATCGCTGACCACTAGACAAGTTGGGTGGTGTTTGTTCTAATATAAATGACATTAAATGTTGCACACATCTAGCCCAAAACGCGAATTTTTAAGTTTTAAGACTGTTATGTTTCATTACAGCTTTTATTGACTTTCGCTTAGAAGCAATGTCTAATAACGTATAACATGTTTTAATGTAAGCAAACTGGCTGCTCAAAGTCATTAAAAATGTTATAAAAAGTAAAATTTAATAATTCGTGAGAAAATATGACATCAATGATGAAATAAACATCCTAATTTTAAAATATTGCCGTAAAATAATTTCATAAGAATATGAATTTTTTTTTATCATTGTAAAGAGGAATTTTTCTTTCATATCTCTTTATCACTGATGAGAAATAAATTGAATTCCGGTCTTTAAAAACATAAAAATAGATAAAAGGCCCGAGAGTGAGAAAAAGATTAATCGAAAAGTTATTCAGAAAAGAGATGGCAACAATATTCTATCTATCGGGGCATTGTTTTATCTATCGGACAGGATAGATAGAGAGAGAAAGTACATCCATGCCTGAACAGGGATTCAAACCCAGGGCCTCCTTATCCGTAGTACCTTATCCTCCTTATCCAGGCACGCTGACCACTAGAAAAGCTAGTTGGCAAAAAAAGAGAATGTTTAAAAGTAAGTAAGAGAATGTCTTTGCTATTAAGGTTATCAGAAGATACTTGTGTAGTTTACCCTAAATTTTGGGAGCAGAGATTGTGATACTGTGATAACTTCTTTATAAATACTAATAAATGGCTTGGTAGGACTTGAATTCAAATTCCATATATGAGTTTCTAAAATTCGATTTATCACAATTGTACTGTTTTTTGCCATGATTTGAATTATCTCCCGAATAAGAATTCATATTTTTTGCGAGTTATATTAACCCTTTCTTAGGCCGTGGTAAGTATACATACCACCAATTTCATCATTTTTAAATGTCCATGGTAACATATCGTACCACTTATCATTAAGCCGCTGTGAATTTGTTAGTTAGGGAGACACATGCTCATTATCGAAAGGTAGTGAGTTCGAATCCCACCCGACCGAAAATCCGCCCTATTCGCTAAAGGCGGCTGGGACACGTTAAAATTGGGCGTGGTAGCAATGTCCTCAAAGGAAAATGATACCTCTGGGGGTGGTAGTGGGAGTTTCCTGTTTGGTTCTTGCTTCGAAATCACGAAGATTTCATCCGTCTGCTTCTAACTGGTAGAGTCCACCTCAGGGCTTCGTACAGGGAAGCACACTGGTGCAACAACAACCACCTATCATTTGTGCTGCAAATTCAATAAGGAAAATTCAAAAGAGAACACGACATATGTGCACAACTTGCGATGTCTCATGTTGCTGTTGTTGCATGCCCCCAAAGGCCAGCAGTGCTACACCAGGTCCATGACGTTGTACACTCTACAATAATGCAAAACCAGAAGAGGGTCGTCAACTAAGTCCTGTCTGAAGAGCCCTAGGCACTCAAGGATATGTTCAGGCGAAGCCTGCTTGGTAGAGCAGTTAGTACTGGTTTCAAAGGTTCGGGAACCCTCAGAAAATTTTAGGGTCTTAAGATGTCCACTTCGAAATCGGGCGAGAATAGTTTGTTCCTGACGACTTAAGTCGTTGGTCAGGGAGCCTCCGGGACGACGATGTCTCATTATGTATTTCACGATGTTTTCCAAAATTTCCAGGAAAATAATATAATTCCAGTCTTATATGAAAAAAAAATTCTAATATACAATTTCTTTTGCAGATTGTAGTGTTAATTAAATATATGTTATATAAATATGAATGTGTATGTGTAAAATCGCTGATTCCTACTTTTTAATAGTCCGCAATGTACAGTTGTAAGCGTACTTACCACCAAAAAAAAAAGGTATTAAAAATCAAATTAATTTATCTAAAAAGCTGAATGAATTTATTTTATTAAATCAGTCTCAATTACAAAATTATTTTAATCTTCAATTATTAGAAATAAATGTCCCGTTAAAAGGTTAAGCTATTCTAAACTTTGAATGGTTATCTAATTAAAATGTTTGAATAGTATAGCTCTTAAAACTCTATAGTTTTTAAATTTTTAATGAGTATAACTAACAACTGACATAAGAGGCTATTTTATATTGTGTATTATATGAATATCTATCTGTAAATCATAAAAGATATTTATGATTTACATATAGACTTTAATAAATATAAAAGGGGAATTTATTGCAATAAGTTGCAATTTGAACAATGCATTTTTTACTACGTGACTAGAATTATATAACAATAAATTTAATGTAGTTCATCTTAATTTTGTGTAGTAAAATAGTTTATATAATAGAAATATATTTCACAATTCATAATCATTGTAAAATTTTCTCAAGCAATAATTTTCATCAGTTTTAATGCGTTTTGTAAACCACCAATATATTGCAGCTTCATAACGAATTTTATTTTCCTAATATCCTTTGCCTTTTATAATTTAATCAGTTTCAGCGCTACAACGGGTGAAGATGCGTGTGTGATGGCAATTTTGTACTACGGGGTACTCTCGGGGTGTGCCATCTTTGGCCCAAAAGATAAAGAAGCACAAAGAGGGAGACGTGAAGATTTATGCCCGAACCTGGATTCGAACCCGGGAGCTAGAGCTTCGAAATTTAGGATGCTAACAACTTCGCCCAGTCGGTGCTTAATAATCTTAAATAATAGGAAAATTTAACGAAATTCAAACTTTTAGGTAAGTGAAAATAAGTTTTAGAGTCTTTTAAGAACCTAAAACTTAAATAATAAAAATGTTATGTATAATAATATTTTTATTATTAAAAATATTAAAAATGTTTACAATTCAATTGTTTAGAAGTGACAATTTTGGAAGTTTTCTCATAAAAATTGGAGCAAATGAAATCACAAAGAAATCCTTAAAAACAAAACATTACTTTAAAAACTGAATAAATATTCTAACAAAGATAGATGGAATGGATCTGTTAACATAGACAGGTAATTATTACATTTATTTAATAATTATTTACTCTAACAAATTAAAGGAGCAACTATATGCACATATTTAGCAGCAATATTTATAATTTATTTTTTAAAGATATTATAACTCCCTCAAAACTTTAATTCTCTTAAGATTATTATTTTAATTCCCTTAAGATTATAATTCTCTTAAAATTTGAATTCAAATTTTATTTCAGAAAGTATATGTAGAGAAAAAATTTACTGTATCCTCGCTATATAAAACAAAAAAAACCATATCTATACAAAAATTAATATGTTTTTATTTAAACATTGTCGTTAACAAAAATACATAAAAATGGGAATGGTTAAAAAATTTAAATACATTAATTGAAAATCAACATCCTCATAAAATTTTTTGTCCTTTATTTAGTTAAATAATTGTAGGACATATGCCGAATTAAATTTAATCGTATTCCATTCTCAAGTCCTTAGTGTGCGTGAAAGTACTAATTAAGAACTTGACAGATATTAGTGAACTCGATTAGAATATCAAATCTTAAATAAAGAAAAACCGTTTGTTGAATTACCAATCAGTCAAAAGTACTTAATAACATGCTTTAAACTTGAAAAAATAATGATGCTTTAGAAATTTAAACTAGATAATTGCTCTTTTTATTTCACGTTGATTGGCTTAACTTCATAATTAAGGTGGTTTAATGAAACAGTTCGGTGTGTCCATATTCTAACAATGTAATGACGAAATTTAATTTAACCATTTTCTAATTGAATAAAGACAGCGTTACTTATTAAGATTTTGTAGTTTGTTTGGCTCTATTTCTTACTAGTATAATTTAATGCACTCGATTTATATTTGTTATAGCTCGTTTAGTCAATTTTTCAAATAATGACTTGATTATCAACTTAATTAAATTTTAAAAAATTATAATAATTTAAATTGTCACTGTCGATTTAAACTAACCATAAAGGGGATTTTTTCGCTTTTTTATCATTTTGCTTTTTTTTTTCTAATCTATTTTCAACGAGTTCAATTTTAGAAGCAATATCGCTATAAAGACTAGAAAATTTGAAACTAATTATTTAGAACAACAGGTAATTTTCATGATTTAAAAAAATTTTACCAACGGGAAAAAATTATAATTAAAAAATGTATCTTTTTACTGAAAATTCTTCTTTACCATAAATTAAAGTAAATATTTTATCATTTACTTTAATGCCTAATTTTTACAAAAATATTGATTTATAAATTTTACTATTTATCTTAAAATCATGAGTGGATTTTTTCTCATCGTCGACAACACTCACATATTCGATGGTGAACTTCGCCTTGTTTGCTGCCTATCAAAAAATTAGATTTAAAGGCGGGCAGCAAATTCGTCTCGACAAATCAGATTTACGACTTCTTCTCAATACGATGTGTGTGTGACGTATATGAAATGTTATTTAACATCACGCATACTTTTGATCAATAAGAAGTGTAGTAAAGTGGAATAATATTGATCTCAATTGTAACGAAAGAAACAACAACTTTATTGTTAATAAGCTGCCTTGTTTTGAATTATATAGTTACATCTTGCGCGTAATGGATTTCATTTATTATTTAAGTTTATATTACTTTTGTACCTTACCGAATTAGTCTTCGTAGATCAATAAAACGTGCTCAATCTTATTGAATATAATTAAATCTATTCTATATTCTTTATTATTAATTTTTAAAAAGTTTTCCAAATGCTTAAAGTACAATATATTAAATGAATGTAAATGATTATGCACTAAATTTGTATCTGCATAGCAAATCCTATGATTTTAATATCATTTGGAAGCTGTAGTTAAACTTTTTTCCATGGGTTTTCTTAATCAAATTATTTTTGTGGCTAGCATTTTTGGCACCTTTTAGAAAATCATTCATCAAAATGCACATTATAAAAAAGTGTAGTCTGTAAAAGCAATTTAAGAAGATAATAACAGATAGTTATAAAGGAAATATTTTTGCAGTCGATATCAAATTTGGTAGAATTTTAAATTTCCAGAATGATATTCTATCTTCTTAGCCTGATTACAGTCATGTGTATACAAGTCGACCCTGATAAATTGCAACACCCTTCTGCAAGGTTGGTATCCGAAAGGTTAGCACTCTGGTCTTAGGTTTAAATGCTGGTAGGTTCAATTCCTACCCCAGACTTGGATGTATTCAGTAGATGGAAATAAATTTTACGTCATAAGTCCTGGTCTAATTAACAAAAACATAGCAATATTTCAGTGACAAAAATTCAATTCACCTTAGACAATCTTCCTCGAAAATCATTATCAGTGATTGTGTCTTAGGAACGAATAGTCTATATTCAAATGACAAAAATGATTTTTGACTAGCTCTCATATACAAAAAATTATAAAATGTGTGCATACAAATCGCTAATAACACAACTCTGTTGTCGTTAAACAATGTATATGACTTTACTGTATCAATAATATTGTCAATTCTAAACGAGAACGAAACACTTACCTTCCAGTGTGTCAAGAGAAGGATTTTAAACCAGATCTTAAATAGAAAATATATTTTCTTAGAAACGCGAAAATTCATTAAATTTATATATACAACCAGACAACCATGGCGTTGCCAAGCATTATATTTGACTTCATTGTTGTTGCTGTTGTTGTTAATATCCGTGTGCTGCTTCTTCTGGACGAGATTTATGAGTTTACTCGCTCTCATAAAATCAAATAGTATAGGTAAATCTAATAGGTAATCATAGGTAAAACATAGACACCTAAGAATTCGTGACGGAGAAGCCTGCTCTTGGTTATATTTCGGACGAATAGTGTGGGTTTTTTTACTACCCTGGAAGACATTAGTTCTCTGATGGCCACTAAGAAAGCGGAACAGAGCTGTCTGGAGCAGTTCATAGCAAGGGATCCACCATATGTGGTACGTTACCAAGAATTTTCAGGAGGTATAAGCCAAGTCATCTTAATCAGTATGTTTTCTTCTAGCAGAATACAGTTCAAGGTAAGTCACACAATCAGAAGAAATCATAGCCTCCCAGACACCAATCTTCGTCAAGACATCCACCTCCTCGTTATCACCAAATGTCTACATGTGAAAAGATTCATTGAATATGGTCATCACAATAAAATAAATATTGTATTAATTTAGAGAGAATTAAAGTTTCTGTTTTGTCACCTACGTTACACAAGTTTGACAAATATTGGATGGCACACTTATGTAGACTGAAATAAATAAATTTTTAACAGTTTAAAAATATATCTGGAAATTCGTATTTCACTAAATTACTAACTAGAGGTATATATTTTTTAAAAAACAGCATATTATATAAAATTATGTTTACATAATAAAATGATGTAAAAACAATTAATTGAAACTATTTGTATTTCATTATGGAAGTAATAAGAAAACATTTTTCACTAGAAATAAACATTGATTGACATGAGAAACATCACTCGTTCTTTTTTGCAAATAAGGATCTTTTTTATTATTTATTATTAATTATTGTGAGTAATTATCATAATTATTTATCAACAGAGAAGTATCAGATTTGTTATCCACATTGGGTGAAGGATATAATGGATAGATAAAAAAGAAAAATTAGAGCATAAATACCTTATGCAGATTTAACAATACAAATGTTTATAATTATGATTAATATTAATAATGAAACTTATCGTAAGTTAATAAACAGTAATTAAAATTTCATAGATAATTTTTACCGTCAAAATGTTTTTCTCCTCTTTTGAGAGTTACTGAAAAAATAAACTGTTAATAAAAGCAAACTGTATAAGTATGATATATCATCCCAAGAGATTTCTCGCCAAATCTGGAGTCCTTTGTTTTGATTATAGTGCTGATTTCCGTCAAACGAAATTCTTAAATACCACCAAATGCAGTATAATTGTAAGCTATAATCAAGTATAAGAGATCAATTGGCTTCTCTTCTCCAAGTCAGAAAACGGAAAGTAGATCAGACGAAATTTTAACTTGCATAGGTCACTTATTTAGAAATTGTCGACAGTGTACTATATAGATACCAAAAGTTTCGTTTATTAATTGCGAAATTTGATAAGTTGAAGTTAAAAATTCGTGCTATCATTGTTGTTTATTAAAATGTATTCACTAAACACCATAATTAAATTTTCTCGCCATATTTGAAGCATATTTGGTGATTCATTTCCATGAATGTTTTGGTGACAAAAAAATCACCAAATTTTCTTGCATTTTGTTGTTTTGTGAACTTGCTATAAGGTTACAAAATATAACAAAATACAGGCAGTAATAATCTCTTCAACAGGATTAAATATTAAAATGCTGCATTAAAAATCAATTATAATTCACAAATTACTAGCTAACATCTGCCACAGGAAATGTTATTGTTCCCTTCGTTTTTGCTTCTTTTTTGGCTTCCTAAATACAGCCAACCAACTCGTGAACTTGAGTCTCAGTCGTTAACGGCTTCATTGGCACGTTTCTTTCTACATTTTCACTCACTTGTGATTTCATTACATCTAATAAGCATAGCTATAATAACCTAAATCTCATTCTTTAATTCTAAATGACTTGAATTTTCTTAATAGTATTAATATAGAAATAAATAAAAGTAATTTCATCAAGTTTTTTCTTCGTGATTTTTTAGTTAGTTAGTTTGAGTATGAAAAATTATCTAAAATTTTTCTGAGAAAAATGCGCTCATAAAAATTAAGTTCATAGACTACTTATTTTTTCGTTCCTTGCTTTTTATAATGTTGATAATGTTGAACAATTTATTTAATATATATATATATATATATATATATATATATATATATATATATAAAGAAGTAAAACAAAATTTGAAAAATTATTGATAAGATTAAAACAAAACTGTACAACAAAAAGAATAGGAGAAGAGTATAGATAGAAACCACGTCTTTATCAGGAGGGAGATGGACAAATAAAACAGTCTTCTTTTTACATACACAAAAAACAGGTGTCTAAAGATCTTTGCGTAATTTCCCCGAAGAGTGTTTATATTAAGGAAAAGAGGTATAAAAATATGTATATCAAAAAAATTTAAAAGTAAACAATATATCAAGAAAGTCCATACAGTACATATAAAATCATAGTGGAAATAATAATAGAAAAGTTATAAAAATATCAATACCAGAGCAAATCAGAAACTATTAACATAAATTGCGATGAAGATATAATTGAAAATAATAATTTCAAAAAATTAAGAATTAAAGTCATATAAGTAAGAAATAAGTAATTTAAAAACCATGATATAAATTCAACGTTAAAATATATTTATAAAGAGATTCTAAGTAAAATTAAGTGTTTTCGGAATTCTTGTAAGAATTTCAATGCTGAAATGGCCTTCTGTAGTAGTTAAATCTAAGAATTACTTCAATCCTACCAGCGCGCGATTCCCTACTTCCAACATATTCTACATATTTTAAAATAATATTGACAAGAATATCGTTGTCTTTAGACTGATTAATTAAACATTTTATATGATTTCTAGTGAATTTATAACAATTCCAAATACTGATTCAATTCATTAACTATTTATTTTTAACTTTTTATTTTGATTACTGTATTTAATGTTTTAAATTGTATTTACTCTGCTTTATATATATATATATATATATATATATATATATATATATATATATATATATATATATATATATATATATATATATATATATATATATATTAATTTTTCGTATCTGGTAATTTGTAACTTTTTGTTGTATATATGGCCTCTTTTAACAAATACAAGGGTTATACCACCCGTGTTGTGGAATTCCAAAATATAAATTACCAAATATGGTTAAAGAATGTCGATCTGACCGATGATGTCATTTCACGCCGCTATTCTCAACCAATGAGTGAATGAGTGACCAGTATTCTGTCACTCATAGGTTGAGAATAGTGGGGTGAGGTACCCTTCTAAGAGGATTAAGTTCTTGCGAGGCTTTTTCGGGGTGAGTACCCTTATCGAGCAGACGTGCGACAGATGTTATGTTTGGTCGTGACACTAAGAAATGTTCATATACAAATAAAAGTTATTCTTTTGAAAATCTGCCTATTCAATAATTTTTAAATTCACCAACGCAATTAACGTAATAAATTACTTATACATACATACATACATACATATATATATATATATATATATATATATATATATATATATATATATATATATATATATATATATATATATATATAACATCTGTTATATTAGTTTATTAGTTTTCTTCTGAATGTTGTTAGATTATTTTGTTAAAACTCGGATTTGTATTACTCTACACTCGAGATAAGCTAAAGTTATTGTTTATTTAAATTTTGACTAATTTTAATACCTTTTTGGGAATTCTTTGCAACTAAATTTATTAAAAATAATTTATTTCTAATGATTTTAAATGTAAAACCTACTATATTAAATTTCTAAATTACTTTTCTTGTGAAAAAGAAGGTACTAATGTATTTATCCATCTCCTTAGCCGAGCTGGCAGCCGAATGGTTAGCGCTCTTGCCTTCGGTTCAACAGTTCAAGTGGGTTCGAATCCCACATTGGGCATGGATGTTTGTAGTGGTTCGGAATCCACTTTAAACCGTAGGTCCCAGTCTAATTAGCCCTCGTGTGCAAAAAATGTCCGTTGAGCGGCAAACCAACCAACCATCTCGTTACTCACGACCTTTTTACAAATTTCATTATGCATGAAATATAGTGCACCACTTATAGCCCATCATACAGACATATTTTGTTGTGAATACGCAAATACAGATTTAAATTATACAATATATAAATTCTAATAAACATAAAAATGTAGAACTAAATTAAATTTTAATCTTATTTTTCGTACTGAAAGACTTCCAGAAATCTTTAAAGTCTTCTCATGTAAAATGTCACGGGCAAATTTCCAACTCAGATATTTGTGGCAGAATACAGATTTAGAAACATTGGTCACATCATTGTCCAGTAGGCAAAAATTATTTATGCATTTGCCTGATATATGCTATAAATCCAAATATAGAATCGCATATATTCTTCTTATCTCCTGTATTTTATGCTCTTAATACAGAATGCATTTAATTTACTGTGGTCCTAAGCTCGAAAAGTAAACACCAGTGACCTACATTTCGGCTATTTCTTACACAGCAGATCATAAATCTTTGGCTCGTGACGAATTCCAGACTTATACTATTCTATATTACTTAATCTCGCTTCAAAACGCATTCTTCTATTCAGAAAGCCACTGAAATTTGATAAATGGACCTTCCTCGGTGACGTCACGTGACCGAGGGAGATGGTCCAAACGACAACAATCGTTTTCATCGGGCGAGCGATTTTTACGGATCATTTTGGAAGAGGGTCTAGCTCTAGGTTCAACAACCGCCGCGTCGTGGCGCCACTATCACCACGTCACCCCTCAGCAACTCCCTTCACCATCATCGATCCCCTCTCCTCCACCTCCGAGGGGTGGACCGGTGAAGGAGCAAACGGTGTGTTCTCCATCTTTTTGTGTAGGAATCCATTCATGGCTCCAGCTCCTCTCGTTCTCTTCGGCATACTTATCGTCTGCAAGGGCTGGGCGAGGGGAGATTCCAACGCTGATTCCAAGAGGCTATACGATGACCTTATCAACGGATACAACTCCCTCATCCGGCCGGTGGGCAACAATTCGGACAGACTAACCGTCAAGATGGGCCTCAAACTCTCCCAACTCATTGACGTGGTGAGTTTGTATTTCAATCTGGTTTATGAGATTGTTCTCATCTCGTTTTATTCAATTGCATGCTGCTCAGTAAAGCAAAACAACTATCAAAACAGACACACTATGCTCAATAATGCTGATAATCGTTCCATGCATACCAGAAATATCAACAATTATCATAATTACAAACATTCTTTAAATTTTTTGCAAACGATATAAAATTCTCTAGTTAAAATTGTCCAGAAGATGAAATGTAATCCCATAAAATGTTCCCAGATTCAATCCTACTCCAAAATATTATACACTTTCTTGAATCTTTGGAAATATTTTGCATTAATATCTTATTAAATGTTTCTAGAAAAATCATCCGGCACAAATGATTTCATAAGCTTTTTGTCTGTAGATTTTTGTTAAAAAAGGGTTATATTAACATTATAAATCCATTAACATTTAATACAAGTATTAAAAGCTTTATTCATTAAGAAACTAAATTTACATTTCATTATTTGCTTAGAAAAAATTTGTAAAATAAGTAGGAATCTTATTTTTTTTGATTAAATATTTAAAATTGGCTTAGAGAAAAACAATTATGCGGATTTTCTTAAAGAAAATTGATTCAATTTATTAATTCCATAATAGGAATTCTATACATATTTGTTACATAAAGATAGTTGAAAGATAAATTTTGGTAACATATACAAAGCATCACTATTACATGCTTATTCCAACGTGCAATTTCAGATTTACAGTTTTAAAGTATTCACGTATAATCAGTTTATTTCAATATATAATAAAATTGCTATAAATTACGGATTTTTTTAACATTATAATGAGCAATAAATTTTTTATACTTTGATAACAAAGAATGTGCCATTCCCAGATTCTTATAGAAAATAAAATGATTCAGCTTTACATTTCATATATTGCATCGTATAATCTCATTTAGTGATTATTAGAATTTACAACATCAATTTATTTATTATTAGAATTTACAACATTTTGCAGATGCATGATTGTGTATTTCTTTTGGTTGAATTAAACTCGTAAATAATTTAATAGTTTAATTAGAGTTGTTTTAATGAGTAAAATTATTTTATTGCCAATTAAAAAATTTTACTTACGTTTAATGATAATTTGTGATAGGCTTCATTTTTGATTAAATTTTCATGGCAAGTTAATTAAAAGCTATTCCTGATAATTATTTTCACAACAGTGAAAACGTCAACTTTTAAGCCTAATCTCCTACAATAAGTCGGAGATTAAGTACAATCTTTATATCTAAACTCCGACTTAGAAATAGCTATATTGTAGTTTTTATAAAGTAAAAAAGCTATTTCTAAGTATTGCACAATATATTTATATATTTCTTAGCATGGTTGTGTATTATCTTTTAAATGAAATATGCAGTTATAATGCTATCAATTAATTCAATGATTTCTGTGTAATCCTACTTAGTTGCCACATCTATTTACTAGTTGTAAAAATACTCTGTTTATATATTTTTATTTTTGTTATACACGTTTATTCCATTCCAATTCTTCCTAGAAAATAAAACTAATATGTTCTTAAAAAATCTTCAAAAAAATTTTATTAGAAAATTTGTACTTGATTGATAAGTATCAATTGATTAAATCTAATTGATTAATAGGAGTAAAAATTATAAATTTCAATTTATTATTCTCGTTCTAAGAAAATAATCTCAAACTTAAGCGGAAATTAATAATTCGACTTAACTATTTATTACTTCACACATATAATTATATAATTATTATATTCAGAAAAATTGAAAATGTATAATCTCATTTCAGATATAATGAATTTAGATCATAGATAAATATTAGAATAGAACTTAATGTAATTATTATTCATTTTTATTACTTTATGTCATATTATACTTATATTTATATGGCATATTGTGTTTATTACTTTATTATTGAACAAAAAGCGTTAAAAAAATCAGAAATTAAGTTCTCTTTGTACGTTATTCACAGGTTTAAAAAACACAAAATAATTTAGTGTTTTTAAACCTGTGAATATATATTTATGGAAAATGTAATATTTTAAAACATGTCTACATTTATAAAATATAATTTTTTAAAACTGTATGGAAACAAATAAATTTGAATACAGCTTAAAACTACATAAGCAGGCATTAGTTACTCTATATAATAATTTTAAATATGCATAATATAAAAAACAATTTTCATATATATATATATATATATATATATATATATATATATATATATATATATATATATATATATATATATATATATATTTATTTATTTATTTATTTACTTATTTATATTTATATAGTATAAATGACATAATATTCTATTGTATTAAAAACTTTTAAACATAGTTTTCATGTAATTAGTTTACAAATTAATAAATTAATATTTAAAAACTTCAAATTATTAATTATTGAAAACATAATTATTCTTTATTGTAGGCAATAAATATATTATAAAAATTTTTTAATCATAAACAGCTTAATATTTCACTAACGATGCACTTATTATTATTCAGGGTTTTATCTTGCACTAAAAAGTAAAAATACAAATTGTGAACTATCTATTTAAAAAAATAGACATCTTTCAGAAACATCAAGCACATTTGCACGTTTATAAATCAAATTATCTTGAAACACCACAGTCGTTGAAATAATCTATCATTGCAAACAAGATTAGAATCATGAAAAAATGTGAATAAGAAGCGAAAAAAGAGAACATAACACCCTCCGTCAAAGAGAACAATTTCATGCAAAATTCACGATGTCACTGGAAAATGCTATAAAATAAAATATTACTGAAAATATTTTTTTCATTACTGTAGAGTTTATCTCTTGAAATTGGCGAAAAATAAGAAAGTTAATCTAACTTTGATGATGATAAATTCTAAAATGTTTGTAATAAACGAAGAACAAGTCATTGGTCTGAATTCATAGAATGAAGAAAAAAATAAATAAAATAGAATTTGGATGGTTGCCAAAATAAATCTCGCGCTATCGAAACTTGTTACTTAATTGTTAAGAGAAAAAATTGTTTTATTTCTGAGTGAAAATATTTTCCACATTAAATATAGTAATATGCTCGAAACAAAGCATTATTAAATCTTACCATTTCGAATATTAAAATTGCAAACTAACTTGAAATAGAATATACTTTCATTTTTACTACATATTTTTTCTGTCGAAGCACCAACAAGTATAATTTAATTTATTAAAAAAATCACAATGACATTAATTCTAGATCAATAATTTTATGTCAATAAAAAAGCATAGTCTTATTAAAACTAATTTGCATGTACTTTACTTTTAGTTTTTAATTTTAGCCTCTAAAATATATTTTAACTTAATGAATATCCTATTTTATCTAAAACGAAATACCAACAAATGTATATAGTTTAAATTGTAAAACAAATCAATGTCAATAAAATAAAGTATATTCAAATACAAAAATTTTTGAATAAGCTTTATTTTCACTTTTTTAATTTTAACTCTTTAAATATTTTTTATGAATCTCAAATTTTATTGATTAAAGTGGCAACAAAGTGTAATTTAATTTGTTAAACAAATCAATGTTAATAATATAAAGTATGTTTAAATTAAAACTAATTTATGAATATTCCTTATTTTTAACCTCTTACATATTTTAATAAAAGAAATCTCAAATTTTAATCTATCAAAGTATTAACTTATTTAAAAAAATCAGTGTCAATAATTCTATACCAATAATTCTATATCAAATAAAATAAAGAATGTCGAAATAGAAAACTAATTTGAAATAGCTTTTATTTATAATCTTTTTCACTTAAATATTTTTTATTTAAGGAATATCAAAATTTTATCTACTAAACTATTAACATTTCTATTTTAATTAGTTATACAAATAAATATTAATAAATCTTACTAATAAAATAAATATCTGATTATCTAATTTAGAGTGAAACTTATGTTAAATGTAAAATAATTTATTGTTTTATGTAATTTTCAGGAACAATAATTATAAGCTATATGTTGGTATATTTTCTAATGTCATTAAATAATGTGAATGTCAAATTTTCCATTATAGATTTCCAGAATTTTGCTAATAAATGGTGGCAATGATAAGGAGGGATTAATAATGCTTCTCGAACTTTCTTGAACGTTCTCTTCTTATAAAAATCGAAACATTCTAGAAGTCGATATAAATTTTTGAAATATCGAAATAAATGTTTTATTGAATAATATGAATAAATTTAAATTATTGGTTACAGAAAACATATGTGGCCTGTATTTGAAAAAATTGAATTATGTTTTCGAAAGCATACTTTTATATGTCTCCTATTTGACAGTTTTTATATTCTTCAATTAAAAAAAGGACTTTTATTAGTTATGTACAGAATATTTTCATTAGTCATCATTGTTCTTGTTAAAATGAGTTAAAAGAATTGAAGTTTAAACTTTTTCAGGAATTGTCTCTTTTTTTATGCTCATCAAAACATCACAGTCATTGCGCAATAATTTTATAATGCGATAATAATTCGCTGATATGATTTCCAACTTAGTAGCTCATGTATTCGATTCCAACATTAATGATCTTATAGAAATTCCTTACTTCTAAGCGGAATTAAAATGGCAGCCGAATGGCTAACGCTCTGGCCTTCCGATCAATAGTTGATGGACTCGTTTCCCATTTCTGGCTTGGATATTCATTGTGGCTTGGAATACACTTCAAGCTGTATGCCCATGCCTAATTGGCCCTCATGTTGAAGAAACGTCGTTGAGCGATAAATAAACCAAATCAGCACTAAGTTAAGTTAGTGGTAAATTTAAATTATCTCTACTGTAATAGGGCAAATCAATTTTATTGCATTTAATAAAATTTAGAAAATTGATTAGTATTACTGTGATGGGGAGCTTCAGTGGCTCAGTAGCTTCGCACCGCTTCCCGTTAATATCAGCGAAGTGAAGCAGCATTTGCCGAGGGCTGCGATTGGGAGGGTGACCACGCATTCCCCCTCACTGGGTTGCTAAAACTCCGTGGGTTTGGGTCGTTTCCACATTTATCTGTGAAGTTAAAAGTCCTTCTGTTGTTGTTGTCTTGTGCCAGCCAGGCTGGCAATATGGGGTGCGCTGCTCCACTTTTCCAACTGAACTCTATTTTGGTGTGGAGTCCGACTTCCTCAGTATACACATGCTATAGGGACCCGTTTATAGGGTAGGCAACCATTCACACCTCATTCATACAAGGAAGGGACAAAGACAGGATAGATAGAGAGAAAGTACATCCATGCTCGAACCGAGATTCGAACCCAGGACCTCCCTATCCGCAGTCAGATACGCTGACCACTAGACAAGTTGGGCGGCAAAAAGTCCTTCTACTGGAGTGAAATAGATTAGGATAGGATATTGCCAGCTCAGGTATGACCTCACCACTTGATCGCGGCTCATAATTACAAGGTGGTGAATGGGCAAGTATTCCAAACCCGTTAACTTTAATGGCTCGTCTACATTACTATATATGTATGTATTATTGCCATTGGGTTCAACAAATTTGTTAAAGATAATTTTCAGTTATAAAATGTGAACAAAGATTTTGTACCCGTGAATATAGTTTAGCAAAAGCTTCATGGAGAAAATTCCTCCCTCATTTCTGGAATGTAGAAAGTTCGATACTTGAACCAGCTAAAAATTTATCATTAAGAGAAATTATACAAGTTAAAAGTTTTGTAGAATCGAAAATTCCTGCACACTGGGGAGACTAAGAATCAATAAAGTATTGCCAACTCAGGTGTTGTCTTAGTTACTTGATCAAAGATGAAAATCAAGAAGCGCTTAAGAGAATCCAGTTATTAAAAATAGGCGTAATTTAATAATTTTAAATTCATAATTACATTTTAATTATAGTTTCTTGCTAAATATCATAGCTTACAAGAAAGTTTATAAACTATTGATAACTGTTTAGAAATTATATTTAAAAATATATTCCATATTTATAAATTTCATATTTTTATTCAATTGTTTTTTAATGTATGAATTTGTTTCTTAATATTAAATGCAAACAGTGATAGTATGCAGATTAGCAATGATGAGGCCAAGAGAAAATAAATTTATAAAACTAGAGATTTCCTTAAAAATAAGCTGCAATAAAATAATAAATAATAAAATAAAAATTAACTACTAATATGAAGTTATTATTTAGATTTGTGTGTCCATAAGTTTGCAACAATCTTATTTGCATCATGTAATATATTTTTTGGCAATAATCCCAAAATTCGCAGGTTTTATTAGTGTTTTTACTTTCTTTAAACGTCCATTCAATATTTTATTGAAGCAATAATTTTAAATATTTTTAATCATAAAAAATGGACTACGCCACTTTATTACAATTCTCATTGATTTAAAATGTCCATGACATCAGATGACGTTTCATCTACGTCACATCTTATTGAGATGGCGTCATAAATCCGATTTGTCGAAAAATTTGCTGCCTGCCTATAAATCACATTCTTCGAGCGGTATTTCAGTATCGAATGTCTGTGAATATTGTCGAAATTCATTTTGTTAATAAAATAATTTCTAATATAAGTATCAAAGCATTAATCTGAGAAGGTATTTTCCATTCATTCAAGCCATTAACACGTTGACAATAGAGCAGAAAAAAGCAAAATGAAGACATGAGGAAATATCCACTTTATGTTTAGTTTAAATTGGCAACGACGATTTTTATTATTAATTTTTTATCTTGGAAAAATTATCTTATGCTATAAATTCCAGATATTCTTGCATTACGATTATGATTGCGGAATTGTGGCTTCAGAAACTGAATACATTGCAATTCTAAGTACGATTTTTAACCATTGAACAAATACCGAGATATCTGAGTTGATACCTTAATTTTTTTTCAATTGTCACTCCACACCAACATAATGAAAAGATAGTATAAGTAAAAGTGTATATTCTGAATCCAATCCAACAGATAAAACTGTCGTGCAATGATGGCTTTTTCACACTATAAAATGTACTATAGTAGGATCCATTCCTCTTATGAGCTCCAGTGGCTCAATAGCTTCACGCCGCTTCCCATAAGCTCAGCAAAGTGACGCATCATTTGCCACGGGCAGTGGTTGGGAGGGTGACCACGGTGTACTCTCCTTCACTGGGTTGCTGCAATCCGTGTGTTGGGGACGTGTCCACGTTAATATGTGATGTCCAAAGTCCTTCCCCTGGAGTGGCGTGGATGTGGAGAGGAGGGTGCCAGCTCAGGTGTGGCCTCGTCACCTGACCGTGGTTCAAAATTACGAGGCACTTTAAAATGAGCAAAGACGTACTTTCATCTTCGGGGTCCTCTGATCCAAACGAAAGACGCTCTCTATTGATTTAATTCGCACTGCCAAAGGCATAGCGAGCTTGGCTTGTCCAAGTGTCCTATGCAACAACATTCCTCTTATGGGTTGCATGGAAAGACGAGGAAAAACCCATCGCAGGTGACAATTTCTTCACTTAGCTGCTTGACGAAGTGGTTAATTACGTCTAATTATTGACCAGATTCGCTAAATGCTAAATAACCCAATTTGAATTGTTAAATGTGGTCATTTAGTATTTTGAAATATATACTTTTGATAAAAAAAAAATAACGAAATAAAAAGAGAATAACAATATTCACAAAAATTTCTTTTCATATATATATATATATATATATATATATATATATATATATATATATATATATATATATATACAGGGTGATTATAAAAAACTTTGCCAACATCTGCACTTCTAGCGTCCATTCTATTTAACCGATCAAGATGATACTTCAAATATAGTTCTTTTGAGATATGCGCTCAAGATTCTGTGAATGGCAACACAGTGGCCCTCGCGGTTACAGTTATAGTGACAGAAACTCGAAATTTTCGAATGGCAACGCCTACTTTTTACCATCGCAAAATGTTCAGCACATGCGAAAACCCTAAATAGCGTTGAAACGGTACCGATATGTCCGAAAACCGACGTGTTATACACATACAAACAGTTCTTCAAGGCGCACGGAGGAATAATGCATACGACAGAGACAAGACACTGCTCAATGATGAGAACACATAGAGAAAAAAAATCTTTATTAATTTCAAACATTTTCCACATGAGTGCCATCACAGGCAATTACGCATTGCATGCGGGAGACGGTGGACAATGTCGCTGCACGCAACATGGCACGAGGGATGTTTCCAATCTCACGCCGTATAGAATCCTTTAAGTCCGACAATGTTTGAGGATTGCACAGATAAACTCTGGATTTGAGATAGCCCCAAAACCAGAAATCCATAGGCGTCAGATCTGGGGATCGCGCAGGCCACGGAAAAGGATAATAGCGTGAGATGATGCGATCACCAAAATGCTGATCCAGGAGCCTTTTAACTGACCTCGCTATATGTGGAGGTGCGCCATCTTGCATCCAAACAATGTCATTGAGTGCATTCAGCCGACGCAACTCCGGTAAGACATAAATTTTCAGCATGGCTGCATACCGAGGGCCCGTTACAGAACATGTTGCAGGGCCAGTCGGGGTCGTTTCCTCAAAGAAGAACGGGCCCAGAACAAATGTAGCTGTAATGCCGCACCACGCAATCACTTTGGCGTCAAATAATGGTACTGGCGCCACAGCATGAGGATTCGTCTCTCCCCAGTGCACACAATTCTTTGTGTTAATGCTGCCATTTAAGGTGAAATGCGCCTCGTCCGTCCATAGTATGCGAAGTGGCCAGTCGTTATCCGCATCATATCGTAACAAAAATGCATTTGCGAAGTCCAGACGTTGTTGTGGGTCACCCGGCTCCAACATCTGGACGCGCTGGAACCGATAGGGAAACATGTGAAGTACCGAGCGCAAGAGCTTGCGGACCGTTGAGTTCGGAATATCCAACACGCGCGCTATGCCTCTTGCGGTTTCTGTGTGTCCTGCAGTCACTGTATGGTGCACTTCCATGACAACGTCCTCAGAAACAGTTGGCCGTCCGGAGCGCTGTTTGTCACAGGTGCAGCCTGTATCTTCGAATTTCCGCACTAAATTACGCAGAGCTTGCAGAGTACATGGGCCGCGTCGTTGTCGATGATTGCGGCGATACACACGCAAAGCTTCCGCAGCGTTCATCCCATTATGGTAATAGAGTTTGATCAATTCACCGCGAACTTTCCTAGGAAGACTCATATCGTCGGCATGTGCGAGTTCCCGAATGACGACTTCGCATACCCGCTTGGTATTTTATAGGTTTCCTACACTGAATATCTGGCGACCGGCGTTCTGTGATTGGTTTCTTGACTCTGTCACATGCAAATTTATTGCGTGCGCCCAGATCGTGTTTTATTGGCCGGTTTTCAGAACTCTTTTTTGTGTTTGCAGAACACGTCCGTTTTTAGACATATCGGTACCGTTTCAACGCTATTTAGGGTTTTCGCATGTGCTGAACATTTTGCGATGGTAAAAAGTAGACGTTGCCATTCGAAAATTTCGAGTTTCTGTCACTATAACTGTAACCGCGAGGGCCACTGTGTTGCCATTCACAGAATCTCGAGCGCATATCTCAAAAGAACTATATTTGAAATATCATCTTGATCGGTTAAATAGAATGGACGCTAGAAGTGCAGATGTTGGCAAAGTTTTTTTATAATCACCCTGTATATATATATATATATATATATATATATATATATATATATATATATATACACACACAATTAACCTTGTCACAGTGACAATAGTATAAATTTTATAAAACTGAAAATAAAATGAACCATTTTAATTTACAATAAAAATTAGTATATATAAAAGATGTCAGAATAAAAATAAGTGTATGGCTGCATTTATCAACATTATAGTTAATATCAGTATTATCTCTATCGCAGAAACATTTAAATCAATTACTTTCTTAAAATAAAGATTCATTTTATTAATTTTTCTAGATTTCACAAAAATTTTTTTCGCTTGCATGGTAGAAAATGTATGATGTTCAATTAGCCCACGTGAAATAATTTTTATTTATTAGTATGAGTTGTATATAACTGCAAATAAAATTCCGTCAAAATTTCGATTCGTTTCATTTTACAAGAAAGCTTATGTACGGTTGATTAGAGATTATTTATGTTAAGGACAATCACATCCAGATGAAAATTTGAGAGATTTTAGGACCTAATTGAGTAAAAGTTTAGTTATTATACAGTAGAACTCTTCGAATCAACCGAAATCGGATCTCATTCAGATAATCAAAATTTCGATTAATTGGATTTCGATTTTAATTACATATTGCATGTTGGAAAGGTCAGGAGAATTCATATTTGTAAAGAAAAAAAAGCATTTAATTAATTAAATGAAAAACAACATTTTTGTACTTTATTAAAGTACTTACAAATGCTGTAAATTACAGTAAGCACTTACAGTGCTGAGTCTTGCTGAGCATCTCGGTCAGAGAAAGCTGTTTCACTGTCCTCATCCGTTGTCGATCAGTCAAGTAGCTCATCCTCTTGACAGTGAGAATTGACCTGTGGTCACACTTGGGCTGACCACTTCAAAGCCGACAAATGCTTCACTGGCTGATGGTCCTGTATCTGCTTCAGCTTGGACATTAGTCAACTTCTTCCTCGACGCTTTTAATAAGTTGATCATCATTTGCAATTTGAAACCTAGTGTCTCGCTCATAATCCATCCTCAGCACTCACTTCTAAACACCGAGGAAATTTCAAAAGAACGTTTCTGAATTCATCAAGAGACACGTCTCATTCTCATCTTCTCCCTTCTCTTTCCTTTCCTTTTCTTGAGCTTTTACTTTTTTTTTTCTTTCTTTCCTTTTCCTTCTCACCCTCAGTCTAATTTATTTTTTTCCGAAATTCTGAAAACGAGTCGGATAATTAGCGATTTTGGATAAATGGAGTTTGGATAATTGGAGTTCTACTGTACTACTCATAGATTTAAATAAATGTCTACTTTTGAGAAGAATTACAAGAAACATTTTTTTATCATTGGCATTTTGAAATAATTTTGATTCAAGAGAAGGCGTTTCATAGATAGAAGATCATATTCACGCGTCACTAGGAAGAGCACTCGGAAAACTCTCAAGCATTCACTACATAAGTAGATGCTGGAGACAGATAAGTAATCTCGACATGCCGTTATTCAACAGCTGCTGGGATCAAACTCAGGGACTGTCACTCTGAAGACAGGTGTTCTATTACTAAGGCACTGTGACGTCATGATTTTAATACTTATGGAGTCATTTCTAGTGACAATAATAAAAAAATCCAGAGAATATCATTTATGATTAAACTAAGGATGAAATAAATGGCAGAATGGCGTATAGCCATTCTTTTTTATCCTTACTGCAAATTGATATTTAGATGCATTACTTTATATTAAGAGCTCCAGTGGCTCAGTAGCTTCACGCCGCTTCCCGTAAGCTCAGCAAAGTGAAGCATCATTTGCCGCGGGCAGTGGTTGGGAGGGTGACCACGGTGAACTCTCCTTCACTGGGTTGCTGGAACTCCGTGGGTTGGGGACGTGTCCACGTTAATATGTGACGTCCACAGTCCTTCCGCTGGTGTGGCGTGGATGTGGAGAGGAGGGTGCCAGCTCAGGTGTGTCCTCGTCACCTGACCGTGGCTCAAAATGACGAGGCACCTTAATGGAGTAAAGTCGTTTTTTCACCTTCGTGATGTTCTGATCCAAAACGAAAGACGCTCTCTATTGACTTAAATTCGCATAGCCAGCGGCATAGCGAGCTCTGCTTGTCCAAGTGTCATAAGCAATAACAACAATAACTATTTTTATTAAAATTTAGTAATGCGTGTTTTATTTTAAATTAAACTTATAAGGCATATTAATGTAATACGGCTTAATATTTCCTGTTTATAACCATATTTCTCACAATCCTGTTATCGTTACCTATTAAACCAAATCATGTTATCGTAAAACTACTAACTTGGTTCTAACATTCAATTTCTCTAAACACCCGTACATCAAAATTTGGTTGATATTATTCTCTAATACAGCTCCGATTCACTTCACATTACATTCAGAAATATATGAAGATTCTAGAACATATAAATTTCATGGAGAGTCTATGAATCCCCAACAATCACCTAATTCTTATTTTGATCTCCCGCTTCTCCAGCCCGAAATCAATTCAACTCGAGATTTGGAATGATCTTAATTTATGAATAATCTGAATCAAATCCTAGGATAATGGCATCTGAGCTATTTCCTGTCCTTCCAAAATTGATCCCGCAGGCGATATTCTACAAATATTTCTCCCGTGGCAACAGTAAAACACCAGCTCACTAGTGTATTACGCTGGTATTTCCGAACAAGACAATGAATATGAATAAGACGTTGCCAGATCTCAGAAGGAATAAATAGTTGGAACTTGGCAGGGGCTCCCCACTCGATTTGCATTGAAAATAGTTTGCCTTCAGCATCGAAAACCTCTTTCGCAGAACCGAATTACTCGGAAATTTGAAATGGAAAACAGAACTTAAGTGACTTGCTACTGAATTTATTTATAAAATGTTAAGACTCGCTGAATTTTAGGTGAAATTTCTAGTCACAAGCAAGTTATCGAGAACCTTAACTTCTAATGCTTTCCCTTTCTTATCGTGTAACTCTTTTTTTAGTACCTGTTCTTTTGAATCGGCTCTTTTTTTTAATGAATTTTTAGAACATTGGTACCAAATCCCCATTAAGTTTGACTTTAGTGGATTACTTTGAATTGTGGTATCGATTTTTAAAGTTAAATTTAGCTTTGTCCCAATTTAAGATTTGGTCTAAGACTGTTACATTATAAAAACTTTTCCGCTAGTTTTTCTAAGCTATAATAAATTCGGATGAATTTTGATAGTAATCAGAATCAATCCAATATTTAATTAGGTTTAATCAAGATTGATGATGTTTATTCGAAGTTAATTATATTGCCCTGATAATGCAAGTTCAAATACATATAAAACAACTGGGATTAAATCAAAAGTTTTTTAATAAAATTCTATTTAACACTAAAAAAATTGAATGCATTCAAAAATCCAAATAAATCCATAATATTTTATGATTTATAAATCCAAATATAACTAAGATTACCATTAGTGTTCAAAAGACCGTTACACAAAATCAAAACATATGAATAAATGATTTGTAATAAACATTAAGTAAATTAAACAACATTCTAAAATATTTCTAACTGATCAAAATAATTTCACTATATTAAATTGTGATATGGTTGATTGATATTAATAATTATCAATCTGATATTGCAGCAGAAATTGAATTGGCTGTGTAAAGTGTTCCATAAATTTGCTATCGTGTGCTGCCATCTTTTGTCAATAGAGTGAATCACAAGTTTTCAGGTTGGTTACAGTATTAAATACAAAAACTGCAACAACTGACACTAAAGAGATACAGAAATTAAAATTTCTAGAAAAATTGAATAGGTAGAGTACAGTCATTTTCTGGCTTACAGTACCAACTTTTATTGTTATTAATTCAACAAAATTTAGAAGAGATACATTTGAAGAAGTAAAGAACAACATGCATCAAATATGCAGTCAAACTCTGAAGCAAATATTTCAATAAACATGCTGTAGATACATTTTCAGCCAATATACTACAATATTATTTAAAGATAGATAGAAAACTATTTTAATTAATATTGAGTATCATTCAACAAATTGTGTGTTTATGTTTGAGCACTTAATATTTTTATAAGTACAAAAATAGTAAAAACTCAAACATAAACACACAATAAATAAAAAAAGTCTAGACTAGACTTCATAAATAATATCTACTTTATAAATAAAATTTCTAGAATTATAGAGAAACTTTAAATTTCTTCATCAGTTTATTTGAAAATTATTCTAATATAAAAAAGGAATATATACAAATATTATAGCTTCAGATGAATTACAAATTATAAATTAAATTAGACATGTATAATACAGAATATAAAGGGAAATAAAATGAAAAAATGGTAGATATTAATAACTTTTTTATTTTATCCAACAACTAAGGCACTATCTACGGTTACAGTCACATGATTTGATTTGATTTAAAATTGACACGAGCGCGATAGTATAAAATCTTTATTACTGATTGTATTAAAGTTATTAATAATATAAAAAAATACAGTGTGCTTTTTAAATTACTTTTTATCTATGTTATTTTTACCATAATTCAGTACACGCGCAACAAAATAATCCTTTAAAATATAATAAACCAAAGTATCCTTAAATCATTTGAATTCTCAAATCGAAGTTAAATCAACTGAATATATTATTCGAATCAAGTCCTCTTGTGCATAAAATGAAACAAACAAAATGTTAGAATTATCCAAATGTTTTCGAAAGAATTCGATTTCCTAGATAAAAAGATAAGGAATTACAAATGTCGTCAGGAAATAGTGACGAAATTATTCTAACCGCGAGCCTGTCAATAAATATTCAATTCATTAATAAATATACAGTTTGCTTAGCTTTTATTCATTCTACAATGATACTTGCATTCTCGGAGATTGAGAAACTATATTTTATATGTATAATATTATTGGATAATGATTTCGAAAAAATTGATAAATCTCATCATTAAATTAATTCTCTAGTAGAAATATATATTTGAGACTGATAATATGGTTGATAAAGGTATAGTTTTCAATGCATAATTAGCGTACAGATAATATTTACATTATGTATAAACTTATTGTACTTTTGTCGAACATAATTCACAAATATTTCAGATTAATAATGGCTCTCTTAATTCGAATGTCATTTTGCTGATTTGAATAAGTATATAATGCATCATTAAATCTCTATTTTTCCATTATAAACTGTAGTTTGAAAAAGAGATTTTAGAAAAATTCATTATTATTTAGATGGCAAAGATAAGTGATATTTATTGAAATTTTTCACAATATGCGCTGCTAAAAATAATTCAACTATATTGTAAGAGAAAAAACAATGCCTAAAATTTTTAAAGTGCTCTTTAATACCTCAATGGTCGCCTTTAATAGTAGAAATGCAATTAGTTCTAAATTTTGTAGATTCTGAATCCGATAAAATTCTATTTATGTTTTTTATTGTATAAATGGCAAGAAGTGGTTTTTAAATTATCAGTTACACCGTAAGGCAGTAAAAGTAACGGGAATTTTATTTAAGAGAAAAAATTAATACCCGTTACTTTAAAGAGGTACTATTGAATATATGTGTTAGTGCTTGACTTAAGATTTAAAATTAGGGTGGTTCCAAAAGAACCTAGCACCGCGACCATAGGTCTATTGTACTAGTACTTGTCTTTGTAAATATGATAAAAATTCTAAATTTTGCGAAATAAAAATCCAAAATATTTTTGTTTCAAATTCAATTATTAGATTTCTAAAAAAATTTTCTTTATTATATGGAATTAATTTCCTTAAAGAGAGTTTAACAATAAATATAAGTTACTAAAAATAACTTATAATAATTTCCTTTAAAAGTATTATTAAATGTGTCAAGTGTTTTTATCAGTAGAAAAGGAATTAATTCTAAATTTTACAGATTATATAAATCCGAAGATTCTATTTGAATGTATAACTTTAAATTTTATTAATTTTCAAGAAAAGCTTTCACTAAAATGTGGCGACTTTCACTATGATGACAGCTAATTTCACTATGAGCCACTATTAACATGAGCCAATGTCCATAGTAATTCGGAGTTCATTTTAAAACATTGGCTCATGTCGAATTAGCTCTCATATTCTGAACGTGCGACGTCCATAGTAATTCGGAGTTCATTTTAAAACATTGGCTCATGTCGAATTAGCTCTCATATTCTGAACATGCGACGTCCATAGTAATTCGGAGTTCATTTTAAAACATTGGCTCATGTCAAATTAGCTCTCATATTCTGAACATGCGACGTCCATAGTAATTCGGAGTTCATTTTAAAACATTGGCTCATGTCGAATTAGCTCTCATATTCTGAACGTGCGACGTCCATAGTAATACGGAGTTCATCTTAAAACATTGGCTCATGTCGAATTAAATCTCATATGCTGAGCGTGTGAAGTTCATAGTAATTTGGGGTTCATTTTAAACAATAAGTTCCAGTTGAGATACCTCTAGTATTTAAAACACTATCCCTAGAGCAAAACAAATTGAGTCAATCTCCTAGCATCGTGCACTGAAATACCACAATTAAATACATTGAATTTCTTTACATCTATTGCTGCAGCAGTATTGCTCAAAAACCCTTTATCACTTCAGATACCGAACCAAAATAGCCTTGAATTCCATTCCCCAAAATGAATTTACATTTCTTACTAGCTTTGAGCAGCAATTGTGTTTCCTTCCTTCCGAGGAAAACTGTGATTTTGAAAAATGACAATATTTACTATCTACTTGGATTGTGCTCCAAATGCTATTTTATGCTATAAAAAAATCTTCACGTATGGATCAATTTTAAAAAAATTGAATGGGGAGTAAAATACTTGAAAATTCTTTTAAGTTATGAAATTATTGAATATTGAAACCGCAATTACTACTTTCATCCACCTTCCAATGCATTGAGGATGTAAAGCATATTGGAAAAACCGAAAACACGCTCGCTGCAGTGAGGAAATACAATAGTTCTTCAAAAAAATAGAAAATATTGATATTTTTTAAGAAAAATTAAAAACTGAGAGATTGTAAAAATAGGGATATCTAATACCATAAATATTTTTCTTATTTCAAATGGTTATATATCGATGACTATTTCAAAAAGAGAAAAAGAACCATGAATTTTTGAATCAAGAAGAATTCTAATTCTCTCTCTCTCTCTCTCTCTGTGTATATATATATATATATATATATATATATATATATATATATATATATATATATATATATATATATATATATATATATATATATATATATATATATATATATATATATATATTATTGACTTCATCGTGACATAAGCAGTTTTACAGGGAATTGAACACTATGTTAATTATGTTTTAAATTCAAACAAATCACAAACGCTGCTTGTTTGGATATAAAACATAGCTTAAATTGGAGAGAGTTTTACATCTTGATGTAAGTTTCACTGCATTCCATTTATTCGTTATCAGTTCAAACTCGAACAAACAAAATAGGAATATTTTTATAGATTGTATAAAAGTTTAATGCTTCGCAATTTAGTGTTTCTCGAAGCGATCGCTAGCGTCGCTGTCGTTTCAGAAAAATGCATGAATTATGCAAAGAATATTTCGTTTGAATTTTTAATTTTCCATCATCTTTAACGGAGAAATTACAAAAAAAAGAGTTCCAATTATTTTGTAAAACACATATTTGATGCAACAACAAACGCTTCAACGCAAAGGAAACTACAACAACTTTTTCCTAAAGCTCGTACATTTATTCGAATTATCTCATCAGGAACAAAGCACCGCGTTCTATAGATTTCAGACGATACACATCTGTGGGATGAAGGGAGCGTCATTTATTGTGGCTGCTCGAACAACTTTGCGATTTGGACTCTGGCAACGTCATTTTTCATTTCGAGCATTACAGAACTTATCTTCGGAGCTTGAGAAGAAAGCATAATAGGCACTTCAAAAGTGCGGGAACGTTTCGTCGCCATTTTTGAGCAGCGTTCCAATTTTGTTTTCATTTTCAGGAATTATATCAAACATTTGTGATATCACATTTATAAATTTTTCAAATACAGTTAGGAACCAGTTTTATATCAAATGATATTTATATTATCTTGCTCAGTAAACAAAAAAAAAAAATAAAGGAAATAGGAGGACATTTTTTAGCGAATACTTCCATTTTCATATTAATTTTTATTAAGCCTGAAAATACCCATAATCGCCAAAATAGTTCAATTTTGGCAAGCTTTCAAAATTTGTTCCATAAAATTTTTGTTACTGAATAAAAATCGTAGTGTTATACCTCTACTTCATATATTAAGAGGCACTATCTGTAATAGCGAGTTTTTTCTTGAAAAAAGGGTTTTCCTATTTTAATTTATATACTTGAATATTTTATCTTAACAATTCAAGCTTTTATAGTGTTCCTATTAGACTGAATTCTTTTTAAGTATCCATATTTATTCTTATTAAGCTCCAAGCACAGAAATATTTGCCAATGTCGTTCGATTTTAGTAAACATTCGAAAACTGTTTTATAAACTTTTGTATTAAGACTTAGAGAGTCACTACCATATCTTTCTTGCATTAAAAACAACGCCAACTAGTTCTAAAAATAATTTATTTCAATACCTTCAGTAACAGAGCACAATACAAAAATACAGTTACAAAATTAAACATAAGAACAAAAACAATAATTTCACTGGGTTGCTGGAACTCCGTGGGTTGGGGACGTGTCCACGTTAATCTGTGACGTCCAAAGTCCTTCCGCTGGTGGGGTGTGGATGTGGAGAGGAGGGTGCCAGCGCAGGTGTGGTCTCGTCATCTGACCGTGGTTCAAAATTATGAGGCGCCTGTAAAAAAAGAGCAAAGTCGTACTTTCACCTTCGTGGTGCTCTGATCCAAACGAATGACGCTCCCTATTGACTTAATTCGCATAGCCAAAGCCATAGCGAGCTTGGCTTGTCCTAGTGTCATAGGAAAACAACAACAAAACAATAATTTATGTTAAATTTGAAAACTTCATTTCATAGTAGTTGAAATTCGACACCCAATTGCTCTTGTTGTTAATAGAAAATTTGCAAATAGTTGCTGTTACACTACTGTTTATATTAGGAAACAATTTCTATAATAACGATTAACTTTTTTAGGTAAAAGGGCTCTTCTCTTTTAAATCATTATTGGATGTATCTTTCAACGGTAGCTAAAAAAGCTGTTCATGCTATGCTTCTAGGACAATACCACCTGTTCGCCAATGGTACTAAGGAAAGTGCCCTGGTTGTGCATAATCATTCAATTGTTGCAGGCGGGACCAGACGACTATCATTAGGCTTACACTAGGACGCTAGTCCTATTATTATGGAAAAAAGGTTTTCCCAGCCTGTTTGAAGTGCGTTGACCATATTCTGGATTGTCTGCAGCTTTCCGGAATTAATCTTTTCACAAGTCCAGAGTTATAAATTTTTTCTTAGACTGACAAAATTTTTAGACTTAATTTACATCGAAGACATGCAACAACAAAAACATCTTTCAACACCATCAATGTATTTTGATAACAAAATATTATTTTACTTATTAATTACTATTTACCTCATTCATTATTATTTTCTTGTATTTAACAAACATTTCTCCAAATGATTTATTTTCAAGAAACTCCTCTGCAGCTCTGCCATACAATTGACATCTTTTTAGAAATAGGATCCTTAAATCTAAAATAATTTTTTTTTTTTGAAAATTTGAAAAAAAAATTTGAACAAAAGGAAAAGTAACTTTAGACTGAAATTTTCGTTTTGGAAGCTATGATCGACCAAATGTTCTGAAATATATAAAACATTGTATCATTTATATTTTGAGTTTTACTTACGCATATAATTTTTATTGAATGTGCTTGAATTTTTCAAATACACTAAGAACAAATGAAATAGTTTCTTTGTATGCAGACCATTTCTTTTTCTAAAAATGTTTAACTTATAGTGAAAAAAGTTATACATGCCAAAACTTATTCGTAACTTCGAGATGAGTAATCCATACTGGGCATTCGAAATTCTGTAATTTCTTCGAATAATATTCGTAATTCTTTCCAATATTTTCTATTTTCTCTTTTTCTTTCTCTTTATATATACATATATAACAACGTAAAATTCCAAAATTTTAAAACATAATAAGTTAGAAATAAAGTAATTTGAATTACATAAATCAGACTCTTAAGAAATTAGAAAACCATTTCTAACAAGAACAATATGAAGTATTTTGAAAACAAAGACAAGCAATTAAAGTAATAATAAAAATAGTTAAAATAGAAATAAAATATATAAGAATTGTGTGTAAAGAAAGAAAAAACAAAAATACTGGAAACGATAAAAAAAATTATCTCACTCTCATAAGAGGGACAGCGGAAAAAGGGGAGGCATTTCAAATTCATTCATTTGATTAAGTATTCCCAAGAATAAATGAATGAACCGTTCTCGACGCCTTCGAAAAAAGGTTATTACCAATTAAAAATAAAAGGCTAAAACTGAAAAAAAGTTTCGCAAACGAAATTAGTAATAAAATATAACAATGATAGGTGGTGTAAAATGTTAATTAATATATATATATATATATATATATATATATATATATATATATATATATATATATATATATATATATATATATATATATATATATGAGAGAATTATTGTTTCTTATGAACTATCCACAACTTTCTCTTGCTCGCAAAAAAGAAAAAAATTATTGCGATTATTATCAAACTGTTGTTCTTATATTATATACTAAATGATTTTAATTGTATGAATTTGTAGTATTTAATTATGAAAAATTTTATTCAATTTTATTTAATTTTTTTTCAGAACATCAAGAATCAAATCATGACAACAAATGTTTGGGTCGAACAGGTAAGAATGTAATTGTATTTGCTACATATTTCTTTTTAAAATCATGATTTTTTTTAAATCTCAGAATATTTTAATTTTTTTAATAAAACTTTCGGCTGAACATAATCGCTTGAGCTGTAATCATTTGTAAAAAAAAGAAAAACAATTTGTATAATCTAATCGGTTAATTTAATATCGATCGTAATTTTCTAATTAAAATGAAGGTATTAGATTATTAATTTTTATATAAGTATTTTTCTTAATTACATATGCACTAAGTCTAAAGAAAGAGCACTAGACAGACAGAAATCTATTTTCATCGGCGTTCTTTAAATTCGCAAATTTATAGCATTTTCATGCAATGCGACTGACGTTGGTGCTTACGAGTGCAATTGTTCAAAATTTCGGTCACTGATTTCTATTAAGTAAGCTACCACTTAAGAGTTTTACCATAAAAATTTATACAGTTATAGTGTACAGACAAGATTAGGTTGTCAATGCACAAGAAGCTTTTTTGGCAAATACACTGAGGGTAAGCAATTTTCCTACGTCAAAAATTTGGTATGCTTAATACGTAAAATTAGTTTTAAATGTATCAAGCAAGCATTTTTTTTACCAAACCTCTTTATCATCTCAATGACTGGCGTATATTGATATACTAGTTGTTGGTAGACACTGATCTGCCGTTTTCTGTTGGCAAGAGAGCTGGAGAACATAATGGCTAGTGGAAAGTCGAAACTTTTTTGTATCAAAGAAGACCAGACCTAGGTAGTGGTAAAGGTACCTGCATTATGCTTAAATGAGAATATTTTTCCCAGTAGGTTTCTGCTACAGAAATTGCATTTGATTATTGTTGCTTGGTTGTTGTTGTGATGCCGTACAAGAAGTAGAAATAGTTATCAGACCATTTCTGACTTTGATATAAATTTCAACCATACCATAAACAGGAACCATATTAAATATTAATCTGCAGATAACTTGCAGATTACCAAGATTACGGTAAATTGTTGTGCTAGTCGGTCGAAATCGCATTATTGTCTGTGTAATATGTAATGGATATGCTAAGAATGGTGTGTCAAACAGAGTGTTGTGGTGGATCTCAGTGGTTTATTATCACTAGCAGCTAAGAAATCATTCAGGTTACCATCATGGAATTAAAGGTTCAGCTATTAAAATGTTATGAGCCCTGAGTTACGAAATGGAATTATTTTCCAGGTAACACAAAAAGTGTCTGCGTCGAAAAGTTTCTTGGTGTTTTAAGCAGCACGATCTGTTAGCTTTGTAGCCTTAACTTTGTCAATTTTTGACATTGCATACGGATAAGAAGGCTTTTAATTCTGAGACCCATGATGAAGTTGGACTTAAGAATGGGTTAAAGTCTTGTTTTCAAATGAATTACGATTCTACTTTTAACATTATGATGGTCGCATTTATATTAGTTGGCATCACCAAGAATACACATCGTAAGTGTACATTCGACATCATAGTACCGTTCCAGCACCTAGAGCTATGGTATGATATGTACGAGTATTAAATGCACATTTAGGTTACGTTTTATACACATTGATGGTAGATACCGCGATGTCCTGTTTGAGTGGTGCATCATTCCCTTCATCGGAAAGTAGTGAGTTCAAAACTTGACTTAACCGAAGATCCATCCTATTCACTAAGACGGCTGGAGCACGTTAAATAAGTCGTGGTTGCAGTGTACTCCAAGTGAAATGATATTACTGGGGTTGGTGGGTCAAGTATTGTTGAGTCTTTTATGCTTGGTTCCTACTTCTAAATTACAAAAACTCACAGCTAACAGTAGAGTCCAACTCTGGGCTACTTGCAGGTAAATATGCTGGTGCTTACACCCTGATGGCACCTTGAACGGTAGGACTTGCACTTTAGTTGTATTTCAAACCATGGGTCTGTCTTTAGTATGAGGCCTGCAAAATACTATTTTTCAACAAGATAATCCTTGAACGCATATTGCTGATTTCATACTAAACTTTCTTGATACAAAAAATATTCATCTTTAACACTCTAGTCTGTACGTTCTCCAGATATCTTACCAAGAGCAATATCTGTTTAGTATTTGCTAAGCAAATGTCTGAGAACATTTAGGATCTTTTGCGTATATAATATTATTCTTCAAGTAAAAATGTTGAAGAAGACTTCAGTTTTAGTTAATTTTGTTCTCCCCAATACTAAGAGATATCTCGCTAATAAGGTTAAATACAGTAATAAAAGGATATATATTACTATTATATGTCATATAAGGTAAGGTTAACTATTCTAGGGTTAATATAATTTCCTATGAAAATATAATTTTCTTAGCTTAGCTGGCAAGGGTTAATATATATATTTCCTTCTTATTTTTACATTTAACAGATGTATAAAACATTCATATTCTTGCAAAAGATAATTAATCTAATAATTAGAATATCTCTGCTAACAAATTGATTTATTGTCAAGTGAGGTAAGAAAAAAAATAGGGGTTTGTTGAAAAGATACATACATTGAATGTATATGGTAAAGATAAGGATTTTTTTAAAGATTATTTCAAAAATTAATAAGATTCAAATACATATTATGTTATAAAAATTACTTGTATTAATCTTGAACTGCCTTTTGGATGGCTCAATTAAAAATAATAAAGGATATTTTATTATTATATTTAAGATTGTTGAGGATATTAAAAATATTAAAGGACATTCTATTAAGAGTTTAAGCATTCTCGTACATGGATATGTTATAGGTTTATCAAGACAAAAACAAGAATTTTCCTTTAGTCCAAACCAAAAATAGATAACTAACCAATCAGCTCAAGCTCACAAAATAAAGCCGACCTTCAAATAAAATGGAAAATCATGCTATAAATTTAATTTTAGCCTTCATGACCAAACCTCTCACACTACATTCCAAATAAATCATTACTCTTGTGAACTATATATGCTAACAGTTATAAAATATATTATAAAATCTAAAAATCCAATCAAAAAAATAACTCGAATTACTTAAAACATTTTTTAAAAAAAATTACAAATTCAAATCGTCCTTGTAGATTTAAACTAACCATAAAGTGGATATTTTTTGTCTGGTCTTTTTCAATTTGGTTTTTCTTGTGTTCTATTTTTAACATGTTCAATTTTGAAGCAATATCTCTAAAGATTTGAAAACTATATTTAGAACAACAAGTAATTTTTTTTTTATTTTGAAAACTTTCTTCAGCGGAAAAAATTATAATTAAAAAATTCTTCTTTATTACTGGTAAAAATCATAAAAATCGATTTCTTTTCATCGCCGACGATACTCAGACATTCGATGGTGAACTTCGCCTTGTTTGCTGCCGCTGGAAGAATACGATTTGAAGGCAGCAAATTCGTCGAGAAGTCGGATGTACGACGTCATCTGAATATTATGTAAAATAGAATAAGCGTTATCTGAGGACATGGATATTTTTAAACCAATCAGAATTCTAATAAAGTGACGTAAACATGATCTTAACAGGAACGAAAGTAACAACCACTTTATGATTAATATGTTATAAAATCTTCTCGATTTTAGTCAAATAACTCGAACTGTTTAAAGCATTTTAAAAAAGCAATCGTTGAAACAGATGTTTCACCATCTAAGAGAGAAGAAATTTCTTCTTAAAAAATTTTCAACACACTTTTCCATTTTAATTCAAAACAGCGATTTAAGATAATCGCACACTTCAATAAAGACTTCGGGTTTTGATTTATGCTTTTAATAAATTTATCCCAGATGGGGAGTCAAAATGATAAATGACCTCAGAGCAGTTATATTTGCTTATTACGTACGAGGAGAGACTAAAGCAATACGAGTCTTTGATGGGGAAGATTAAATTAGCGAAAGGAGTTCTGGAACTTTCACATTCCGTAGTAGCAAGCTTTTAGGAATCTCCATTAATTTAAGATCGGTTTTTGAGAATGATGAATGTTTTCATATCAAGAGATGAAGAACATAAATTACAAATTCGTATTACACTTTATGAATAACTTAACTCATTCGACGTAAATTTTTTGATGTGTGTTGTAATTATTAAAAAAAAAACATTTCTAATTATGAGATCATTATGTATAATTAATATTGCAGTTTGCTTCTATTTCAATTTTATTCACACTTTTAAAGGTCGATTTTGTTGTTTTTTTTTATTTTTCATAAATAAGAGCATTGTAAGCTTTTACATATGGAAAACTTTAATGCATTTTTTCACAAAAAGAATTTGAATTTCGGTTATCTCTCGTTAGCGTAACTATAATATTTAAGCCAAATTTGACGGAAATTTCATAGAAGCCGTCAGAAAGGAATTTTGGAAATTTAGCCTAAAAAAGAATAAAGCTCTTAAATTCATCTTCATTCAAATCCATTAAGAGATTTGTCGATATTTTTCATTACATTTACTAATTTAAAAATACTATAATAAATTATTTTTTTACAATGTTTAATAATTATTTTTCTATTTAAATGAATAAATGTTGGTGTTGTTACTTATGACACTTGAACAAGCCAAGCTTGCTATGCCTTGGCTATGCGAATTTAAGTCTATAGGGAGCGTCTTTTTTTAACCAAAGCACCACGAAGGTGAAACTACGTCTTTGCCCCTTTTTTAAAAAATTCTCCAATAGATGGCACCACCAGAGAATCTAATCCCTCAATTTTGACATTGATCTGAATGCGGGAGGAACTTTTCTCCAGACCATTGTATTCATGGTAAATACTCAGTTACTAACCACAGGACTTTCGATTCCATATATTTAACGAGCACTTATATCGCATGTATTCGGTGGGTCTTGAGAGGCATTGGGATTCGAACCGCGACCTTCCGGATGGAAGGCCGACAACTTTACCACTAGGCTACCACGGCCCATGAATAAATGTAAATTTGATGCATGAATAAAAAGATATTAATTCCATCGATTTATCAGTAATTTTAATGTTTAGTATACTATTTACTAATAGCATAGTAAAATGACACATGTTTAGTGGTAAAACTAGGTGTGGTCACTAATAAAGGAGGATTACCTCTATAATGATTTAGTGTTTTTTATACAAGAATCTAAACAATAAATTTACCATAGTCTTGTCCTAATCAGAGACAGCATCAATATCTTTGATTTCATGCTGCTAAGAAGACGATTACAATTCAAGTTTTGCAGCAAGTTATTTCAATGTGACTCAAAATTTAACATCAGGATGGGGCATGAGAACTGTCCCCATGTCCCATCCTGAGAACTAATCGAACTTATTAGTTTTACGCTCTTTCACTCAGCAAACTAATTTTAAATGATAATTATAGAAATAAGTTTTTAATACTATCTGTACAATATTCCCACACGTATTTTGCAATGATTCACTGTAACTTTTTTAAATTATAAAAAAAATAATTCGTCACTATCATTATTACTGTATTATTTTGCTTGTTACATAATTAATTTTGAAATTATGATTTTTTCTTATATTTCAATCGCATGATTTTATGAATGTTTACCACTATCTAAATTTTGGTGTGAGTGCGAGCAGACGAATTCAATTTAAGAGTTCTGAATTCTAACCACTTAAGGATTTTAAGATCTAGATATGTAAACTGAAATAATAGCTTAAATGTGCATGAGAACTTTAAATTACTCTAATTATTAATTTAAGCAGAGGTAGGAAATCATTAAAAAGAAATAATCTTGCCAAATGATTTACAATTAGGTCAAATGAATCATTTTAGTCTTGCGTAAAACTCAACCATTTAGTTTAGAGTCCAAAATGTTTTGAGAGTATTTTAAAATCCTTTTCTACATATGGCAACAAAACAAATTGCTATATAATTTTATAAAAAATATTCACTTTATGAACAATATCATAAGTTATTTTTTAACTCATTTAATAACTAATAAGACTTACATCATACTTTTAAATTATTCATTTCTAATTTTTAGAAAGAAATTTGTTGACGAGCAGTAATTCCAAAAGAAATTTGAGATTTTAATATAGTATTAGTTTTAAAACCATGAATAAATAAAGCAAAGAAAGAAGAATTTATATTCTAACTTAAGACTTCCATGTGATAGCTTGTCACACACACAACAAAAACATTCGTCAATTAATTTAAAACTTACTTTGGTTTGTGTCTACTTAGTTCATAGCATTTATTCACCAATGTGAGTATTTTTAAGTTTTGATTTAAAATAAATTTTGTTAACACTTTTAATTTTTTGAAATGAATCCTCTTAAATTTGTTTAAATCAACAAAGTAGTAGAGAGAAGAAGCTTGAAATTACAAAAATCAAACATTCTTTACACAGCAAGGACATATTTTATTCTATTGTTATTTTTCTATTTATGTATATAAACAGTAATTTTTTTATTCTATTGTAATTATTAATTATGTGTACAAATATAATACTATCTCTCTGTCTCTCTTTCTCTGAGACAATCTCTTTATTCATATCACAGTTAGAACTCTTTATCTTTTCTATGAAGTCATCGTGACCAGAACCTATTTCTTCGATTGTTTATTCCATTCGAACTTAATGAACAGTAAAACGAATTTATCACTTTGATATCACTTTCAAAGCTTAAATCAGAAATATAAATCAGTTTTTCCACAAATATACTAAACGCATTGACAATGACACGTCATATTTGAAGGCAAAAATTAACAGCGGCAATTGTTTCCGATGTAGGTTAATAACAATAACACTTTGATCTTTGGTGATTTCCATTATCTTCAATATCAAAAACAACGGAATGACACAATAAAATATTCTTCAGTAAATAGTTTCTTGCAGTCTAGTTAGTATTCCTAATTGTTTTTTTTTCCAACGGCGGGCACACTTTAGTGATTAACCCTATGCCACAACAAGGCCAGAAACTGCTACTCATTTGTCGTTACCCAGAGGGCGCCTGTGAACCAAGTCACGAAGCGAGTGCCATTACCCATGCCATACCACCACAAACCCGTTTATAGGGTGGGCCACATTCATACAACATCACAGAAGAAAGGACAGAGAAACACAGAGAGAACAGAGAAGGAAAGAATAATCCATGCCCGAACCGGGATTCGAACCCGGGACCCACAGCTCAGGAGTCAGGAACGCTAACCACTCAGCCATCGGTCTGCGTATTCCTAATTTTATACACAAACTAATTGTAAGGGTATTTATTTTTTATCATTAAAGACTTTTTTCAATAAATTAATGTGTAGCGATTCTTACATTTGAAAAACAATGTTTTACAGAATTGAAAACTTTATTTAAAAAATGACATTTTTTCCTTACTATTTAGAACTCTATTAATTAAAAAAAAAACATTTCAAATGTTGGAATCACAAATGTTAGGGAAAATTTTACTTATGTGACAGATTTTTTTAAATTATATATTCACAAAATATGCTTTCAAACTTATAGGACCACAAAAATATCCCTCATTTCAACCCCTTGCTAGGCGCAAACACTTATACACACATCGCTTAGCAGATGAGTCAATTACCTCTGGGCGTATACATACGCCTTTCTAAAGCACGCTTCTCTGTAATCCGCCACTATTAGTAAAACTAAACTCATCGCTTTGGAATACAATAGAATGTCCTCGACATTGTTTATGTTTGCTTTGTAAAAGTAAACAATTAGAATGGATATCGTGGCTCTTCTTTTCCTTCGATACACCGCAATAATTGAACTCTCCTTTGTGACAATGGCACTGCTGAGCAAAACTAGTAAGTTCTCCTCGGTTATTAAGGCTTTAATAGTACACATTTCATAAAAAGAATATTTTAAAAGATAAAAGCAATCAAAATAAGGTATATATTTTTCTAATAATTCATTAAATGGGGAAAGAAATGAATTATATTCACATAAAAAATAATTTCATAAAATTTTAATGTTGCATAAATGTCAGACCATTTTTAGTATTAAAATACTGCATGCGTTTAAAAAATTATTTTAGCTTTTCTTTTTTAAAATCCTGCTTAAAAAGTAATTTTGCATTGTAAAAAAATGTACATAATATACAGACAGTTCTCGAAATACATTTATTTGTTTTCATTAGTGAATTCATAACGTACCAACGAAAAGGAATATATGATATTAAAAATTCTAAAAATTTGGTTTTCGAAAAACATCTGAAATATCGGAACAAGAAATAAGTAAGATCCTTAAGCATTCTCACACTCTGTTATTCATAATGTTTAAAATAAAAGAATAAAAAAGATGCTGAAGAAAATTATTGAAGATCTAGAAGGAATAATGAAATAATATACACAATTTCCAATTTGCAAAAAAAAAAAAAAAAAAAAAATTTGTTTACTTGTGTATGTTACTTATCTCAGGTTGTCAACCCCCATAACCCAAGCTAGGCTAGACAACCCCCATAAAACCAAAAATACCTAAAATGTCTAAAAAATGTGGTAAGTTACCATGTTTTACCATGTGTACTGTTAAAATAACTATAACGAAAATTTTATATCACACACACACAACAATCTGACTTACTTGAAGATTCATTTCATGGGATATTCTTCGGAAATTAAAGAAAACACCGAGACTTTAAATATTTAAAAAAAGGAGAGTGGTTTCTAAGGATGCCATGATCTAAGATGTCTCCGATGAAAAAAACTTAATTCTAATACCAGGGAAAGAAGTACTTATTACCGGCAAACGGAGCATCAGAACTTCTATCTACTTATAGCCATATCATAATGTTTCTAAATGGTAACTTTGTGATGGTATGAGAAAATTTTGCCTAACAATGGAAATGGGAACTGCAGCGAGTTGGTGGAAACATAGACTATAATTGTCATCAACAATTACTTAATCAACACTCCATACCTTTTAGTTCGTTTTTAGAAGGATAAAATCGGAAATTTCAGCAAGGCCGATTGACGTACCACATGTTAACTGAAAACTGCTTTCAGAAAGAAAATATCATATTCTTAAGTTGACATGAATAAAATTCCACAGAAAACGTATGCCGTGATTTGGCTCGTTAAATAGATGTATGTAATCATTAATATGACTTGTATAAGAATTTAAAATTGCTATCGCAGATAGACAGAAGAAAAAATTACCAAATATTCATTCGAAAACCTTATTAATTAAACAATAAATCATATATATGAAGAAAAACTATCAACATTTTAGTTTTGTGAGAAAAAAATTGTCTTAACTGTTGAGTATCATTTCTAACAGATGCGTACTAGTAAAATATAAAACATATATATCTTTAAAAATAATACACATATATTTTATACTTCATTTATTTACATGAACTTACTATAATGGCCGTGGTAGCCTTGTAGTTAGAGCAATGGAATTCCGTTCCTGAAGATCGGGGTTCGATTCCCACTGCCACCAAAGATCCGCCGAGTACATGCGATAAACGTGCTCGTTAACTCTGGGAAATCGAAAGACATGTGGTCGGCTGTTGAGCAGTTACCATGGCCGGAGAAAATTTCCTCCTCCCACAGATATCAAGGTCAAATTTGAGAACAAATGGATCCTCTGGAGGCGCCATCTATCGGAGGAGTTTAGAGCAAAATCGTACTTTCACCTTCGTGGTGCACTGGTTAAACGAAAGACGCACCATACTGACTAAAATTCGCATAGCCAACAGCATAGTGAGCTTGACTTGTCCAAGTGTCATAAGTAACAATAACAACTGTAATTTAAATTCTTTACAATGAAAGTCTTTTTTTTAACTTACTTATATATATATATATATATATATATATATATATATATATATCAAAAATATATATATATGATAATTTATGATGCTATGAGTATTGAGTATATATATATATATATATATATATATATATATATATATATATATATATATATATATATATATATATATATATATATATATATATATATATATATAAACATGTGTGTGTGCCTTTAACAAATAATAAAAATCATTCTAAGACTTTTTAATTACTCATTGAACTGTATTCAATTAAGTTTCTGCTAAAATTAATTATAAACTTAAAGCAATTAGGAATTTCCCGACATTTTTTTATTTATTGTGAATAACTGTTGACACAGTCTTGCTCGAATAGCTTTTGATAATATACTTTACGAAAAAAATTGCTCGTAAGTAGCTTATAACAAAGATCCCTTTGTAGAGCCTGTCATCAAAGTTTATTTTGAATAAAGTTACAAAGTGCTTTTTAAAAATAATATCTTCATTACATAGTGATTAATGTATATAAAAATAAAAAATATGTACTTTGCAGGGAAAAAAAGTATAAGATTAAATTAACTACTTTTTATATAAATGCTTTCAGAGTAGAGATAAAATCTTTTATCATTTGATAAAGATACATTGTAATATTTTTTCAACATATATTTTGTTTCAGCTAGAATGTTATAATAAGCTATTTTTGAATTATTTTATACCTACAAAGTAACTAATGATGGTTATTTTATCTAAAACATGCTAATTAATGAGGATTAATATGCAAATTTCCTAGAAATTTTTAAAAAGGTGAAAAAAGTTCTTCCGAACATTTTTCCAAAACGTAACAGAAAAAATTTCATTATTATGGGCAACATTATAAATTTTTTTAAAAACAAAAACATTTATATTTGAAAGTTGTCATACTTCTTATTTAATGCTGTTATTTGGATTTTACTTAATTTTGAAATATGTAGACAAACAATCTGATTAAAAAGTGGGCCAACTTGAATACATTTTCATTACATTCTTAGACCACAAGTTGGATATATTTTTAAATGATTATAATTCAGACCTTTGGTGTCTAAGGTTATGGTCAGACTGTCACTTAAGAATTAGGATCATGATGTCATCAAGGTATTTTTTGGTTAATCTTGAAAGTTAATACTAATCTTAGCAATGTTTATTAACTATTTTGTTACATATTCGTAAACAATGTGTATTTGTCTTAAAATATGTCAGAAATATTCAGATTTAGGGCAAACATTTTCAGCAATTTTGGCGTATTGTACTTAAAAACGGCGTTTCTTGTGATTTGGTGACTTGGCAACTTTTTGGCGAGATTCTTGGCAACAACTTGGCGAGAAATGAATATTTATGGAAAATTTTTCAGCGAAGCTCTAGGACCAATATTAATCGAGGTAGCTTAGAACTTTCCAGAAACCATGGCAAAACTTTTAGATTTTCACGCCTAATCAGATACACAACCGCCCGGCATACCAGATGACCAGGTTTGAATGCTAGTTTAGTACATGAAAGTTGCTTAAAATATTAGTCTTTTATTTTTGAAAGTTTTTTCCTTTTGTATAACTTAATTGGAGCTGCGTAATAGTGACTTTTACATTAGGAATTTCCTGTATCGTATAGAAATTGATACATGAGAATTTTGTGATTTTTAAGGGATTCCTTAATCGACTCTCTATCAACACGAACCTCGAATCACGATACAATATTCTTTGAATTAGGATATTAGGAAATCAAAAGTACAATAATCAATGGGGTGCATTTGCTGGAATTTCATTTTCTTAAGCAGATTAAAATTACAAATCATTAGTTGATGGTTGCATTTAGATGTCATATAGACAGCTCTATATTACTCCGTTATTCATGGCTTAAAGACATGGTCTCCAACTGTTGATATTGAACCGTCAATTGAATTGTTTAAAAAAGCTTACATCTCCAAACATGTCACGCCTTTCTAGTATTTTGTTCTAAGTCTGGATGTTAAGTTTAAATGGTTCTGTCGCTGTTTAATTCTGGAATGGAAATATCTTTGTCTCACGGCCCGGATAATACTCAACAGTCTCCACAACACACCTTCAGCTGTCCAGCAATGCTGGCCAAGCTTTCTAACATTAGCATAGAGGATCCTGTGGAGCTTCTTTTTACAGATAAAGCTGTAGATATCGCATGGGCTGTCTTCGACAGCTTCGGGGACATTTAGGGTTTTTGCATGTACTCCATGAACATGACGTCATCATTATCAAAAAGTGTACTTCAGTTCGTTCGAACGCAAGTTTTGAGCAGTCTTACTTTCGAATGATCCTAGATTTCAATTAAGGACTTAAGCATCTTGTGATTAAAAAATTGCAACCGCTGAGGAAATGGGTTCACTGTGATTGCACATAAATGTTTTGTTCAAATGCAAAATAAAACATGTGGTAATTAATATAATATTAAATGCAACCTAAAAACATGATGAAATATAATGTATATATTTAGTAAGTGAAAGGTAAATAAAACTACAGCAAAGAAACTTTAAATCTTGATGTTATGATTCAACATTATTATACTAGTTTTTAACAGCAAAAAATGAAAATGAGCTAAAGTTAGCATTATGATCCCATGTCAACAATGGAAAATTTGTTGTTACCTCAAGTTGTTTTCGAGATTAAAATTTTTTTTCATCTCTAAAAATTGTTCTCAAAAGCAAATGATAACCAAGTTTAAGTTGAAGATTGAGGAAATTTACTTATGGTGTATAATTGTTACTTCTTCTCATATGTGAAATTTAAACTATCTTATATTTTCCCTCACAAGTAATACATAATACGTAAATATCACACAGGGTCAATAAATGTACAAAGATGAAATATTTAAAGATACAATACATACTGATAGTGAAAATATGAATAACACAAAGAATTTAAGGCATGTTGTATACAAGTTTTAGAGTAGACAAGCACTGATTAAACTAACTCTGCAGAAATAGGAGAGAGGACATGATATAACAGTAGTGTTGCATATCCGGGATTAAACATACGAAATATTTGCAAATACAACCGCAAAACACAAATTAAAACAAAATAACTTTTAAAAAATTTTTAATCCAGTGAAAAACTGAGTTTGTTTAAAACCAATATTTTTCTTATCTCTAATGCCCGGCTACTAAGGATATTCTTTCGATTTATTCTATATGGTTAGGAATGGAAGTGATGGCAATTTATATAGTGGGGCATCCAGTGCCCAAAATGTTTGTTTTCATAACTTAGAAGCAGGGACTAAGCATAAGGTTTGCCCCCAGAGGTATCATTTCACATGGAGGACATTGCGATAGTGACATTTTCTGTGTGCATTTGCCGCTATTAGTTAACACGACGGATCTTCGGATGGGTTGAGATTCATATTCACCCCTTCTGATAACGAGAGCGAACGCCCTAACTAACCAGGACACCACGGCTTTTTTAAAAACAATATTAAATTGGTTAAATTTAAGTTTGTGATACTCTTTTGGGAAGAACTTTCTCAACCATTTAGCATTTCAGATAATGGTAAAAGTTCAGTACTTCCCACAGTTCTTAATTTAGTTATTTTTAGAGGATGTATAAAGTACGAATGAGCTGCTGTAACTTTAAGCATTGTGTTTAGGTAGATATTATCCAGTTTAAAACCAGGAAATCAGTCCTTTCACTGTCTCGTCTAGTCAATAATATCTCAGGATAAAACAGAAATCAATTATTCAATTATTTTCTGTCTGCTTATGTAAATCTAAGTACACTTCGACAGTAAGTTCTCGTCAGCTACTAATTTTCTTTCAAGGTAGTAAGGATACTCAAAGACACATTACAGATGAAAACTCTTTGTATATTCATCACTGTATTTTTGATTGCAGTCTTCATAGAACAGAATTCTCAACTTGATACGTTAAGCATTCATTTAAACTCCTAAATTGTTGGACGTCTGTCCCTATACTTTGTCTTCCATTTTAGTCTAGTATACGCATGGACAAATCTTCGCACAAGTTTGCTTCCATCAGTGTAAAATACATTACATAGGGCTTCATTTATGCCATACCAAATAGGTGGTGCGCCAGAGAAATAATTTGATTCTTTATGTTCAATATTTTTTATAATAGAGTATTTATTATTAAAGTCTTGGACTCTTTAAGAACATATTCGATTGAAATCTATATCTTCTGTTTGTACGAGAACATATAATTAAGAAAACATTTCTTCCTCAATCCTATTTCATGCATTTATAAATTTTTTTTATACAGACATAGGAATATATTTATTTCTCTCTCGATGTAATATATATATATATATATATATATATATATATATATATATATATATATATATATATATATATATATATATATATATATATATATGTATGTATATATATATATATATATATATATATATATATATATATATATATATATATATATATATATATATATATATATATATATATATATATATATATATAATTGTATGTTGATTTATAAATGGAGTTAACCACAGGGGTGTACTGGCTTCTTTAAGACTATGTCTTGGGCCAGTGCAGAAAAGCCATATTTTAGGCCAATGTGGTCAACACCCCCTGATGAAGCTGGCCATGTTGGTTCTTCGTTCCATTTTCCTTTATCCTATTTTCTTTGAAATTTTAAAATATACATTGAATATTTTTCCAACTGCTTACTATATTTCCTATTTTCAATGTATTGTTCTCCATCTAGTATTTGATTAATAATTTTATAGAAATGTACTATTAATTATACATATATATATATATATATATATATATATATATATATATATATATATATATATATATATATATATATATATATATATATATATATATATATATATATATATATATATATAATCTGCTTTGTTTTCCGTAGGAATGGAATGACTACAAGCTCCGATGGGAACCAGAAGAGTACGGAGGCGTTTCTAAACTCCATGTTCCTGCTGAACAGATATGGTTGCCAGATATAGTTCTGTATAACAAGTGAGTTCTCCTTTAACTAAATTATCTTTTAGGAATATAGAAACAAAATTTCACGATGGTATTTTAACGAAAATTATTCATCACTAACTTTTTATAATAATTAATAAATGTATTCTTAAACTTTTGTGTTAAATATAAAAGAAAGCTTCACAAAATACATTTGTTTAGGATAGTCTCATTTTTGAATATCAAATTTTTATCGTAAATTTCATAGTTGCGCATTACATTTATCTCTTTCAGAGGCAGCACTTAATTTGATGCTGAATGTAAATAATATTTTTTTTTCAATGAATTACCATAGATTAAGAAAAATAAATAAATATAAATTTTACATAATTTTAAAACACAAATGCACAATACCATTCTTTTGTTGATGTTAAAATCATTTTGAGCCCATTGTAAAAGCAATCTGATCAAAAACAATGTTTTCGGTACATAAATTTATATACACTACTGGCCATTAAAATTGCTACTCCAAGAAGGAATTCAGATAACAGAACGATATTTATTGGACACATACATTATTGTGGAAAGAACAAGTGATTAGATTTACAGGAAATTAGGATGTATAGATCTAAAGAAATCAGTACCCGGAGCAGCCACCTCTGGCTGCAATAACAGCATTTATCCGCCTAGGCATGGAGTCAAACAGAGATTGTATGGCATGTACGGGGATCTCAGTCCATGCAGCTTCAACACTATGCCACAGTTCATCCACAGTAGTGGATGGTGAGTGATGGCGTGCCAATCACTCGGCAACCATTGACCACACGTTCTCAATTGGTGACAGATCAGGAGAACGTGCTGGCCAGGGTAACAGTCAAACCTGTTCTGTATCAAGGAAGTTCAGAAAACAGTACGGGCAACATGCGGTTGTGCATTATCCTGTTGAAACAAAGCATTAGGGAGGCCTCGAAGATTTGGCAGAGCCACGGGCCTTAACACATCGGAAAGGTAACGGTTGCTGTTTAAAGTGCCAGAAATGCGAACAAGAGGTGATCGAGGCGTGTATCCAATGGCACCCCATACCATCACTCCAGCAGATGGGCCAGTATGGCGATGTCCAATGCAAGCTGGCAATACACGTTCTCTACGATGCCTCCAAACACGGATGCGGCCATCATGATCCTGTATACAGAACCGAGATTCATCTGTAAAGATAACGTGATGCAATGCCCGCGTCCAGGTTCGTCGCTGATCACACCATTGAAGGCGCTCCTGTCTGTGACGCAGCGTTAATGATAGCCGAAGCCATGGTCGCCGTGCAGACAATCCATGCTGCTGCGAACGTCGTCGAACTGTTCGAGCAGAAACTTGTTGCCTTGCAAATGACTTCATTTCTCGACTCAGGGTTCGTGACGTGGCTGTACGATCCCTTGTGACCATGCGGATGAGATGCCTGTCTTCTCTGCTGTTAGTGATGGGGGTCGCTGAGATCCTGCATGACGTTCCATATGATTGTCCTGAACCCATCGATTCCATATTCTGCTAACAGTCATGGGGTCTCGACAAACGCGAGCAGCAATATTGCAGTACGATAAACCGCAATCCCGGTAGGCTATAATCCTTCCTCGATCAAAGTCAGACACGTGCTGATAGGCATTTCTTCTTCTTACACGAGGCATTACATTAACTTTCTTTGCCGAAAACAACGTTGAAACGGAAATTGAGTATGAGAAAACTACTGTCAAATCTCTGGTTTTATACACATTGTAGATGTCGCTACTGTCGCATGCTTAGTATGAATGTGCTGAAAATCTAATCATTTGCATATCACAGCAAGTTCTACCTGTCATGCAAATTTCCCGTGTGTTGTGTGCCGCTTTTCCTGGTGTAGCAATTTTAATGTCCAGTAGTGTAAGTTAAAGTTGTGGTTCACGTTTATGTTGCTTTCTCCCCACCTTGCAAAAACAGTGAGAGAGAGAGAGACAAAATCTCACACATAGATTGTTTGAAAATTTACATTTAGAAATTAATGCAATCAAATAATAGCTTATAACGCCTAATAATGGTCAAAACATCAATAGAAATTATTTGACATCTGTATTATTTTTAAAAAATCATAAAATTTACAAGTGAAACTTGTTAGTTTGCACAGGAAATTCACATTCCTTATTTAAACTCATAGTAGTAAAAATCATGACAGCATTCTTATAGCAATGTGTGATTTATTGACTCGTTCCAAAGATTCGTTTTTTTATGAAAAATGAGGATTGCATAGCGAATAAATATTTTATTGAATTGCATATTGTCCGATCCAGTTCAATACCTATTGTTATCTTTCTGATAGTAGCATAATTCTACATTCATAAAATGGTTGATTTTACTGACAAATATATAATCCAGGTAAGAAAATCAAAATTACTTTCCGAACAGATAAATATTTTACTGCAAAGAATTTGAGCAGAAAGTGCGAAAGGCTATGTGCTTGTAAAGTAGCTGTTAGAGTGGGGAGGACCAGAGATAAAATAGTATGAGATTTGAGATTTGTACATCATCTAAGGTGATTATCATCAATCGTGTTTTGTGGTATGACAGAGAGACGTCACCACAGATTCCTCAGCATTACTCTTATTGAAGTTTAATAATGATATAGAGTTCCATGCCCTCTTTAAATCAACACTTATTATTGCTTCTGAGGCTAACACCGAATTGAAACGTAAAAAAAAAACAGCTTCCTTTGACGAGAATCCTAATTGACACGCCCATCGCAAAATTTTCTTCTGGAACAAGAAGATGACAGTATGTAATTGGCTGATTGTAACGCAAAGAAGTTTAGTCCGGAAACTTTCTGTCTCTAATAGGCATTTACAGTAGCCCTTACGTTGCTTAAGCAAAAACCAATAAAAAAGGAAAAGAAAGAGTTTATTTAAATTTGAGATTCCTTTCTTTTGTGCATATACTCACAAACAAATCGAACCATTGGCATTCATCGTAATGTTTGATTCGTGATTTCACTGAACCTTTTTGAAGGGGATCTTATGATTTTATTTAAAGTTTTGTTTGATTCCAGCTTCAACCAATTGGTTAATAAAAGGGACGAACTTCAAAAGACTTCTTGTTAATGCTTATAATCATCTAATAGCTATCATGCAGATCTATCACTAGCTTCTCAGTAGTTTATCAACATACAACTGTAAGCAAAGTATTTCTCAAGGTCACTTGCCACGATTCATCTACCCACTTTTTATGTTTGATTTTTTTAATCGCAACATTTACTTTCAAATTTGCAATTTTATGCTTTTTATACATTGAGTATTTTGACTGAAACTACACTAATTTGGACATTACTGTTTTATTTAATTCTCAATAATACGTTCAAATTTCATGTGTTGTTCTTAAAACAGTGTTCATTTAGTAATTTTAGGTTTTGTATCAATTCAAGAAATTTTAGTTTATTGATGATAGTATTTACACAGTGATAAAAATGTGTGTAGATTGATTTTTGCTTGATTTTTAAAATCAATAAATTTACTTGTGAAATAGCTATAAAGTCCGTTTTATATAGACCGTATGGTCCATTTTAAGCTAGCCATCGTATTGCACAAAGCATTTTTCTTGAATACTGTGAATATTTTAGTAAATAAATAAGTATTTGTGAGTGTGTGTGTGGAAAATCACACATCTTACTCTTTTATTCACATTAATGTTCTGTTAATTTTCACAAGTGAACAAATATTTCAGGTAGCATAAAAATATTTTGCACATTAAATTTTTGAAAACTTTGTATCATTTTTATTCATTATATTTATTCCTTTTCATAAAATTTGTAAATATTACCAGATATCTTATTTTATAATTTCGCCATTTAAATACAGTTTTTTGGCAAAATATTGAAAAACAAACCTGAAAAGTCCATCATATTCACCGTATCTTCTTTTTTAGTAATATACCAAGTGACAGGTAAAGATCTTTAAAATGAATTATGAATTTAAAATTAAGATTACAGCACAAATTTCTGTAAAAATGAATCGTTATGGAATAAAGAATCACTCATTCAGGTGCCAGTCGTGTGCAGAAATACGCTTTATATCAATGATTCATCTATGGCAATTTTAAGAACAAATGCACTTTTAATAATTTGATCCTTAAATAAGAAACAGTAGGGAAAGCAATTTATTAAATTAATAATTTTATTTAAAACAAGTAACTTGTGACTGAAAATTATTTCGATCCATAAACTATTTCTGAATTTAAAAAAAATATATTCAACTAGAGGAATATAATTCTATAATTAATTTTATAGTAGTTAACTTCAATTATCATCGATATCCAATTAAGTTCATATGAATAGAAAGCTGTTCCGATATTTTTAAAAACCTTTTTAAGACAAATCGTATTACTTGTGATAAACATTATAAAGTGGTTTTAAAAAAAATAAATAAAAATTGTTAGAATTCTAAACCTGTACCTCCTAATTGTTCTTGAGTCTCAGCCCACTAGCAAATGTGGTAATTGTGAAACTTTCATCAAATTCCAAGACATCTTAAGAGATTCGAAATTAAGAACTTTCTTTCTTTTTTTTCCAGCGCTGACGGGAATTACGAGGTCACCATCATGACTAAAGCCATTCTGCACTACGACGGCCAGGTGATCTGGAAGCCACCTGCCATCTACAAGAGTTCTTGCGGTATCGACGTTGAGTACTTCCCATTCGACGAGCAGACCTGCTTCATGAAGTTTGGCTCTTGGACCTACGACGGATATACGGTACGTTTGAATCATGCAGCTTGCATGAACATTTAAATACCACCAATAGTCGATCTGAAAGGCATCATCATATTTTTTCCTCCTTACATTTCTTCCTTTCTAATCTCCATGTCTAGGAATAAACTAGACGAGGTCCACGAGTCCATTTACTTTCATAAAGTCGAAAAAAAGCGTAAAAGACCTATTTAGGTACTTAACAGACAACCCCAGGCACTTAAGGATATGTGCCGGTGATGCCGGTTCATTTTTACATTTAGGACAATGCAGATGCTACCCTGAGACCTCTCTCGAATGTAAGTTCTTTCAGGTGTCCACTGAAGAATCGGGAAAGTGTTGTCTGAACATATTTATCGCAATCAAAAGCAAGGGGTGTTCCAGGACAATCTGCTTGATACCAGGGATGACTCGGGGTAACGAGCCAAATTTGCCTGTCAGCATGTCTTCCAATAGAATACAGCTCAAGATTTGTCGGTGAATTGGTAGCTGGTAGTGGTTTTTCAGAATCCTCCTTCGCCAGAATGTCTGCCATCTCATTCCCCCATATGTCAACATGCGAAGGAATTCACTGAAGGTGCACTTCACAAAGTGACGAGACCTGCTTCAGTTTGCTAAGAATTGCAACTCCGGCCCTATCGCCAACTCTTTGCCAGTTTGAAAGGTATCGGATGGTGCTACGACTGTCAGTCAAAAACCAAACATACCTAATATCTGTAAAGGACAATTTCTTCTAATTACAGTGTTCTGTGGGATGCGAAGATGTTTACTATTCAAGAATAATATCACATTTGCGCATTTTTTTTAAGAGATCAGGAGAAATATACGTATGAGAAAGACATATTTTTAATCGAGCTTTTCGTTACATTTTCTGCTATTAAATTATTTCTTTTCAATATTTTTTTAAAGGAACCGATTTATTTTCGTGAAAAACCTTAGCCATTTAAAAAAAACATTTCCATGCAAATTGAACTGGTGATTAAAAATAAACCCTTGGTTCTATAGTTTGCGTGTCCTAATATAACTTCGGGTCAGACTATCTGTAGTGGTTCGGAATCCAATTTAAACTGTACTTACCGGTTCTCTGCATAAGCAAAAAGTGACTCTTAGGCAACAAAACAAACCAGAATACAGTAATGCGATATCTCACATTAAGCAACAAAATGGACTACATAAAAACTAATTAATGTGAGTTAGATAACTTAATACTCTTTTAGGTACTATTCCATTTCAACTGCGTAAATCATGCCGTATTAAAATTTTTGGTAAACAACTCATGGAAAAACAGATAAAAAAAAAGTATATACTTTTAAATGAGAAAAAAAGTTTTTGTAGCCAAAAATATTTTTGTGTAATTTATAATGCTCATAAAAGTTAATTAAGTAAAATATAATAAAGGTAAAAGAAGCATTTTTTGACTGTTTCACATGGTAATGCTATTTAGTGATAATATAACCTATGCCGGCTAAATGGAAAAGTACCCTATTTTATTACATAATTTTTTTTTGTTTTTTTATTATTACATAGTGTTTGTTATTACATAAAAAAAGAAAAGTTTTAAAATGTTTTTAATTTTTAATAAATATTTAACATTGGCTCATATTTTGAATCTACTGAATCTTCAAGAGCGTTAAACTTCAGCAAAACCCACAGTCCAAAGCCAAGAACAATAATTCCTTTCGTATAGTATTCCAATATATCTTATTTTTTTTTTGTTTTCAATCATTGCTAAGACGATCGTATACACGCACTTTTAAAATAAAATATATTGCTTGCATAATATTTTACGAGAAAAAGTGTTTCCCTTCTGAATTTACAATTTTCTTACATTATTTTCGAATAACATATATGGTGTCATATGTTTCAACTCATCTCCACTCTTTGATATAAAATAGGATTTGACTAATAATAATTTAATATAAGTAATGCTTGCAAATTAGCTTCTGAGCATATTTATTTCGACATTTACATTTTAATTATATAAGTTACCATTCGAATAAAATTTTTAAGGATAATTTTGTTAGCTTCTTTGAGATAATTTTATAGCCAGTCAATAGGATATTTTAATACTGATCTTTTGGCAATAAATGAACACTCTAATCATCATTAATGATGTTATATGATTGGCTTCTATTTCTGTCCTCTGCATTTTCGCGAAAATACTATTAGTCATAAATTAAAATGTTTATAGGAGAGTTAAAATGTGTGTAAATGACGATATAGGTTTTTTATTAATTTTATTTAATAACAATAACAATTAAAAAGTAGTAAATAGTAAGTATGAGTATAAGTAAGTATGAGCAGACAGTCAGTCAAGCTCTATTCTCTTCCCTAATGGTGGTGGTGGGACTAAACCCCATTTGGTCTAGTGGAACTAGACCAGATCCATGAAATCATAGGTAGCCAAAAAGTCCAAAAACAGATTTGGATCCTTCGCAGCCTCTTCACGAGATAACTCCAAGCACTTCAAGATGTGTTGCGGGCAAAACGGAGCATTGTCGCACTTGGGGCATGATGGGTATTTTCTTTCACCGTCCTCAAAGATCATACACTTCAAATGGCCAGTAGAAAGTCGAGACAGAGTCGTCTGATGTACTCTGGAGCCCTTAAATGTTGTAGCGGCTCCAGGATGTCTTTGGAAGCACCAAGGATGAGCAGGAGGGTCATCCCAGGTCTTAGAAGTAAGTTGTTTAGTAATGGAAGAGATCTCTGATGGTATTAGTGTCTTCATTAGTAAGGAACGGAATGAATCGTTTGCATAGAGGGCGCTGCTCTTCAAGTTTCTCAGCTTCTACGCCAAATTATACCAGCCATATTTTGGGAAGTTCCGAATAAAAAGATATTAAAATCAAATCAGTATATGATAACTCTTTAATCATTTACAAGGCTCTTTATTGAGGATTTAATAAGTAATTTTATAAGTTCGAATCCCGATTAAAGCTTGGATAGAACTGGAATAATAGTCGGACTTGTCCCCGTTTCAAAACGGAAAGCAGACCACGATCCTGTTACTGTCTGGAGTCCTCGTTAACAAATGTTCTCTATTTCTGTTTGCTTGTCCTTTCTCATGCACAGATAAAGACTCACAAAAAAATAGAAATAAAAATTTGAAAATAACAAACCCGTACAGCCTGTATGATGGTTATGACCCTCGGCCCCCACTAAGTGGGCTTGGGCTCGAATCCTGAATAAGGATTTTAAGTAAGTATGGAGGGGAAAAGGCAGACTTTCTGCCTGTAATGAAAAACCCCTTTTGAAAAAGAAAGCAGCGCACTTTCCCGTTCCTTGTCTGGAGTCATTCGTCCTCGTCAAAAAATGTTCTCTGCGTCTCCTTCCTTTTGCATGCACACGTAATGGAGACACATGACAAAAGATAAAAAGTAATTAAAGATTTGTTTTTGGTAAATAATTTTAAAGAAAATTTTGCTTTTATTGAGATTTTATTATGATTAATTTAAACGAATAATTTTATATTCTATCACTGACAAATATAATTAAGATTACAATTTTCATCAGAAAATTTTAAATCTATTATAAAAATATTTCGGATTGACTTAACTCTTATTAAAACTATTTATATTGTTATTTCACTACTTTCTTAGATGCTCAGAAATATCAATCAACAAAGATTTCATTTTATAAAATCATCAAATCGATTCATTCATTCATTATCGTGCGCCAACTAGGCTGGCAACATGGGGTGCGCTGCTCCACATTTCCAACTGAACCAAATTGGGATGAAGTCCGATTTCCTCAGTACATACATGTCGTAGAGACCCATTTATAGTGTAGGCAACGATTCACACTTCATTCATACAAGGAAAGGTCAAAGACAGGATAGATAGAGAGAGAGAGAAAAAGTACATTCATGCCCGAGCCTGGATTCGAACCCAGGACCTCCTTATCCGTAATCAGGCACTCTGACCACATGACAAGATGGTCGGCCATTCAATCGATAAAATGATTTAAAGAATATGTTTTTAGAACAGTGACAGCCTGTTGCGCAATTATATTTCCAAACAAGGCTAATAAATTAATAAAAACAGTCACAATTAAGCTATTCTTTCTATTAAATTAATGAATAAATATCTTAGAATATAATCCAAATTTTTAAATTATTAACATTCTTTTTTTTTCAAGCAAAATAATAAATGTGAAGCAAATATTTCGCATCTAAACCGTATGATAGAATCAAAAGTGGTGTTTTCTAAATATGTTAGATTTAATCTCCTATTCAGTAAAAATCGGCGGATATTATACAGTACTCTAGATTTTTTATAATACTCAGTAGACCGAATGGATGATTTATATAGAAAAGATAAAGCAGCAAGTTTATTAATTTCATGATAGGGTAATATGCGTAAATAGTTTTAAATGGAACGCCAGATTCAAAATTATTATTTTTGAAACATAAAACACACATAGTGCAAAATGAAATTATGGTTTAATAAAAACTAAACTGAAAATAAATTATGTCTTTAAAATAAAATTTTAAATTTGACATTTATCTTTTAAGAATTTTTCTTTCTAAGTATGCAAAAAGTATTGTACGATTATATTGAAAACAATATATTAAATTTTATGATATTAAACATCATGATATTAAAAATATAGTATTACAGAAAAGTAAAGATTATAATGCACAAAATATGCAATATAATATTTTGGAGTGTGTAATATTATACATGTTTCATGTCAGTGTTAGATTATTTCAACAAAGAAAATTTGTCAAAAATTACTGACAATAGACTGCAAAAATAAGTAACGAGATGTATAGATTCTAACTTGAATTTACTTTTACGAATGTATGAAATTGTTAGAACACTTTTAAATATAAATTCAAATTGCATTATTCAGACGTAACCGAATAATTTTCCGTAACTGGAAATTCGAAAAAACTGTTTTCATACTATTTCCAGTGGAATTTCAAAAAAAAATTGACGCCAAAATTTATATTTGGCGATGATATCGATATATTGTTCGTATAAAGCAAAATTCTGGCTCCTTTAGTCTATAAATTTCCTCTAACCTTATCCTTTAAATTTAATATAACTAAAATATATTACTCTTTCTCTCTTCTTTCATACTTTTAATAACATAACTTCAGAAGCAATTGATTCAGAATATTTCTTCCGAAAATATATATTACTCGGTATGTGAGTTTAATATAAATAAAAGATAATCACCATCGAGATAGAACTCATACATACCAAGTTTATTTTGTAACTATGTCCATTAATGATATTGTATCGAAGACATAACATAAATAGAAAACTACATGGACGAGCGAATAAAAGCAACTTTATCAGACTGCAATAGCCAAACAAGAAATGGAACTCCAGAAAACAAAACAACTCTATTAAAACTGCTTACATGACAAAAGAAAAAATGTCCAGAGAGCGAAAAGAGGGAGGGAGGGGGAACCCAAAGCAAACAAAAAGACATCCTGGTTGAGAAAGAGGAAGCGAAGAAGAAAATGTCGTCTGCTGACTTTTATCTACGGGGGTGTCCTTATATCTAATACACCAAGCGATATTGGCAGTTTATTTTCTTACTTTCCCTGGAATCGCACTCGATCGCAGTTGGCAGTGCTTTCACCCACCCGTTTAATGCCTACATAAATCCGACGCCAAAATAACGGCTTTTTCCCGCCAAATCCCCGTGAGTTATGCAATGTTCTTTTGTACCTCTGGCGTTTGCTGAATGTATATTTATTCCTCGTGATCAAAGACTGGGTATTAAGTAACCGAAAGTGAGAGTTAAAGTAACGGTTCCTGGGAATTATTGAAAGATGGAGTTGATGGTGATCTGAAATTTATAGCTAGATCTAAAAGCGATCCTTTCCCAAGGTGGGTGAAATAATTCATTCGATTTCTTTACGTCTAAATTATGCGGCATACTCAAAGATAGCAGAACTGGCCCCTTGAAACAGCTGAAAAATATACTTTAATATTTGACGAGTTTGATAGTTTAGGAATTTTTAACAAAATATTATATATTATTAGAACTATACCATTTAATATTATTGGTTTAGTTTTACAGCAATATCGTCTTATATAGTAATATTTAAAAAGAAATAATTTAAGTAATTTTTTTTTATTTTGTATTATAATCTTGGTTGAAATTTGAATGCATTTGCATCATATTTCAATTGAACTTGAGAATCCGTTTTTTAATTGAAATTTGAGAATTTTTCAATCATTTTTTAAATTGAAATCGAAAATAAAGCATGCAGCATAAAAAAATGCTGTGTATATTTTACGTGTCTAATTATTATTTTGTCCTTTGGCTGATCTAGGTCAAATCAGCCATTCATCCTTTCAGTGGCTCGATAAACTCAATATCAAGCATGCTTTAAAACCTGCGGGTTTCGCGTTAGGCTGGCCAACTGACAGTGACAAATACTTCGCACCCAAGGAAAACAGATATGGGCACTGTAGGTCTTATTCACAGGTTTACTTTAATTATTGTAAAAAAAAAATTTACATTGGTAAGTAAGCCTCAAGCTTTTTCAGTGTCCTAAAATATTACTTTCTTAAAGTACTGTAATGATTTTTAACAATGAATTCGATACACATGTTAATCAAAATATGCTATAACGATTTATATCACTTTTCCACGTTGTTAGTAAATAACAATGATCAACTGAAGTTGATACTTGAAATTGAAACAATACACGATTAAAAACTAAAATATTACCTAAACATAACTTAAGAAATCTATAAAAATTACCTTAATATCTATATTCATTTAAAAATTAACGATGAGATGGCAATTTTTTTTCAATTCGTTAAAAAATATGCATTTAGAATACTTGTGGCTATGAACAGTGACATGTATATGTATATATATATATATGCGTGACATGTATATATATATATATATATATATATATATATATAGATATAGATAGATAGATATGATAGATATATTTAGATGTTACTATTACTTTTAATAAACATAGCGCATATTGTTGTGTATATTAAATATTACTTTAGAAATTGGATAGGTTTTGTGAATCAGGATATTTCCCGTTTTTAAGATATGTTTTGAGAACTTTCGATGTAATTGATATCGATAGTTGCAGAATATTTTGTCAGTTTGTAATCACTAGATTCCAATAGTACAAAATTAAAAAAGCCATCTTCCCTCTGCGTTCCCAATAATGTTGACTTAAAATGACGTAATAGATCCAAGTAAAATAATTTAATATATATGATTATGCGCAGAACAATAAATATGCGTGAAAGCAACATTTAATGAAACATAAAAATTTGATTAAAATTTTATGCAATATAGAACAAAGATGCGTTGCTTACTAAACTGAGGTGAACGAACAAGATTGCCACTTAGAAAACGATAAGAGAAAATAGAGCAAATTACATATACATACAAGTGTCGCCATCTACATGCAAAATAATATTTAAACAATATATATGCAATATATATATGCATACACAAGCACAGACACACACACACACACATATATATATATATATATATATATATATATACACTAAAAATTTCAATTATCAAATGTTTTATTTAATAGAGGTCGATTTCAATATGATGAGGACGTTATCAAAAGAATAGTAAATTTCTCTTATCTCTGACTATGTAATTCCTGGTACCGTAGATCGAATAATTCTTTATTTAGAAGCATGTGTACACGTATTACTGTCCACGAAATTCAAAAACACATTTTTTGTGGTGTCTATGATAATCGTATTAAATAAAGCCGCGAGTTCTTATAAAGGCGTCTGGAACTTCTTCAATGTGTTCGGCATGTATATGGTCCACCAATGATGGCAAAACTCCGATTCTTTAAGTCAGCTCTTATAGCTGGGCAATCATAAACGTGGTCTGGTGACAGCTGCGTGTCTGGGCAGTTATCACAGTTCCCGTAGACTCTCCTGCCCTGTCTATCGGTCTTCATGCCCCTGTGATGTTTGGTTCCAAGCCTTATAATCGTTTTCATAAACACACATTTAAATAGTTAATATTATTAATGGAAGTAGTGACCAACTTCTGTTCTATTGTGTGCTCATGGGCTTTATGAATGTATTAGAATTGTGCTGCAAAATGCTTGTTTACTTTTTTTATGAATGAGAATCAAAGTTGAAAATCAAAAATAATCTTCTGTTCTTTATCCTCGATTTAACAGTTGTACTTGAGTAAATGTACTAATCGCAACTGATCTTTGGATTTAAGGTTCATAAACTCCAAGAAAGGTGTTTTGATCAAGTATATGAGAATACCGTGTTAAAACGGAACACTTGTGATTAAGAACATTAAAGCAGGAATCAGTATTTGGGAAAGTAACTGCGTATTGTCTCATCACTCAGCTCTTGGGTTGAAACAATTGTATCGAGCTTCGGGGTTCGTGTTAAAAAAAACTAAAAGAAAAAAAACTCATCAGTTACAGTAACAGTTCAATAGATTCAACGGTAAACAGCTCCCAAAAACAGAGGTCTTCAAATACGTCAGACAGACAGCTCGATCCATTAGTCTATAACTGCCGCTTGAAAACTGACTCTCTCGGTCAATGGAACGCAGGTATTCATAACTTATACTTGGCTTGAAAGCTTAGGTCTTTCCCCAAGGCTTTGGAAGATTCTAGGATATCGTGCTTAGTAACGGCCCTAGAGCTTAGTTGGTGAAAATTTCCAAAACAATCTATTTCTCGCCAAATCTCACCAAAAATTGCCATGTCGCCACAACATTGCCCATTCGCCAAATTACTAGAAAAGCCGTTTTTAACATAAAATACGCCTATATCGCGCTCTTTTTGTTCCAGAATCTGAGTATTTCGGATTTATTTGAGGTATTTCAAAACGGATACAAGAAATAATTATGAACTTTGTAACACAAATTGTACAAATGATTTTTTTAAAAAACGGTTTAATTTGATCTTCTTCGTTCCATATGCTTAAAGCCTAGCATGCGAATTTGGAAAAAACAAATTACATGGAACTTAATTTTAATTCTTATTATGATTCAATATTATGAATAAATGGCCGTTCTGGTAGGACTTAACTCATCCAATTGTTAATCACTACATATTCTTATTGCTTATTTTTGAGATTGGATATTTATCAGAATACTCCATCATCTCAAGTATTTTTGTCAACTGTCATATCTGCCAATCCTCTGTGATAATGATACCAATAATTCCACGTCAAAATTCGATCTTCCGTCATTGGCTCGAAATTCCATAAGCATGAATTTTCCCTATATGAATACTTGCTGTGCAACATTCAATCGAGAAACAACATTGCAATTTTCAGGTGAATCATTCCAAATCCTCTGAAATCGATTTGGTGGCTGCTTCTTTGGTAGTCCCAAATGGATGTACTTCCTTTTTTGGGTATACATATCTGTGGATGTTTGGAATCCATTTCTAACTGCTAAATTCATTCTAATTGGCTTATGTTTAGAAAGTAAATTATCACAAAAGTGACATAAGCAAACCCAAACATTCGATTCGAACGTAATGCTGATGATTAATCAATTGAAAACTTTTATTTATTTCGATGTTTTCTAGGTTTTTTTAACTCTAAATATTTATCTAAATTTCTGTGAAACGTAGCTAGAGTTACTGTACATTTTTTAGTTTGCAATCCTGTTAAAGAAAAGTAATTCTTGTATATTATAAATTAATTCTTTAGAAAGAATGATACCACAAAGGTGTGATTTCAATAATTCTTGGTTATTTCATTCAATATATTGCTAATTAGATTAGATAGCCGTATTATACAGTATTAGTAATCGAACGAGACTACTTAATTAGGAATATAATAAGGCTAATTGAATAGCTTTATTCCATTACTTTACATTTCCTGTAATTTTTATTTTCTTTCATATATGTATATATATATGAATGTATAAAGACCTTTAATATAATGTTTGTATTTAAAAAGGTGATATATTTTACCTCAATATTATACATTAATTTTTTTATTCTAAATATGCTAAAGAAATATTGAGGGCAAGTGCTTATAACCACTTACAATTGTTGCATTTATTCATTTTAGCATCATTAATCTTTCGTCTTTGATGCACAGCAAATAATGCAATTTTCATTCAAAAATTATTTTTATTTCAAAAATTATTTATTAATTTGCTTAATGTTTTTTAGCAAATCTATCAGTTTAATCATTATAAAATAGTTTTCTCTCTTTTTTCACAATGAAAACAAATAATCTAAGCAAACTTGTAGCACAAATTTATTCAAAAAAATTTGGTTTAATGTTAGTTAATTATTTATGATCCTTACATAATCATAATTTTTTTATATAAAAGTCTTTGATATTTTTATGTATTTCTTAAGGAAATGAAATAAATTCCATATCTCTTTCTAACATAACGTTGCTTTTCTTACAAATGAAATGAGAATACATGATACAAAAGATATATCACTCAGAAACGAGGATGTTATTTATGGGTAGAGCATGCTGGCTTTGTGGCAACATTAATTATTTTCTTGGCGACGTTTCAGAAGATGTTTGATATATTGTTCGTATTATTTACCAAAAATAGTTAAGTTGTATTATTAAGACAATAATAATCCATATAAATACGTTCAATATCTTTTATATTAAATACATTTTCCGTTTATGAAACAATTTTTGTTCACTTGGTTGAATTTCTTTATCAGAAATTACTCTATTCCAGCCGTTACTTTTATAAATATTTACTTTCATATTTAATTCTCGATTTTAGATATCATTTTCTTTTTCGGCTTTCTCATACGTAAATAAAATTATTGATTCCCATGTATTTAAGTAATTAAATACTTTAGAAAAATGATTATTCTTGCCATTAATTCTCAGTTTTAAGATGATTTAAGCAAAATTATTCCCTCAAATAGATTTCATTTTAATTTAAACTTGAATGAATTCCTCAAATTACTGAGACCAAAAATTTTTTTCTGATTTTTCTTATGAATGTACTAATTTTATTTAATTAATCCTGACTTTTATAAATTACGTTTTTATAAATTAAGCGAAACAAACATAGTAATCATAAACTTTTACAAAAAAATTGATATTTGCATTATATTTTATTTTTTTATTAGAGTTTCAATGTTAACGTTTTTAATATTATATAATCCTAAGACAACGTGTTGAAAATCAAACGATTATTAAATTTTTTGTGTGTTATTTATTTTGAATTTTAATTATAGAGAACTGAAATTAAATCGAAATATTTCTACATTAAAAGTACTTATGAAAACTCTTATGTAAACTTTTTCATCGCCACTTGCTTTCTTTTTCTTCACATTTTGATGTTTTTTCGGTAAATTCATTCCTTATTTAAATATAAAAGATAATTATGTAAGAATGAAATTTTAAAAATAAAATACGTGGTTTTGTTTTATATACATATATATAATGAATTTGACTTAAATAACTTGAGAGTTCCAGAAAATAGCATTTGTGTCCAAGAATCTAAACTATATTTAACTAATTAAAGCTTTTTTTTTTACTTTTAGTTTGTTCTAATATTGTCAGAGTAACTTAGCGATATCAAATTACTCTTAACCTGTAGACTCTAGAATAAAATTTAGTTTTATAGACTTAAATAAAAATATAAATTTCTTATAGGGAGTTCAAAATTGCATGGACTATTTTTTACTTGATTAGTATTTACATAAAACAAGTTTTTATTTCGTTTCACTGATTATGCAAAATTGAAACTACACTTATCTACACTGCTGGCCACTCAAATAGCAACACCAAGAAAGACAAGAGATATCACAACAAAATTAATATTTTAGAATACATGTTGACCAAGTATCAATATAATTAAATTTATTGACTTCTGTGAAGTGTGGTTCCTGCCAAAATCAGTAGCCAAAGTAGCCACCATTGTTAGATATCACCGCTGCATTCAAAGAGACTTTGAATGTGTTCTTGGGGTACAGCAGAGCAAGCAGCTACCACACGTTGCAAAAGTTGATCTGGTGTGGCAGCTGGTTGAAATCTGGATCGATCGTTGAGCAACCATGGACCACATGTTTTCTATTGGCGAAAGATTCAGAGATCGAGCCGGCCAGAGAAGCAATTCAATCTGGCGATTGATGAAGAAACCTTGGACAATGCGTGCCACGTGTGATCGTGCATTATCCAGTTGAAATATGACTGTGGGCAAGTCCTGAAGGTAAGGAAGGACAAGTTGCTCCAACATCTCGGAGATGGAGCACTGGCTGTTTAAAGTACCTCAATACGTACTAAAGGAGTGCGAGAATGATATTTGATACCGCCCCATACCATAATACCCGGTGCAGGACCAGTGTGGCGGTACATAACACAGCATATTTTCTCCAACGTGTCTCCAGATTCGAATGTGACCACCGTAGTGTTGCAGACAGAAGCGTGACTCATCAGTAAAACAATTTCATTCCATTATGCCGTCCACACTCTTCTATCATCGCACCATTGGTGGTGGAGATTTCTGTGGTTCTGCGTCAAGGGTAGACGAAGCAATGGACGTCTTGCGGACAGACCACTCTGCTGTAAACGGCGTCGAAAGTTAAGCGCAGAAATCTCCAATCCTTAAGCAGCGCTTTCAAGTGGCGCCATGGGCACGCGAGATATGCGTCTGTGCTGAAATTCTAATCATTTGCATGTCTCCTCTCCACTAATGCATGTTGTAAATTTCACTTTATTTGCATGCTTCCTTAAGGGTGTTGCATTTGCAGTGGCCAGCAATGTAAATGTATTTCTAAACTTAATATATTCCCATGAACAAATGAAAATACTTATTATTAACTTTTTGGTAACTTGATAATCTAACTCAAAATATATATGCATAGCAATTTTTGTTTTCTTCTATATTTCATTCATTTTCATTTCCTTATTAAACTATATTTTATATTTGGAACTTCGTACCCCACTTAAACATATCACTATAAAGTGAGATCTTGTCATAAATCGCAAAACGCTGGTGCAGGTTTGTGTGTCGCATTAATGTTTTACAGATAAGCCTGATTTACTATATCCCTAAATACATGTATTAAAATACCAAAGTTCATAAAACTAACAAAAAATGTGAAAATTTTCTCTAATCAAAATGCATTTTTGAATTAATTCCATTATTTCTACAAGTTATATATGTTATTATCATATGATCTCGTTATGCTTTTCTATTTATAACCTTATTTTTATTTTTCAAAGTTTTCTACATATCAAAAATAATTTAGTAAAAGCATCAATAATAAACTTCTATAATATTGCTTTAAAATTTTCCAGTATTTGTGTTATAACTTAAAAATCCAGAGAATGGTTTTAAATAACATATCAATTAATGCGTCTAAACTGATAAGTTATCGAATCATTAAAGCTTTTATTTTTTGCACTTTTGTGTATTTTATATAAACAAAAGGAAAAAATGTAAAAATGTTATTTAATACTTCATAGAGTATTTAATGCAACATTAAAAATTATTTTTTCATTAACAGTAAAGATATCTTTTAGAAATTTTTTTTACTCACAACTGTACTTTAGAAACAGCATTGATTAAAAAGGTTTGACGATATTTTAATGTAGGAAAAAATTTTTGTGTCCTCGTTCGTTCTTTCTTAATTTTAATGAATAAGTGTGTTATTATTGCAAAAAAATTTCTCACTAAATTGTTTCTTAAAATTTTAGAAGAAAGAATGATTCGGTCAAAGTAAAACTGAATTAAAGTATTCTACTCCATGGTGATAAAAAGAAACAACTTTGAAATAAGGAATAGTCTTAATGTATAGAATGCCTTTAGCATAAATGATTAGCGTTAGGACTATAAGCACTAGGTTAAAATCTAAGAAAAATGTCTATATTCTATAGCAGGCTTTGCTTAACAAAGTATCTAAATGTATGTGCATGTTTTAAAAGGTGTTCTTCGAAATTGTCAATAAAGGATAATGAAAATGTTTTCATACAGTTTTATGGAGATTCTGCTTGAAATTTTTCAAAGGCTGCTTATTCGTAGAAAGCTTATGTTATTGTAGTATATTTTCAGGAGTGTATTTCAGCCAATGGCACAGATGCCGTATAATCCAACATGTCAAATTCTGAGTTTGGAGATTTTTTTGGTGGTATTTCTTGTTTATCTGGCAACCTGGCTTTTATTACGTCATAGAGAGGAATATCTTTAAGAATTATGAAGAAAATTCTGTTTAGGGAACGCTATTATTTACTTCATCGAGAGACAATACAATATATCATCTTGGCAACATTTCTCCGTCGCCAAAAGAATTCAGAATTTGGCATGCTGGATTATACGACATCTGTACCCTGCCAATTAATGCCATTCAACGCATCACTTACCACCTTTTAATTTAGAAGCAATACTTGCTTTTGGCAGAATATTTTTCTCTTATTAAATCCCTATAATTATTATTTGTTATTTACATTTAAAAAACTATGTTAGCAATCAATTATTTATTATACACAGGTTGACTTGAAACACAAGTACCAAACGGCTGAGTCAGATAATATCCCTATGGGCATCGACCTGAGTGAGTTCTACCTGAGCGTGGAGTGGGACATCATGGCCGTTCCGGCGGTCCGCACCGAGAAGTTCTACAGCTGTTGCGAAGAACCTTACCCGGACATCACCTTCAACATCACCTTGCGTCGCAAGACCCTCTTCTACACTGTCAACCTCATCATTCCTTGCGTCTTCATCTCATTCCTATCCATCCTGGTCTTCTACCTGCCCTCGGATTCCGGCGAGAAGGTCAGCCTGTCCATCTCCATCGTCCTGTCCCTGGGAGTCTTCTTCCTGCTGCTGTCCGAGATCATACCGCCCACTTCCCTGACAGTACCCCTGCTGGGGAAGTACCTCCTCTTCACCATGATACTCGTCTCCTTCTCTGTGTTCGTCACCATCGCCGTGCTCAACGTCAATTTTAGGTATGAAGATTTATTCTACTAAAAGTTGCTACATTATAACATGACTCATTACGCGTCCGTAAAATTCACACGTCACTTTGATGTATATCCAATTTATTCCTAGCCATTTCAAAAGAGACCAGTACTTTTTAATTTTGGGCACAGGATCTGTATAATCCAGGATTCCAAATTCTGAGTCTTTTTGGCAATGGAGAAATGTTGACAAGATGACGTATTGTGACGTGTGCGATGACGTAAATATTAGGGTTGCCAAAATAGAATTTTCTGCATAAATTTTATAGGTTTCCATATCATTATAGGTTTTAAATTTCATGTCGAATTTTTAAAAATTTTTTTATATTTGATTTCAGCGACGTTTGAGAATTTTAGGTCAATAATGAATGTGTTTTATATTTATAAAGCATTTACTATAAATGTACAGTCTATTTCCAAAAATATATTAAATTAAATATATTAAAAAATAACGCCTCTTATTTGTATTTAATTTAAAAATACTAACCATGTGCTATTTTTTTATTAAAATCATTAATAATGATTTTTAATAAAAGTGTAATTTAAAAATAGCAAATCTATAAATAAGTTAAAAACGAAATAATGTAACAATCAGTTGCTTAGAAACGAAGTAAAATGTAAGATTAAACATAATAAATCTTTTAAAATCAAGATAAAGAGCCCGAATAAAAAAATATTACAAATAGGGGATAGAAATTATACAAATAAAATTTTGTTCATGATTTTTTTGGTGCCAGCAAATATGAAAAATTATTAAGCGAAATTCCAAATTTAAAAACTTTTTTCAACTTATAAATTTTTAAACTTTTTTACGTCAAATCTCAATGAGAAAATGGAGTAGTGTATTTGAAATGAAATCGCATCACATTATGTATATGTATTTTTATTATTAAGTAAAAATATTTTTTATTTATAATATCCATGAGAATACATAGCAAAGTTATAAAAAAGTATTATGGAGGGTAACCAAACATTTAAGCAATCAAAACTTTTATAGAAAAATGGTTTTTGTTCAGTAAAAACATTATGTTTTATTATCCTCCATACATAGACTTTTAATTTAAAAAAAGATTATTTTTAAATTAAAAATAAATTGTTTTATAAAATAGAGAATTTTTCTTAACATTTTCATTCATTTCCAATCAAATCTTATTGATAAAAATTTCTGATAATTTAAATTAGGTAAAATTAATATCTGAATTAGAAGTCTAATATTTAAAACTTCAAGGGGTAAAGCTTCATAAATGATTCAGATTTATTGAATTCAAATGGTATATAACATGTTTTGTATTGAAGAACTGAAATATTTTCCCGAATCTGGTTAAGAATGCGTCACAAATAAGTAAAAATGACTTAGAAATATCAAAAATATAAGACATGTCAGTGAACATGTCAGTAAGACATCAAAAATATTTACTCACTTGTGTTCAAATTTTTCAAATGCCTTATCTAAACAAAAAAGGCAATCTTGAACTAGTAGGGTGTCCCCCTCTATTGGCGATCATTGTGACTTTTTTCGATGCCAAATGGCGACGAAAAAAGTAGCGACCCAGAATGAGTACCAATCTGCGTAAGAAACCGGGGTTTTCTCCGATTTCGAACCGTACATACGAAAACAGTAACCGTAATAAGAATTGATTACAGATTTTATTTAAAATTATTTCAGCAACAAAATTAAAGGAAATAAAGTAACAAAAATAATTATACTTAATAACATCTAGATAAAAATAAATGAAATAATGAATTTCAGTAATTTAAGATAGAATGTTACAAATCATTACTACATAAAAGTAGACAAATCTAGAATGATTCCCAAAAAAATTTGGCAAGCAAAAAGTCTGGAAAGTATTAAAAACTGAATTTGGCAACACTATAATAAATACAAAAACCCCAATTTGCAACAATACAATCAAAACAAAGGGCACTAGATTTGGCGAGAAATCACTTAGAGCGGGATATCATACTTACAAAGGCAATCTTGTCCATAGATGACGCAACATATAACGTGCAAGGTAATTAAATCACAACTTCAGCCACCAAGCGCTTCGGCAGGTGGTGGATCGCCGAATGTCCTGTAGGAATGACAGGATAGCCTTGAATATAGAATCAGAGGCCGCGAACCAGCTCCCGTAAAACCTGGTGTTATGCGATCCGTGCCTAGGGCTAATTGGCATCGCGATATTGGTGTCTTAACGGAGCCTCTAGTTGCCTGGTGAACTTCTAGAGTAATTTGCCTTGCCCAGTAACTCAGGCAATGCTGGGTGGACTTATATTACCTGAGCTTTAATTGTTATCTAGTGGCTGAAAAGACACAAGAAATAACAAACCTTTCTGCATTTGCATGTGAAGCCTCTGAAGTAGACCTTGCTGAAAAAGACAAGGGAACTCAGAGGCAATCTTGTAAAGGGGCAGCAATGAATCCTTCACTTGAGGTAGAAATGACATCCAAACCATCTTCTTCTGGTGAAAGTCAGGAAGCTATCCCTAGCATGACTGACTTTCTGACCAGATGGGACTGTTTTAGAAAGAATTTATCTGCAGGAAATGTTATACGCAAGAGGAAAAGGCACAGCATATCATTTGCGAATGCCAGGCCCTTGCCCTCCCTAGATTAACTTCTTTAGGCATCATCCATACTAGAGAGTTACACCTAGACTCCATTAAAGGGTTATCGGACTTTATTAATAAAGTGGGTGACCCGAGCAACTGGAACTAGGAAACATTTGGTTTGGAGTTAATGGTACAAAATGCTGATAAAAGTGGAGGTGCCCAATGACATACAAACCCAATTCTAAGATGAAGAAGGAGAAAAAGAATTAAAACACAAACAATTTCAGCTGTATTTACCAAACTATCGGTTGATTTCATTTCAAAATTACGATTCTTCCAAGTTTATGCTTACATATAGGACGCGCTTATATGTATTTGTACTGCAAAAGGTAGTGTTTATGCACATAATCTTCAGATATTAATATTAATCCCGTTACAGGTCTCCATCGACTCATAAAATGGCTCCATGGGTGAAACGGCTGTTCATCGAAATTCTTCCCAAATTTCTGTGCATGCAGAGGCCAGACAACGGGGAAATAGATGAGAACTCAAAACCGGAACCCAACACCTTCCACCATCAGCACCACCCTCAACTCATGGACTTCGCAGAGAAACCGGGTGTCATCGACTACGAATGTGGCAGCTACAGTCCCTATCCCGTGGACGAACTGCATGTGGGTCTGCAACCGGACATCAACGGGTCCCTGGACGGAATCAAGACATCTCCAGATGTTGAAAGGGCCGTGCTTAATGTCCGGTTCATCGCCCAACACATGGAAAACCTAGACAACTTCTCTGATGTAAGTACTCCTGCCTTCCATCATTAAAATTCGATGCTTAAGGAGTAGCAGTAAAAAGCTGTTTCAATGTATAATTAGACATAGAATATAATTCAAAAAGAAAAATATAATCTTATATAAGGATATTTAGTTAAATTATTTCATCAATAAAGCTTCTTTAATAAAATAATACGCATTGTGTTCGAAGAAACATATCATTATAAATATTAAGTTTAATTAAAACATTGCCGCCCGCCCTGTCTAGTGGTCAGAGTGCCTGACTATGGATAAGGAGGTCCTGGGTTCGAATCCCGGTTCGGGCATGGATGTACTTTCTCTCTCTATCTATCCTGTCTTTGTACTTTCCTTGTATGAATATGGAATGAATGGTTGCCTACTCTATAAACGGGTTCCTATGGCATGTGTGTACTGAGGAAGTCGGACTCCACACCAAAATATGGTTTAGTTGAAAAAGTGGAGCAGCACACCCCATATTGCAAGCCTAGCTGTCACACAACAACAATTAAAACGTTGCTGAGCCATTATATCTCTGAAGTATGTGAAATTTGTTTTCTGGAAATCTCTACTGAGCACTAAAAATATTCAAATAAAGCTATTTGGAAAATACCATTTTTATCTTTAAATAGGGTTGGTAACCCCGAAATACCTTTTCCGCATATCATTCAGGTTCTTATAAGTATTTTATAATAACACAACAATGCAAACTTAATTAAACAAACATTATTTTTCATCCGTCAATGAATCAACATATCTTTCTTGCATATAATTTTTAAAACACATTTTGATGCACTCATTCTGAAATTTTCAAATAGGTGTTCAGATTTCTTAAATAAATATTATTTTCTGTGTTACGAATTTCAAAATTATATTGATCACTTTGCTTTAGAAATGTTACGATAAATAATAGAATAGTGAAAATGCACTAGCAATTTCAATACATAAAATTTCTATTGAGAATTTGATTTTATAAAATATTTTCAATTATAATTAATTTTCTATTTTTGTTAAGATAAGTTTGTATATAATATCGTATTTATTTTCCACACGTTTTACTTTACCTTGAAGTCATGGTATATTTCAAGCATAACTGAAAATATTTTATGGGAAATGTTATCGTATCTTTTTTTAATACTACTGTCATTTGATTAATGAAACAATATAAAAATATTGCAGCATTTTGTCCGTTTTTGTTTCCTTCATTTAAATTAAACTTAACAACATATTCATAAAATTTGAATACTTTTTGAATTAGCAAACAGTGATCATAAAAATTAGGAAGCACAAAATTGGTTGAACGTAGTTTATTTCACAATTTTTACTACAAGATAATTGAAATATTATTGATGAATTTATTGCTTTTAGAATATGAAATTGATTCTTTACTACTATAATCTCCGAGGTTAGAAAACTTATTTAAGAACATGAATAAACCAAATATAGCATAATATTTATAGATATTTCGGTAACCTTAACCTTGATGTAAATTTAATAGTGTATGTAAAAAAACCTATCATGAAATTAAAAATGGTAGGGGATATGTTTGATGAGTTTATGGCTTTTAGAGTACGAAATTGATTCTTATGTTATTTAACTAACTTTTATGTTAATAATAGACATTATAAGGTATTAATATAAATTTAATAGTGTGTTTAAAGAAGCCTAAAATTTTATTCATATAGTTGTAATGATATAGTAGTAAAATAAATAAAAATAGCAGTAATGATAGCATTATTTCCATGGGAAAATGAATAAGAATCAAGTTAACAAATATTACAAATTTTCATTGCATTTAACGCAAGATACTGCTTTAATATTTACTTATATTATGAGTGTTTTCAGATTCTTTAAATCTCTTTAAATTCCATTTGTTTCATTAAAAAGTATGAATTCTATCTCACTTGATAACTATATTCTTAAGAGTAGAAATAAAATCATTTTCCGAATTATCAAAGTATTCAAATTAAGAGAAAAATATCATTAAGATTGAATGTCATTAGTTTAAAAGACCTTATGCTGGTTCCCAGGGATAAGAACTTTTCTTTGTAGTTTGGGGAAAAAAAGATTCTTTTGCTATTTAAGTTTAGCAAACAATTAGTCTATGGTTTACTGATTTAATGAATTCATATATATGTAAGTGAAAGATATCTCCCAAAAATAGACACTTTAAGAATATTTGAAGGGTACAAAACCCGAGGAAGGAAAAAGGAAACAACACCCATTTGGGCTTTCTCCTTGAAGGATGGTTGAAATTTCGAAATATAAATAATAAATCAGCTGCAGTTTCGCTGGTGCTTTGTTTTCTTTCCGAAAGAAGAAGTGTTGGGGGTGCGAAGTGTGTGTTCGTGAATCATTCATAAAGCGTCAGACATCCCTCCTTGTAAGATGTGGCCCGGGATATTGACCCAGTGCCTCGAGGCAGGGTGCCAAAGTCCGTTCCCTGTGGATGCTCCTGAATCGAGGTGGTGTAGCCCTTTGCTGTAGCAGCAACCCAGACTCGTCGGGAATCGATTATTCTTCTTCTTCCCACAGCGCTGGAATTGCTGCAAACTCCTGCATGTGTGGAAGGGAATGTTCGTGTGCGGCGAAGAGAGCACAATCAATTCTTTTTCGAAGAGCATTCACGAAGGCGATGGCATGCGAATCTCCACCGAGCAGTATAAGTGCATCCCGAGTGATTAATCGCCGGCGACGATCTCGTCAGAGGCGATTAAAGCAATACTTGGTTTGTTATTTTTAGTAAATGAAGCTATGGAAATAGTGACACCATGCTATTTTTTGAAAAAAAGAAATGAATTCTGTCATTGTAAACAAGGTATATATATACATACATAATACATACATACATACATATATATATATATATATATATATATATATATATATATATATATATATATATATATATATATATATATAATCACTTTATTTTCCACAAAAATAGCCCATAACTAATATTTATGTTCCTCCAAAATTATCAGTTTTTCGAACCACACTAACAAAGAATAACACTGAAATGGCGAACAACGAACAATAGAAATACATTTTAAGTGATTAATCGCTGGCGATAATCTCGTCAACGGCGATTAAAGTGCTAGTTGGTTTGTGCTATTTTTAGTTAAATGAAGCTATGGAAATAGTGACGCTCTGTTGGTCTTTGAAGAAAGAAACAAATTCTATCTTTGTGAACAGGGTATATATAAAATTGTGTGGTTCTCTATCTCCTTATTTTCCAAAAGTAACCCATAACTAATATTTATGTTCCTCCACAATTATCAGCTTTTCGAACAACACTAACAAAGAATAACACTGAAATGGCGAACAACGAACATAATAAATACATTTTAAATGGTTAATCAATGGTGGTAATCTTTTCAAAGGAAATTAAAATGATAGTCGGTTTGTCATTTTCAGTAAATAAAGTTACACTAAGAAAATAGAGATTTCATATTACTTTTTAAAAAAAGAAATGAAAATTTTATTTATTTATTTTACTAATGTCAAATATTAGCTCTTAATCCATTAATTCAGGTATCTCCAATGCTTCTTGACAATGTTCTAATAAGAAATGAATATTATTATTTTGTTCTGTGGGTGAGCAGGATACACATAAATGATTCTTTCCTATAAAAATATAGTTATGCATGCGTGATTCAGAATATATAGGTGGTTCACACAATGACGATGCCAAGTTGGCAGCAGAATGGTTATTTTGATCTTCCATCAAAGCTAAACGTCCATCAATTTTGCCACGAAAGCGATGACATAGAAACCGCTGCTGAATAACACGAATTGATGTGAAAGATTAAACATACTATAATATCATCATTGTAAAATGAAACGATTAATATGGTAATCAATTAATCATTTTTAACGAATAAACTATGTGAAAAACAACAATGAAATAATTCCGCTGTTTGAAAAAAAAAAAAAACGAATGTTATTTCGTTTTGTGAATATGATACACATTTAGACTTTTTTTTTAAATATCTCAATAATTGTATTTCTAAGGAAAATTTCTTTAGGAATACAGTTATTTATGAACATCCTGGTGGTTGGTAGGTAGTTTGTGAGTGTATACAAGATTGAGAGGGTATGTCGAATGAATTAAATGTTCCTACCTTCGAAAGTAAGGAGAATTAAAAATTTTTGATATTGTTTTTTTAATGTTCATTATTTCGGACTATCTTTATTTTTTAATCTTCATTATTCGGAAATATTTTGAACTGCCTTGATTGGTAAGAATTAAATTGGGTTCCCAAGAGCGGCTTGAGATACGTTCGATTGTTGCAGCTGTGTTTATAAACAATAAAAAAAGGAATCAATTTTAGTATTAAAAGAAAATTAGAAAATAAAATGAGCAACATGAGTCAATAATTTTAATTTGCTTATTAGATTTTGTGTAGAGTAGCATTTGTTGTAATGAGAGCCTGACTAAGGCTTGCAGTATACGGGGCAATTGACCTGGGCCGCATACCAGGGGGCCCCCAAATCGAATAGAAAGTTTGTTTTAGATTGTATGTCGAATAAAATCGTTTTTTAAATTAAATATAAACTTTATTGTTGTGAAGCAGAACCCCTAAAAAAGTTTTCATCCCTTTCTCCAGTTAGCTAAGTCGGGCATTGGCTGTATCAAAAAACAAAAGAAATCCAAGACCATTTGTTGTGATCAGAGGCTAACTAAGGTAGGCAGAATACGGGGCAGTTGCCCCTGAGTCGCCCTACCAGTAGGGCCCCAAATCGAATAGAAAGTTTGTTTTAGGTTGTCCGTCGAATAAAATCATTTCTTTAAATCGAATAGAAATTTTATTGTTGCGAAGGGGGTCCCCAAAAAATTTTCATTTCTTTCTCCAATTAGCTAAGTCGGGCGTTGGTTGTATCAAAAACAAAAGAAATCCTAGACCAATCGGTATACAGTGGAGGGAGATACATAACGAGTAAGTTTAAGAAAAAGAAAATAATGTCATATATACGATAAGTGTTAAATATAATACTGAATTTTATATAATCAATTACATATATGATATAATCCTGTACAGTTTCATGAAATTTACCTGTGAACTTAATCACAATGCATATTTGTGTTAAGTTCAAAAAAAATTTCCAATTGTTAGTTTGCTCTGAATTTTAAAAGTTTTTTTTTTACTCAGTTACCATTATTATTTTACAAATATCTTATATAATATGTTAGGTTTAATTTAATATTTTGACGAGTCAATAGTCAAATAAATGTTTACAAATCTGCTGAAAAGATTTTAATCTTTCCCGTTACAAAGCCTATATTTTGGTAACTTTCCATTTCTGAAACAAGTTGTTATGTAGGTTTTAATTAGAAAAGTATTCAAAAATTATATGTATATTCTTTCACATTGACGAAAACCAATTAAAATTTTTATTAAACATACTAAATCTAACTCTTTTGTGAGATGTATCTGCTCTTACAATGGTATTATTAGTAAAGCAAATCTCTCTTGTTTTAAAATAAGTGAAAACAAGATTTTTTTTTCATTTGGAAAAACATTTTCAGACAAAAATTTCATTTTGAAATTAGAGATTGATTATCTGAAACGTCTTTGCGTGTGTATACTCATTAGCAAAAAAGTTTAATGTAGTTCGAAACGAAATATCATTCGAAATAAAGGTATTTGTGAAGTTTGATCTCTTTAATTGTGGTTAGCTCCATATAAATAATCCTAAAGTTTATACAAGAGTTCTGTGAATATGAAGATTTCCTTTGTTACACAACTCATGCCAACTGAACGACAGTTTACAAGGGGAAAATATCAACTTGGATATGCTTTTGCACAAAGAATATACGACAGTCATCGGGAAAGTAAATTTCCCGCGGCTCATAAAAAATAAACTAAGCATAATTACTCAGAAAGATTCGTTTCAAAAGATACAACCATATTTCAGCTACTTCTCAACATAAGAATCATCGGAATTTTAGCACTTGTCATACCGTGGGTTAAGTTTTGTATTGCAGTATCATACAATCTGCAGCCTGGGAATGGAGCCAACCTGTCACGCACGTATTCGTCTGTGTAGAAGTTCTGCAGGAATTTCTGCAGGTGCAAGATTAGATGAAAGTTGTGGGAGCAAAATATGGTCTATAGGGTGGATGGTCAAACACTTCCCAGCTGAACTTTTCCAGTAGTTTTTTTTTCCTTCCAGGAATTTGTTACCGTATGAGGGCAAAGGTTGTCGTGGAGTAATAAAACACCAGAACTGAGTATCCCATACCTTTGCTAGGTATTTCAAAAGAATTGATCAGAAAGAATGTCTTTGATCTCTTCAGAAAACAACAGTTTATGAACTGGCACAATGCTAATGATCAAAGACAAGCAAGGCTATTAAATAGCACGTGCCCTAGCAAAAGGCAAAAAGAATTATTAAAGCTCAATGTAGGCAGTCTAAGGAAAGCAGTGGGACTACTTACAGGACACTGCCACCTTAAAAGACATCTCACATAATGGGAGTTTCAGATGATCCCACTTGTAGAGGTTCTCATTATATGAAAGAAACTTCAATACAGATCTTATGTGAATGTGAAACCTTTTCTGCATATAGATTTGAACACCTGGGTCAGCACTTGATTGAACCTTGGATGTTGCAGAAAATTCCTGTAAAATGTCTGCTGAACTTTAGCCACTGGTCTCTTCAAATAGGGCTTTCTGAGGGGTATAGTACAATAGACCTATGGTCGCGGTGCTAGGTTCTTTTCGAACCACCCTAACTTTAAATCTAATCTAATCTAGTCCCATACCTCGTGTTCTGAAAGTCTTCTTTAGAATTGCGCAATAATGTTCAATATTTACTTTTGCACCATGCAATCAGCTATCAGCGGGAGAAGAAATAAAGAACGAACATCTTTCCTCTCTAAAAGGACTTTAATACATTCTCATTATAGAAAGGTTGTGAGTTCGAATAAAATGGCTTGATGAAAAATTCGTCGTGTTCGCTAAAGGCTGCTGGGACACGTTTATGTCCTGGTCGCAATGTCCTCCAAATAAAATGATACTTCTGGTGGTGGGGGAGGTCAAGTATTGGGGGTCTTCTGCTATGGCTCTGCTTCCAAAATTATGAAGACTCTACCCGGCTACATATATCTAATTGCTAGAACCAAACTTAAGATTTGTTTCAAAAATCTCCTGTTATGTCTTATGTCTTTTCTCATCTTTTTGTATGCTTTCAAATTCTTTTCAAATAAATAACGATTTGTCAATTTTTTTAATTTCTATAACTTCATTTTTAATTAAAAAATTTTTTTAGATTTATGTGATTACATATAAATCTAAGTCTAAAAAAAAGTAAATATGAACTTTTAATACCATTTTGTGTGTAATTTGTTCTATTCTAAAATCATTTGATATATCTATGCGTTATGAAACTGAAATAAATTCCTTTATTCTCTAAGATTTATTGTGACAAGTAGACTTTTTTTCCTGAAATAGCTTCGTGGTAGATTTTTAGATAATTTTTTGTTGCGGAAAAGTAAGTCTCATTGCTCATGGAAAATAAGGAGTACTTTCACTTAAGTGTATCGATTTTCAAAATGCTTATTATAAAGTTCTCAAATTGTTTGACATACTTTTAACAACAGACTTTATATGCTATTATTTCGGATCTACAGCACTGATATACAATTTCGCAGTATTGTTTATTGGTATAGGTTTTATTTATAAAGTATTCCAATAAAAGAAAAAAAAATGGCATGTAACAGGTAAAAACGTGAAGTGAGTTTTTCCTACTGCACGAATTACATGCAAACTGTAGTGCTATTATCATAAATTAAAAGTCTTCTTTTCTTATAAATAGAAAGCGATTGGGGCAATATGTGGCCAGGGTTCTTGTGATAATATTAATGTGTGTTTGTCCTTTAAAATAATAGTGAAGCATACTTACAAATTATAAATAAATACCACAAATTAATTAATAAATACTTTCAAAAAAATAAATAAAAAGCACGATGGTGCTATTACTATAATGGGCTTCTTTTCTTTCCAGATCGAAAGTGATTGGCAGTACGTGGCCATGGTTCTCGACCGGCTTTTCCTATGGATCTTTACGATATCCTGCGTCGTGGGAACGGGTTGGATCATCCTCTGCGCACCTTCCCTGTACGACGACAAGCAGCCCATCGACATTATGTTTTCGAAAGTGGCACCTCGTATTCGAAGGTTGCTTCGGAACGATTAAATGCGCCAGCGAATGACGCCCCCCACCAACCTCATGCCGGATGAAATAACGGGAAATTCCAAGCGTTTGTCATGGAGAGACTGGAACGCACAGTATTAGAAGATCATTCCATCAAGGTTTCCTACCAACACCAGCCCTCAACCTCAATTGAAGAGGATAGTTACATCACTTCTAGTGGATAACAGTTCTCCAATCTGAAACGATTTGTAGAAATATTTCATAATTTAGCTTTGAAGCCAAGATTGTACTTCAAAAATATCATAAAATAACCATCTCGTGAAAAAAATATATATACAAAAAATATTGAAAATCCTCATATTAATAAATATAGAGATGGGACGCGACTCAAAAATCAGTTCTTAATCTCAAAAATTTTATACCGACAACAGATCTTTTTCAAATGTTTACTGGAACGGGAAAAAAGTGATTAAAAATATTTTTTTATTTATTGTTCGTTTCAGTTAACGTTTATGAGCATCGAAAAAGTTTATAATGTCACTAAGCTGCAAAATTTTCGGAAAAATGAAAAAATTAAGTAAACTTTTCATAAAACACTATTCATCTATGTATAGTACTCAAATTGCGCGTGGCATGCATCATTAAAGTGTCACGCGTACTAAAATACTATCAAAATTATAAAAATGTTATATTGTTTATACTATGGCATTTGTGTTAATTGCCAAGTATAATGGTTTGAAATTTTTGGTCTTAAATGAAAAATATGTAGAGAGTATTTATTCGCCAATGATTAAAACTAAAGTAGCAAATTCCACTTTAACCAAAACTGAATTCTTGACTTAAGCATCAAATTTCAAAAATGTACTTCAGTGGCAGCAAAATATCTTATACTACCACTGAAGTACGTAAATTAGTTATTTTGTTGATTTCCTGAATAGTATGCAGATTAATTTCCCCTTACAACAGTGTGAAAATAGTTTCATATCTCAAATTATTTAAGTAGTGTGCAAATTGCCTGAATAATCTGTTCATTATCTACATAAGATAAGTACGTTAATGCTTTCTGAGCTTCAGTGGTTACAGTTACATGAAATGCCTGAAAATTTTCAAAACGGCTCCCTTAATTCTAGATTCTTTATATATTTATTATAGTAAAAAATGATTGAATAGTTTTAAGTAACGTTTCATGATTAATTTCGTTAAACTTTTGTCTATCTCAATCAGTTTTCTATGATACACAATTCAATAGCCTAAAAGCATATAAAATAAGGTTTAAATTAAACAATTTTCATGACTTTTGAGTAGTCTTTAAACTTTTTTTGCTGCTTTTGTTTCCTTCTTTTTGAGTAGTCTTTTTGCTTAATCTCTTCAGCTAAATATGTGAGGTTTTTGGTAGATGTACGGTATGACATTTTTTGTAATTTTAATCTCTCTCAAGGTTTCGAATGGATTTTTTCTTGTTCTAAAAAATACTGCTCTAATAAATCTTTAATCTTGAACTTTATGAATTCTAAAGATATTTTTTTAATTTAATGAAACACCTATTGTAAGAAGGATTAAAAAGAAAACTAAGATTCCTGAATAAAAATGCTATAATGTATGAAAAAAATCAACTTCTTTTTTATTTAAAATGTTGTGCAAGCTATACATTTTTAAATTTTTTTTTTTATTTAATTTTATGTTTGAATACTTGGAACAATTGGGAATTTCTTTTTTGGATTCTTACAAGCGTTTCATAGAACTTTTTTATATCATCCATTAACAACAGATTGATTCCATTGCTTCTTTTGAATATTAATAGTTTGAAATAACCATCTGAATAGAATATTATTAAAGTTCTATTCAGAATTAATTTTCTACAAATATTTACTATAAATTAAACTGCATTTGAAGTATATTTATTTAATTCAAAGAGTATGCCCAAACGTTTTTCTTCTTACCAAAAATTATTATTCACAAATTAAAAATCCAAATATTATATTTAAGATGGAATACAAACTACTTAAACATTTTATTCTAATGATTGCTGCTTCTTTTGTAGCTGAAACAAATAATCGTTCACTCAACCTCTTTCAGAAAGTTCGTGGTAGACATATCTGACATTGTTGAAAAATCTCGGCAATTTTAGAATTTCTGATCATAACTTCATTTTGATATTAGAATAAATCCGATGAATCAAAAACTATCAAAAATTCTGTGATTCCTGAATTTAAATTCTACTAAACAAGTTAAATGTTCATTAAATAAATTAATCGTTGATCTAATTTTCTTTGTTATGAAGGATTTCTTCAATATTGCTTCTCACACTTTTATGTAAGTCAATGAGTAACTTACTAAGCTGTGCCTGCATTTCTGAATTAAAATTAAATATAGATTTATTTCCTGTATTTTTAAATAGCAAGTTAATCTTATTCAGATTTCAACAACTGTATGCAAATGTTTTTATTTTGAAAACCACAAAATTTTTTAATAACTTTTTAATAATATTTACAAATATGTGTATCACAATAAGTTTAGAAAATTTTAGATATTCTATATAAACTCAGTAATAGGTCTCAGTCAAAATCAAAATTAACTTTTGAAATATCTTTTATTTTGTGTTCGATTTATAAAATAATTTGGGTATGTAATTTAGTATTGATTGATTAATATCCAGAATTCGTATTCATCTATAACGTGACGATATATATATATGTTAATATATATATATATATATATATATATATATATATATATATATATATATATATATATAAGTTTTGATTAAAAACATTTTTCCTAATCTAGAATTTTAATGTAACACCTTACAACACATATACCTAATTATAATATACTTATTTATGTTTATTATGTATGTTACTATACAGTTGAATATTTTACGCTTTATACCATTCAAATGAATCGCAGGTCAGTACTTGAAACTAAAAAATTTTTAGAAGTCAAGGATTTTATTAAAATAGTTATAAGAAAAGCCTTACTGAAATTTATGAACATAGTATTCCAATACATCTGATCTTAGAATAGTAGGATTTTCCTTTATTCACTTTCAAAATAGATGTGAGCTAACACTGTTGTCCAAAATGAATTTAAAATTTAAGAAAAAATGGTGTTGTTGCTATCTTTTGGCGCCATTTCCTTTTCCATCACTTACCAGCGCATGCGTGAAAATGTGGCAGCTAAAAAATGTGTCAAACGACATACAAAGAAAGGAAGATATCGCTCTTAATCTACATCAAATATTTTTTTCTATACTTTATTTTATTGCATGCTTCAATCCGCTTTTGAGCTATTAGAAGTTACGAAAGTCGTAGTAAAATAGAATAGATCCCATCGGAATAAAAATGTACAACAGTTGTTGAAGCGGAATGCTTGAAACAGCAGAAATAATATAATATTTTGAGGGAATTTTAAAAATGGTAAATGAAAGTTTTAAATAAATTTAATAATTAATAATGTATTAGAAATTGAACTGATTTGAAATATAGAAAAAAACGGGAAAATTCTACATTATTTACCATTATGATAATAAAAAGGATATTAGCATTATTTCTCAATATTTTCCTAAAGGAAATTTATTATTCAGTGCATTTAAATCTGATTAAATTCTTTAAAATAATTAAATTCAAATATAAATTATAAAATTCATTTAATTGTTTATAGATTTGAAAAGAGAGATCAAGTTAATAAATTAAAGCCGTTGTGTAACAAACAATATTTAGAAACCGTTTTCTAAATTTCTAGAACTGATATTTAGTAAACTTAAATAAATACATAATAATTTATTGAAATAATAAACATCATAAAAATAAAAACATATTAACGAGAATCATCAACTTTTAATCAACAAAAATTACATTTTCTTAGCTGTATTATGTAAATTACTCAAATGGGTATAACGCACAAAAAACATACTTTTCCATTAACTTTTTTTCATCAAAATAATCACAATTAATTTCTAGAAATTTTTTACTTTTATTAAGGATGAAAATTGCTGTAATTCTACTACTAACCATTATAAATTTTTTCGTGTATACAAAGCCATCAACGAATGATAGATGCATTCTTAATCGAAATATTGTAGTTTATTTTGGCTGAAAAATGTAATAAAATTACTCATATAAGATCTCATTTATAGTTCACATACGAGCTCTTTAAATCCTATTACAGAACAAAATTTAATTTTGAAACTTCTACCATTAGTTAAGTAACGAAACTGACTTCGTTTTTTTAAAAAAATTAGATCGGATTTGATACATTTTATAAAAGTTGTATATAATATTAGATATATCTACATAATTTGTATAATTTTTTTTAAACAAAATCTTAACTTTCTTACCGCGATGCGCACACATGATGTCCATTTTTATTCTTTTTAATATTTTTTGTAAAGTTATGATTATTCCCAAAACGTCCACTTTTTTTCTTTTTTTTCTTTCTTTTTGGTAACGAAAATTTTTATTAGCTTATCTCTGCAAAGAGAAATCTCGCATTATCGTTAAATGATGCAATTCCAGTTTCTGGTGAAACGCGTAATTGTTTCAGACTTGTCAATTAGTCAGGGCAAAATAGGTGAGACTCTTTTTTCGTAATCAAAAACCAAAAGAACAAAATTAGTGTACAAAATAACGAATAAATTAGAAATAATTAAAAATTTAAATCGTCCTTGCGAACGGATTATTTAGTCTTGTCTTTCCCATTCCGAATTTTATTCTGCTGTACTTTCAACGTGTTCTATTCTAGAAGCAATATCGCTAAATATGAGAAAATTTGAAAACATTTTTTTAGAACAACAGTCAGTTTTCATGATTTTGAAAACCTTTACAAACAGAAAAAAATTTAATTTAAAAAATGCTTCTTTATTACTTTTAAAAATCATGAATGGATTTTTTTTCTCGTCGTCGACGACACTCAGATATTCGATGGTGAACTTCGCCTTGTTTGCTGCCTCTCAAAGAATGAGATTTGAAAGCAAGCAGTAAATTTATCGACGAGTCGGAATTACCACGCCAATACGATGTGACGTAGAAGAAGCGTTATGTGACGTCATGTGTATTTTGAACCAATGAGAATTGTAATAAAGTGGCGTAATCATGGTCTCAACTAGAACGAATGAAACAACCACTTTAGTTTTAAAAAAAGATAAATTATTTAGTTTTCGATGTCTTAGGCAATCACAATAATGATATACATTGCAACTGTAAAACAGGATTTGAGTAATTACCATCCTATTCAAAATAGTATCACTTACCGCTTACAATTTGGTTAGCACAGTATTTGCAAATTATTTATATTAACACTTTTTTGAATTATTGACATAATCATATAATGTAAAACAACACAAAATTGCATGATAATCTAGTCAAAATAGTTAGTCGAAATAAAGTCACTTTTGTAATCTTAAACCTCTGTTAATATATTATCACATGCATCTAAACCATTAAATTAGAGTATAATTCAATTTCCCAGTAATAAAATGTTTAAAAAAACTATAAAGTAACTTAAAACTTTGTCTTTCTATTAGTTTAATTTCAATTATGAAAGAACATTTCATAGTTATTATTGATCGAATGAAACCTTTGAAACATACTTTTTTTTTATCTCCGATTCAATAACATTTACGTTAATTTCTTGTTGTTTTCCTTCCTTCCGAAAAGTTAACATGAATTTTGACATATAAATTATGAATTAATGTAAATTTTCAGGTGGCACGTTTTCTTTTTTTAATTTTCGTTAAATCAATTCATGGAAACATTTGCTTTTTGGCGACAAATGATAACTGCCTTGCGGAAAAGCGCAAATATTTATTTTAATGATTAATAATAAATTTAATCTAAGTAAAAAATGGGATAATAAATTTTATCCAAATTTTCCAATAAATGTATCTAAATAACTATTTTAATAAAAAAAATCGAAATTTATCTAAATATTTATTAACAATATGTGATATAAAACGAGCCACACAAAAAATTGATAAAATAATTTCCGATAGTAGACTATTGTTATAGCTATAATTTTTTATGTATAAAGATAATTTCCCCTGTGCTTGTGGTTTACAGTTTAGAAAATTCAAAAATTAACGATTAATGATTATAAAAAAATGATCATAATTGTAAGCATAGTTTGATTTGGAGCTTTAAGTTATAATTTGCCAAAAAAAAGTCAGTTTTATGTTTAGAAATAAAGTTTTTAATAATAAAATTTGATTTTATGGCATTTTAAAAAAGCAGAGAAAACTAAGCAAAAATTCAGAATTCAATAGCTGTTTTTCAGATAAATTATTTTAGCGATGAAATTAATAAAATTTGTGTAAGAATTTGATAAAATAGTCATTACATTAATCATATAGTGTACAATTTTTCCACAGAAATGTAAAATTCTTATCATAATAAGCTAAAAGCTTACAATCGGGTACCCCTTGATTCATTGGCGATTATTTGACGCCAAGATGTGTCCAACAAGATGACTGTTATATAAAAGCTATACAGAGATAGGATTACCATAAATTAAAGTTTATCACCAAGATGTATCGCCAAATTTTCCGCCAAGCTAAGGGATGCACGATTCTACACAGAATGTTAACTGATTGTAATCAATTTAAATCTATGTTACCATAAAATTTTCTTATGTACGTAATTATTTTTTAACTCATGAAATATAAAATACTTTAACAGAAAAAGTCAAATCAATATTCACGTTTTTTTTCATATAAATTACATAAAAATATTAAATTTAACTAGTTATTATTGGGATACTTTTAAGATAATTATGTAATTCACGATATTACTTTCAAAAATATTAAAGCTCTAAGTTTTTTTCAAAACATTTGAATTAATTATAGAAACTATTTCAAAATTAGTTTTAATTGAAAAAGATTTTCTAATTAATTTCTCAACAGGCTGTATTTCCACATGACAAATTTGGATAAACGATTAATCAATCATAGCATAACTTCCAAAAATATTATACTTTTCAAAGTCATCGAATTTAATTTGCCTCGAAATTGAATATAGACTACAGAAATGAATTTTCAGTCAGAGGAAATACAGCTTTAATTTGCATAGAATAATTAATTTTTGTACAGATGCAGTATTAGACCTTATTAGGATATAATCACCACTATTCATTTATGTAACGGTATCTAAAAAATGAATATCTGGTCACAACCCACCATCTAATGCTATTTTTTCTTCATTTCAATACATTTCAGGTAAATTAAATTGTTTTTACTTAACACAAAACATAATTTATTGTTTTGTTCTTCTGTTATGGACCGAACAGTGCATGTTTTTCTTTTTTGCACATTTTATATCGTCACTTCAGTTAAAAATGGAATATTTTTATTTATTTTTTTTATAAAAATTGCGAAAAACTGAGGTCCTAAATGGTAACGGTTTTGAAGCCTTGGTATTAAAATTTTGCTACCAAATCAAAACATTACCAGAGGTGTAACGCTGTATCTGTTCTTAAAGAAATTTTAATGGTGCTGCATATACACTTTTAAAAATGCCCAATTAAGACAAAGTGTTCTATTTTTACACTAATCGGTCTTCTAACTAGGGAATTTTTAAATAGAAGCTGCTGTTTTTCTTTTAGCAGTTTAATTCACTGTGCATTTTGATGCGTTTTAGAATCAATAATTCTCAGAAAACAGTGTCATCATGTAAGACATCAATCTTTAGAATCCGTGCACTGTTTTTGCAAGGCTTAGAATTTACCAGATAGTTTTTGAGTAAATTTATAATGTCCGTGTGTTCATTGTGTTAACTGTAACTGTATCGTCCGCTCTCCTACTGTCATCAACTTGTGCTCAATATGGTAGGGAGTGCAATATTTTGTGAGACACTGTAATACACCTGCATGGATGTATTGAAATTCACAATAAATGTTTTGCTGAATATTATTCACTTGTGTCATTTATTATATTGTCCTTTTCTTCAAACTTAAAAATTTCACTTGCCTTACATCGTTAATATTTGTCTTAATTAAAGTAACATTTATATAGCTATTGTTTCTCTATAATTTCTTGATATGATTGCTGTATATACACCTATAACTTTAAAATATAAATAACTATTTTTATTATTTTTGTGAAGCACAGCAGGGATGCATCAGCAGAAAAAATTAGATTATAAAAAATAATTATATATTTATTTATTTTATTTTATTTATTTATTTTTAAATCTTTACGAATAATTTTCTATATATGTATCGTAACACACATACGCGTAAAAATGGCACTCGTTGGATAAATTAAATTTATTCTTTTAAAAATAAATGAATTAATTTTACTTTTACGGTGGAGTACATTTTTACGCATTATAATGCATAAATATGGAAGCTCATTCGTACAAAATAAAAAATTTTATAAATATTAATAATATACAAAATATGTTCAAAAATGCTTAATATAATTAAAGTATAATGCTGTCAATGATTTTATAACCCTAAAATCTTACATGCACAAATCATTAAAAATTTATAAAAATAAAACATCCCCAATGAAATATAAAATATCAAAATAAATTTTGATAAAATAGTTAAAGTCATCAGTAAAGCAAATATGCATAAAAGGTTAAAAGGTCATTTAAAATTAAGAGTGCTCATATTTTATAATGGAAATTCATATAAATTGTATCTTAAAAGAAATTATTTAGACGATAGTGTTTTAACTTTATCAAAAGAGTGGAATAAGAAAAGCAAAAGTAACAAGTAAAACAAAATTGAAGTTCAAATCAATCTGAAAAATGACCGTTGTATTAAGGTAATAAGAAAAGCATTGGAAAACCCATATGAAATCATAAGGATAAAATTATTTTCATTATAAAACATGTAGAAAAGTGAAAAATTACATAAAAGTTAAATTATTATCTTGGGAATCATCGAATCCAATATTTATACAACAATGATGACAAGAAAAATAATTTCTGAAATATGAATTGAAGTAAATAAAATGAATTCAGTTAAAAAGTTAAATTTTCAAATAGATTAAAATAAACTATGTAATGAAAAGAAGATTATCTGAGTCGGAAGGAGGAAATCATAGGTAAACTTTCCTACTTAAATGGAATATGAATGGAATGAAATGTGAAACATATAAAGGAAAATATCAAATTATTGAAGAATGATTAAAAAAATGGATACAAAATACAACTTATTGATAACTGTGAATGAGAAAACCTTGCTTTTCATATTTATGACCATAACCGTTCCTAATTTAGGGTTTACGCCGTTAAAAAAATGGTTGTGAAACAATAATAAAATGGGGTGGATATTAGAACCCAAGTCATGCAATAAATAATAGAAGGAGGAACAATAGAAAAAACAATAATAATAAATGAAGGAGTTTAGTTGCAAATAATGAAACTAGAATAAATAAATCAACTATAATCCTATTTATACAATTAAAAACCGACAAAATACAATTTTTGATGGTATTAAAGTCTTTGTAAAAATCCGAGTACATAATATTCACAAAAAGTTTTATGGAAACAAGGTAAAAATATATTTAAGGGTGCCCCTTGGTGAGATTGGCGATTTTTGCTTGGCGCCAATCCTGTTCGCGCGGAACGCTGGGCAGACAGTAATGGCGGCCAAAACACAATGAAATTTCAAAAATAATGTAGTAAGCACATAAAAAAATGTACTCACTTTATTTTGCTGGAATATCCTCACTTTGAAGTACACAAAATTCTCTAATAGCACCTACAGATATTGCTTCAATTTATCCTGAGAAGAAAACCAATCAGAATCTAAACCAATCAGAACCGTGAATGGATTTCAGAATAAAGTTTAGGGTTACCATAAATAGAACAAATTCGCCCAGCTTGGTGATAAACTTGGCGAGAATTCAAGGGGCACCCTCAAGTATAGTCTAACCGGAAACAGTACGAAATTCATTTAGAAAATTAAATATAAAGTTGGTTACAAGAATATGAAGCTCTTTGGATATAGGAATAAAATATAATTTTTCTTTAATAGTATTAAAATATTTATACGAATCAGAATATAAAATATTCACAAGAAAACTAGCTGTGATGATATTTAAAAAATTGAATGAACCTAAAAAAATAAATAAAATGATAGCCTGAAAAATGAATGAACGTTTCAACAACAATGAATGAACATTTAATGGAATACAAAGTCCACCAGACACCAGCTTCACCACAGAGAGACCAGTCTAATTACCTGAATTCATTCACAGCACTATCCCCAAGCTCTTCACATATTCGGCAACTTGATGCAGCAGAAAACATCACCAAACGATCTCCTTCGACACTACCATTTTACTTTCCTACTGTACTAGTTATGATTGGTGAATTTGGGAGATGGACCTGTTTTTATAACGAATAATATTCCTACTCACGACAGACTGCATTCACAACCATTTCATACACTCTAATTTACATACTTATTCTCATTTTATTCAATGGCAACGCAAAAACGGCAAGAAATTTCTTGTTTAACCTTTCAGAAAATGAAAGGATTTAAAAGTAGACACACGCTCGTGCTTTCGGACCGTTATTTTTCTCAACTGAAATAAAATCTTTTGAATTTTATTATGCTTTATTGGGTGATAATAATAACTTTGGTAATAACATTACCAAAGAGCACCGTCCCAACCGAAGGTATACGGTGGAGAACGTCGTCGTACAGTAACCCTGGAGGGAACCCAGGCTCAGCACTTGGCCAGGGCGTGTGAGTAGAGCTCCTTAAGTGGTGGACTGTCCAAACCGAGGAGACAAAAAAATGGGTTTTGTTAGGACTCACTGTGGCTGGAAGAGGGCCAGATGGCCTTAATTGAGAAAGATACAGCACAACATATATATATATATATATATATATATATATACAGATACAGGCATGTTTACAGAGGGTATTTACATATGTACAAAGGAAGGAGGAGATGGAGGTTAGTCAGTGAGCTGCTTTATTGGGTGAATTGAGATACAATGAAACCAGAATATACGATAGTAGGGGTGAGTAGAGAATGGTGTGATTATCATTGCTATCCATTATTAAAATCGCATTTGATATCTACGATCATGATCATATCGATTATGTGTACCCTCACCAGTCGCCGTTCGCACGGTGTCTGTAACTCCTAGAGTGGCAGATGGAAGTGTGCCTTCAATGGATTATACTTTGGGTGTGGTAGAAGAAAAATCAAATACCTACCGCTGAACCACTGGCAGAAGTCCAACCTCCTTGGAGGCTGTGGCAACTTTTCTTTTCCACGAGTAGTGAAAGATTGAGGACTAAACACCTCAAGGGAAGGAAAATATCGCCCAATGGATATCGAGCTACAGGAGCAGTCCTCACTGAAATCTCTCCCAACCATATTGCCCTGCCATACTAGCAAGACTTCTCAGGATCCATAGTGATTCTCTATTCCTTGGAAGATATATATGTGGTCACAGCTGTCTTGGGAACTTTTTGATCGATTTTATTCTATTGCACTACTTTACTAGACAAAACAACAACAACAATGCCTCAATTTTTAAAATATCTTCTAACGTTGTTTTACAGAGATTGCTTCTGTTGTGTAGAGGAATAAATTTCAAGCCTGAAAATTCCCTTTTAATGCTAACCTATGTAGGTGGAACTTCCAACACAACCACCCCAATCATAAACAAGGGTGGATACAAGTAATTTTATTCACTTCCCAGAGAAATCTAAAATAATATGTTTTTTGTGAGCTTTCTTTCATTGTAAAAATTATTTAAAATGAATTAATTCAATGTCAATTTTAATAAAACTAAAAGATTTATCTTTTTTTTAACTTTTTAAAGAATTCTAAATTTTTTGCATGTTTATCGCTTTCAACATATCATTGTGCTTTCGCGTCTACGGTTGAAATGGAATTTTCCAAAAATTTTAATTTGTTCCACATATTTCTTAAACGTTGCACACACCTAGAACTTTTTGTGATGTAGAAAGCAAGATTTGATAACACGGGACCAAATAAGCTGCTTCTACTACAGAATCGCTTTCTTTAGCAACACATCCATGTTAGAAAACTGATTATGTAAAATATTCGCTATGAAAGAAATTTCTAAAATTCCGTCAATCATTTTGTAGTGGCTTCAAATTTCGTCAAAATCACTTAAACTTAATTTTTTCATTTTGTAAGTTGAAGCTCGCCGAGATGCTGTAGGCCCTCTTTCGTCTCCTACCAGGTCACGACAGTCTGAGTGAACACTCATATCACCTACAGTATCGGCCTTTCATCCGGAAGGTTGGGGTTCGATTCCCAATGCCGCCAAAGACTCACCAAGAGCATGCGATTTTCGTGCTCGTTAAATCTGTGGAATCAAAAGTCCTTTGGTCGGTCGTTGAGCAATTACCATGGGTGCAATGGTCAGGAGAAATTTACTCCCCCTTCCGATCAATGCCAAAATTGAGGGAGTATATTCTTTAGCGCTGCCATCTATCGGAGGATTTGAAGAGCAAAGTCGTATATTCACCTTCATGGTGCTCTGATTAAACGAAAGACGCTCCCAATTGACTTATATTAGCATAGCCAAGGCACAAGAGCTTGGCTTGTCCAGGTGTCATTAGTAACAACAACAACAATCTACAGATCCATGACCATCAAGATTGTCAACTTCCAGTATGTGTCAACTAGGTAGTCTGCTCAATATTGGCATGCGAGAGAACTTCTGGGGAAATAACTTCAGTCTTCCTTTCACTTTTTGTGTCGCCTTCCGATGTTCATTTCTTTTATTCTTCTTAGTTATATTTGTTTGCTTTCCACTCCTTTGGAAATAAAAAAAAAGTTTTAAACTCGTTTCCGTTATGGGTTGTAAGGTATCAAAGTTTTAATTTCACTTCTTTACTGTCTTCAAAATAATATTCTAAATTATTTTCTGGAAAAGGTAAACTAAAATCTTTGCATTCCAATAAAATCTTCAGTATTATATGTAAAAAATCTATTAGAATGCCTCGGACGCATCTGAATACGGAGTCTAAAGCAAAAGAATTGAGTACCGGATAAGAGTTAAATGTGATTTTTTTTAATTTATTTTCTTTCTTTTAACTCTTGACTTGCCGCCTACCCTGTGTAGTGGTCAGAGTGCCTGACTGCGGCAAGGGAGGTCCTGCGTTCGAATCCCGGTTAGGGGATGGATGTATTTTTCCTCTCTCTATCTATCCGGTCTTTGGCCTTTCTTTGTATGAATGGATGCCTACCCTATAAACGAGTTCCTATGGCATGTGTGTACTGACGAAGTTGGACTCCCCACCAAAATTTGGTTCAGTTGGAAAAGTGGAGCAGCGCACAGCATATTGCCAGCCTGGCTGGCACACGAGAACTACAACTCTTGACTTCCTCTTGACCATTGTACTAAATCTTCATGAATTTTAACTGTTATTAACATTTTTACGTCTTCTGTCCAATTATACAAACATTCTGTCCAATTATACAACTCCACACCAAAATAGGGTTCAGTTGGAAAAATGGAGCAGCGCACCCCATACTGTCAGCCTGACTGGCACACGACAACTACAACTCTTGACTTCCTTATGACCATTGTACTAAATCTTCATGAATTTTAACTGTTATTAACATTTTTACGTCTTCTGTCCAATTATACAAACATGATTTTTGTGCATATAGTACTATCAGATTACTCTCTTAGAACGAAGTCACAGCGTGTATATCTATACTTTTTACTATCTAAACAGTCCGTACAAACATTCGTAGACAAAATCATGTTAAATTGTGAAAAAAAAATATAACTCAGACTAACGTTTCTCATAAAAACTTCTTGTACATTCAACTAAATTTAACCGGTATTTTGCAAATTGTTTCAAACGGAACTGAAACAGAAAGCATTAGTGAAGATCAAAATTGGAGACCAAGTAGCAGATTGTGGTAATTGCGTGGTTGATGTTGAATTACAAAATATTGATGAATTGGATACTGTGAAACAAAATCAGTGAATAATGAATGAAATAAGCCATTTTTTGTCGATTCAGTTTCGGTTTTCGATCGAAACCGTTTGGGCCTTCCCTTCAACGGTTCGTGAGTTCGATTCTTACTTCGCGGGAATGTTTGCAATTGCACTTTAAAATGTCACGTCTGATCTCAAAAAATGCAAAGAATGACAATAAAGTGAAAGCCACCTTTTTAATCTCAACTAAAATAATTTGCACTTGTTGTATAATATTTATGTAGAAGATTTGCTGCACGAAAACACAAAAATAAATGCATGGAATACAATATAGTGAAAATTTACTATTTATTTGGTTTAAAAGATCAGAGACAGATTACAATCCTGTCCGGTGATAAATGTATTGTTAGGGAAATATCTTTGGTTAAAATCAATCATAAAAAGCCTGCTTTTCAGATCATCGTCATTAGCCTATTGGATTGTTGAGCACAATCAAGTCTCTTGTGACCGCAGTGGCTTGGTTGATTAGGGCGTCCTTTTCATGGTGGTGGTGGTGGTGGGACTAATCCCCATCTGGTCTAGTGGAACTAGACCAGATCCATGAGATCATAGATAGCCAAAAAGTCCAAAAGCAGATGTGGACTTTTCACAGCCTCTTCACGAGGAAGCCCCAAGCACTTCAAGATGTGTTGCGGGCAAAACAGAGCATTTTCGCACTTGGGGCATGATGGGTATTTTCTTTCACCATTCCCAAAGATCATGCACAATATATATATATATATATATATATATATATATATATATATATATATATATATATATATATATATATATATATATATATATATATATATGTATATATATATATATATATATATATATATATATATATATATATATATATATATATATATATATATATATATATATATATATATATATAATCTTATTTTATTCAACAATGGATTTGTATATAAGCAATCAATCAATGGTATGATAATTTATTTAAATTTAGATACCAAATTTTATACAACAATGGATTTATACATAAAGTAGCAGAACATAGAATTAACATATTAGGTGGGCTATTGTTATGTGAAATAATCATTATTAATTACCACTACCGTATATACGGTACCTTTCGTAAAATATGAACATGAAATAAATCGTAACATTTTTATCTAGCTAACAGCTTCTACAATCAGTGATGAATAGTAAACGTCTTTATTCACTGATGTTTTCATCACTGGAACCCTCGCAGCTCTCTTTGTCAAAAGCAGATTCGTTTCTCCTTTCCTCATCGTCCTCCTCGGCGTTCCAGAGCACGTCATCTTCACTGTCATTCACTGAATTTAAAATGCAGCATTTCTTGAAAGATTTCACAATCATTGGTGCTTTGATGCTTTTCCAGGCAGCAGAAACCCAGCGTGTGGTGAAGCACACTTAATATTTCCTGTCGAGGTCAATTCACGGTTTGGCTCACAAAACCATTTTTCGTACTCCGCCTGAACGTACCCCTTATAAGGTTTATTGATATTAAGTTCCAAGGGTTGTAACACAGACGTCATCCCTCTAGGTATGATAACAAGATCACTGTACATCTTCTTTTTTACCTCATCTTTGAGATGACCACGAAATGCGTCCAGACAAAGCATCGATGGTGGATTGGAGAGTTAGTAGTGAAATGTTAATAGTTTTCCCTCACAAAATCTGCAGGAAGCTTTTGGCATATTGTATGGCGTCTTATTTTACTTTCTTTTCTTTAAGTCTATCCGCTTCATAAACCGATCCACCCAATCACGGCTAATCTTAAAATCTTGTTTCGGTGTTCCAAGAACTTCAGCCTCCTTGTTTGCTTTATTTCTTATGGCTTCACTAGTCACAGGTTGTCCATTCTCTCTCCTTTTACGTACAAATGCGAAAAAATTTTCTTCAATTTTAAGGTGTCTTCCTTCGCGAGAGCCAGTGAATTTCTTTCTACTAGCTTTAGTTTGAAACAGTGCCAATTTCTGTTTGCCGCCAAAAGCGAACATCACTCTCGACTACGTTGAACTCTCTCCCTGCCTTTCTATTGCCATTTTCTTCAGCATAAGGAATTACTTTACGTTTGAAAGTAGCGTCATATGACATTCTTCTCTGTTTGCCCTCCATTTCGTGACTACGTAATGTGCAGTTTGTATCCTACATGCAATAATGTGTCAACGATAAATGTAACGGTAAATGTAGTCGATAAATACAGTAATCCATTGTTACAATTTAAATTTTGTTGACGTCATCGGTGAACTGCTGACCTTGCTCTTGAATCTAATGCGCACCCCAATTTTGAATACTATATTTGAAAAAAAACGATGCGCATTAGATTTGCATAAATACGGTATATATTTATATATATATATATATATATATATATATATATATATATATATATATATATTATCATTATTATATTAGGCACAGATGCCGTATAAACCAGGTTGTAAAATTCTGAGTCTGGTGACAAAAAATGGCAGATTTTTTTTATGTATACGGCAACCTGCATTTAATTACGTCATAGAGATGGAAACCTATAGGAATTATACAGAAAAAAAAATTTTTGGCAATCCTTTTATACACGTCATTTCGCACGTAACATTTCGTCAACTTGGAAATATTTGTTCATCGCCAATAAAAAAAATTCAGAATTTTACACCCTTGACTAAGCGGCATCTGTGACTTATATATTATATTATATTTTATATGTGTATGCATATGTGCATATATGACCATATGTTACCGCTAAAAAGTAGAAAATTGTTTTATTTATCTCTGTTATTATTGATAGTCTAATTGTTTAGGTAATTTGAAAATGGGGTACTAGTCATTCTTTAAAATAAAAATAAGAATTTTTCTTAAAAAAAATAAGAATCCGCCTTCAATCGTTCATAATGTGTAAACGTGTGGCACTGCAGCGTCTGCTGTTCCTCTTACTGTCATTTGGCCTCTTTACATGAGTATCAGCAAGGACAACTAGTAATTAGCTGACAACTTGTGACATTTTGGAAATAAACAGTTGTGGACATGATATTTCTTATTAAAATCTCTAATCTTTAATCTAATATACATATATTTTTCAATATTCCTTATAAATAATATTAAGATTCTTATATTGAAGATCTAAATAAATTTCGATTTCTGCCAAAACTGTCTTGCGGTAAGCGTGCCTGACTGCCGATAAGGAGGTCCTGGGATCAAATCCCGGTTCGGGTATGGATGTACTTTCTCTTTCTCCAGTGTTTGTTATCTTCTTGTATGAATGGATTGTGAATGGTTGCCTACCCTATAAACGGGTACCTATGGCATGTGTGTACTGAGGAAGTCGGATTTCACACCAAATTACGGTTCAATTGAAAAAGTGGAGCAGCGCACCCCATATTGCCAGCCTAGCTGCACAAGACAACAACAGCAAATAAATCGGCTAATCGTTTTCTTTATTATCACACACATTTTAGTTATACATTTTAAGTATTGTAGAATAAGCAACAAAGATTATTAAAATAGTGAATTATGTGCTGGTTTTCTCTATTATTCCATTTCCCATTTAAAATAATTTTGTCTAATTATAGACCATATATTTTTAAAAGGCTCTAAAATTATATTTTACTATTTTCTAGTTAAAAGCTTCTGTGTTGTGTGAAATACATTTTTATTTTTGCAATAATTTTTTGACGCTACAGAGCTGAATTGTGAAAGTTTGTGTTCTTGAAACCATTTTTTGCATATTTTGTATTTTTTGCAAAATATCCTCTCTGAACTTTTCTGAATCATGTAGTTAGTTACTCAACGCTTCTCAATGTTATTTTTAAAAATTGTATTTTAATAACTGCAGAGTCATGCTTTTTTTTAAAAAAACTATTAGGTCTACTGGAAAGTTCTGTCTAGTTTTGGGATTAAAACGAATACAAATTTTTCATAATATCAATAAACTTTATTAAATAATATAATTGCTATTAATATTGATGACTTCTTGCCATCGTGAGGGCAATTTGTATACCCCATTTTTGAAAACTGTTTCATTTTTTTTTTTCATGAGAAAATTTGAGACAGTGCTTGATTGATATCTTCATCCTTTTTGAATTTTATGGCCTTCAAAAATTTCTGTAAAGACAAAAGCAAGTGGCAGTTAAAGGGTAATAAGTCCGGGGAATATGGTGTATGGGGAATAATTTTTCAACCAAGTCCTGCAATTTTTGACGAACTCTTTTCTTGGTCTTTCTTGGACTGCTCTTTTTGGGAATATTACAGGCCTCTTTTTTTAGACTGCTCCCTTTAAATTATCCAGTTGCTGCTGACAAAACTTTTCTGGATAGAGTTTTCGTTTAATTTTTAATGCTCATTATGTATTGGTCCTCAGATATCTCACCATATACACAGCATTCTCTTATTCAGTGTCATATTTGTCTTAGATTTAGAAGGGCTTCCGCACAATATATCCTCTTCCTTAAGATATTTTCGTAGGCAATCCACTTTTCATCGCTAGTTATCATCCGGTTCAAGAATAGCTAAATTTTGTTCAGAAACAAGCAGAGATAGGTATGTGAAGACATGATCATCTAAATTCTTCTGAATTAATTCATGGAGCCTCTATTTTGAATATTTCCACGCCAATTCCATGCTCCGAATAGGGTTCTAAATAGTTTGCTGGTCTGAATTAAGCTTTCTACGATTTCCGATGTTTTCAGGAAAACATGTTTCTGTATACGGTTTTGTAATTATACTAAAACTGGAACGATACAGAGAAGATTAGCATGTACCTGCGCAAGGATGACACGCAAAATCGTGAAGCGTTCCACATTTTTGTAGAGCTCCAGTGGCTCAGAAGCTTCACGCCGTTTCCCGTAAGCTCAGTAGAGTGGAGCATCATTTGCCGCGGGCAGTGGTTGGGAAGGTGACCACGGTGTACTCTCCTTCACTGGGTTGCTGGAACTTCATGGGTTGGGGACGTGTCCACGTTAATCTGTGACGTCCAAAGTCCTTCCGTTGGTGTGGCGTGGATGAGGAGAGGAGGGTGCCAGCTAAGATGTGGCCTCGTCACCTGACCATGGTTCAAAATGACGAGGCACCTTAAAAAGAGCAAAGTCGTACTTTCACCTTCGTGGTGCTCTGACCCAAACGAAAGACGCTCCCTTTGACTTCGCACTGCTAAAGGCAAAAGCGAGCTTGGCTTGTCCAAGTGTCATAGGAAAACAACAACATCGTCATCGATCAACGGACAGAATTTTCCTGTTGACCTAATGTTTTTCAAATTCATATATTTTAAAAAGTTTTCTAATTTTTTTCTCAGTTTCTGCAAATGCTAAATACTGAAATATAATTTTGATACAATATCTTCTATTTTTAATTTGAAAAATGTTAACAAATTACAAATCATGCATATTATTCTTAATTAGAATTTTCTTTCCAAACTTGTTTCTAATTTCTTAATGTCAATGCATTCTTTTTATCTATGTATTACGCCATATCTATTTTTATATAATGTTAAAAATACTGTTTATAAAAAAAGCTAAATATATTATGAGTATTTAAAATTAGAGGTACATATGTATGCACATATAAGCATCAGATGAAATTGGTACATCTATCTTACCTTATATCACATGTGGTTATACCACGAGCATTCAGAAATGCCTATATACAGCAAGGCAGGGACACTAATATATGAAGGTATCCTGCAGGTCAATCTTAATATGCATGGGACTGCAAGGTGACGGATATCATTCTTGAGCAGCATTATGCATTTCAGATATAGTAAAATTAAGGTTAGCTTATATAATGTTGGAAGCCCGGTGGCTTAGTGGCAGCGTTTCACGCTCCCATGACACACGTCCGAGGTTCGATCCTCGGGCTGGGCAAGGTTGACTCAGCCTTTCATCCCTTCAATGGGTCGATTAACTGAGTACCAAGCATGCTTGGGAACTAAACACTGGGGGTCTTAAGTTAAGCTTGACCACACAACTTGGACATATGCTTCGCACCCCAGGGCTCTCGGTCATGAAAACAGTTATGGGCACTGTAGGCCTTGGCCCACACGAGCTGTCGTGCCATGGAGTTTATTTTATATAATGTTGACCCCTGTTTAATTGCCTAAAATTAGAAAAATAATCCTGGAACTACTTGGGAAAAGTTCTCAAAGAGCAGGATGTCGCATTCTGCTGGCGAAATTATTCAAATGCAGAGGAATACACAACGGTCATACACAAGATACTTTACTTCTTACTCAATTATCAAATCTTTCTCCAAACTTACATGCAAGAGTTTTTTTTTTCCGGACTCCCAACAGACATATAGGATCTGTGAGTTGAATAGGTTTTTTTCCATGCCCTCATAAATCTTGTACACTGACATCATTAGACATGCGACTTATTAGGCAAGATATTCAACCATCACATCGACTATCCCATTCTTTTAGTCTTTCTCTGGCCACAACGGTGCTTCAGATTTCACGTTTTGACTGTGTGTGAATATCGATTTTTTAATTAATATTCACAGTACACGCCTGAAATGGTTGTATGCGAAAATTCAATTTCTGCATTTATTTTGGAGAGGGAACATCTCTGTTGTTGTTGTCGTGTGCCAGCTAGGCTGGCAATATGGGGTGCGCTGCTCCACTTTTCCAACTGAACCATATTTTGGTGTGGAGTCCGACTTTTTCAGTACACACATGCTTGAAAAACTCTGATCTACTATGGACCGAACTATCATGCTTCAGAGAAGAAAACCGGCCAAGCATTCACTCCAATAGCTGTTCCGACAAAAACTGAATCTTAACACACGTCTTACTTTGATCGGTAGCAGATGATGTTATGTCAAATCTTCTAAAGAGAAGAACTGGATTCTACTGCAACTATAAAACAGTGATATATCATTATTTAACATAAGCCACGAAGAGATCTTAAATCACTACTTACACAATAGTGAGGGAATAAGTTCTCTTATTCATACCAGAAGCGTGATTCTATAACTACGTCATGATGTGAAGCTAAAACACTTTTTGCTCAATAATAAGGACCGAAAACAGGATACGTTCTCTCACTTATTCTCGAAGTATAATTCTACTACCAAGTCTTGATGTGATCCGAAATAATTAATTGCACAGTAATAAAGGAATGGGTTCTTTTACTGATTTAGAAGTGAGATTCTACTAAATACCCTAAGCCACTGCTTGCTCAGTAGTAAGGAAATTAGCTCTCATACTTATTTTTTAAATGCGATTCTACAACAAGGCCTTGATGAGATTCTAAATCACTACTTGACAGTAGTAAGGAAATGAGCTTTTTTTATTCGCTAAAGGAATGGGATTCTTCCACAAAACCATGATCATATCTTAAAACACTACTTGAACTGTAGTAAAGGCATGAGTTCTTTTAATCATTTCCTTATTGATATGTTCTTATTACTGTGCGTAAGTAAGAGAACTCATTAACTTACTATTTGAACAATAATTGAGGAATTTTTTTCTCTTAATACTGTGCAAATAGTGGTAGCATATTAATTTTTTGACGCAAACCCCAAACTCACAACCACCCTCTCCGACAAAAGTGCAAGTGCAGGGTATAAGTACAACATCTATCCCCCGAAATCAAACAATGATTGAGATAGAACCCAGAGCTTTCCGATCTTTAGAGCAATATTCTACTACATGACTACTACGAGGCCACGAAACTAAGCTCCATAGTAGTCTTTGGTATCCTATTATTCGAATAAATGGGTTTGTATTCTATTGAGATTGTTCCAATAATCGTCGGTTATGATGATGTGGGACCATATCTTACGTCAGAGACTCTTGTCGAATATGAACCAATCACCATGCATCTTAGGAATCCCAACCATTCTAATTAAATTAACTCTTTCAAAGTTAAAAAGTAATTAAAAATCAAATAAAAGAAATCAAATTGAATTCTTTGTAAAGAATTCAATTACTGACAAAATAACTCAGGATCAAAGCACAAATTAATTACTGTAGCCAATCAAGTGATTTTCGATCGGAAGTTAAATCAAAAATAATAAACAAAAGCTTTCTTTCCTCCAAAAGAAAAACACAACAAACACTAAAACACTAAAAAGGAGTAAAATGTAACATACTCTTCTTCTATATTCTTGAAACGATAAAGAAAAACAGGAGAATTCGTACTTTTGTACTCGTAAAATCCATTTTCCGGATGTTTTTTACTAACGAGCGAAAAGGGCTTTTATAAAAATGAAAAAGCTAGAGCAGATAGGAGAAATTTTTAATGGAGTCGCAAAAGTTGGCCGTAAACTGTAGATAGGAGCATGAGGCAAGCGTTTGACAGAGAAGTGAAATTATTTCCAACTGCTTTCGTTTTTTTTTCGTCTCTCGATAAGGTTAACAGATCCTGTGGGAAAACGAGCAGAAGCGAATTTTCTACATTTTTACGCTTCAGATATTACGTCACGTTCTATACTTTGGAGAAAAGAAAGAAAAACGTTCCGCAGAGCAGTTCCTCAGTTCCAAATGGAGTTTGCACTTTTACTTCCGAATGGGGTTGTTCCATTTTGAAAGGTTGCAAAGTGATTCCTTTTTAATCTCCTGATTAAGAGGGAAATTCCTTGTGACGTCATTTTTTTCTTCGTTTGCAATCGTCTTGATGCATAAGGAAGAATGTATTTGACGTTACAGAACAATCAATTCAATTTTAAATTAGAAAAAGGATTTAAGATGCTAGTACATTATCAACAATATAATGTGTGTATCTTTAGATATATTTAAATGCTCATAGAAAAGTGAGCATTCAGATGAAATTATTGTTACATCTTGTCAATTTTCTATTAATTAAACTCCAATGTAACATATGCAAAGAACCACGATGTCTCAATTTGTAAAAATAGAATTTATACGATTTCCTCAATATTTCGATATTTTTTCAAAAGAACAACAAAAAAATCGAAACGTTGATGATTTAAAATGTGTTAAAGTTATGCTGTAGAATATTTTATTTAAAAAGAAAGAGAAGAAATAACATAATTTAAATTATTGAAATTCAACTTTATAGTATTTTAAAAAAATAGAAAAAATATTAATACAGATATTAAATATGGTATGGTAGTTTAAAAGAGGTATATGGATATACATTATTTAGGTAAAACTTTCAAAGGAATACAAGATGTCATCATTTTAACCTCTTGCGCCCAAGGGCGGTATTTAATGGCAGCTCAACCATTGGTCTGGACATTTGAAATAAATATTGGGAATAGAATCGAAATAATCTTTATGTTCTTTAAAACCAAAATTTAAGAATCTAAAATGTTATATACAACTATACATTGGATTGAGCATTTGAAATAAATTCTGGGGGTAGAAGCGAAATAATCTTTGTCCTAAGACCAAATTTTTTAAGAATCTAAAATGTTATATACAACAATACATTAGACTGGACATTTGAAATAAATATTGGGGGTAGAAGCAAAATAATCTTTATGTCCTTTAAAACCAAAATTAAGAATCTAAAATATTATATACAACAATACAGTGGACTGGGCATTTGAAATAAATACTAAGAATAGAATCGAAATAATCTTTTTATGTCCTTTAAAACCAAAATTAAGAACCTAAAATATTATATACAACAATACATTGGACTGGGCATTTGAAATAAATACTAGGAATAGAATCGAAATAATCTTTTTATGTCCTTTAAAACCAAAATTTAAGAATCTAAAATGTTATATATAACAATACATTAGAATGGACATTTGAAATAAATATTGGGGGTAGAAGCAAAATAATCTTTATGTCCTTCAAAACAAAAATTAAGAATCTAAAATGTTATATACAACAATACATTGGACTGGGCATTCAAAATAAATACTAGGAATAGAATCGAAATAATTTTTTTATGTCCTTTGAAACCAAAATTAAGAATCTAAAATATTATATACAACATTACTTTCGACTGGGCATTTGAAATAAATACTAAGAATAGAATCGAAATAATCTTTTTACGTCCTTTAAAACCAAAATTAAGAATCTAAAATGTTATATACAACAATAAATTAGAATGGGCATTTGAAATAAATATTAGGGGTAGAAGCAAAATAATCTTTGTCCTTTAGACCAAACTTTCTAAGAATCTAAAATGTTATATACAATAATACATTAGACTGGGCATTTGAAATAAATACTGGGGGTAGAAGGGAAATAATTTTTATGTCCTTTAAAACCAAATTCTAAGAATCTAAAGTGTTATATAAAACAATAAATTCTAAAATTGAAGTTTATGGTACTAAATAAAAAATAACATTGAGTGTGATCTTTTAATATGTTTCCTTTGCAAATCTATTAAAACAGAAATAATGAAATTTATATTATAACAACTCGAATGCACTTGCTATCTGTAAATGTTTCTCCTAAAAGTTTCGCATTTTAAAAAGTGGAAAGTTTAGTTGGCAATTATTTTGCAGACACTGCTAAGGATCCAAAAAGATGCAATATGTAGATGAACGAGAAATCAATGTTTGCCCAAATCAGAAATAAATATTTTTTGATTGAAAAATACAACTTCCAATGAAGTGAGAACGATGATAAAATATATAAGTAATTTGTTTCACAACAATGATTGTCATATACCACTGCCTCACGACGCTGCATTGACTAAAAGAAGCTTAGGAAAATTTGGAAAAGTAGCTTAGCACTATAAAAGGATGCGTTATTTGAAAAATGACAACTGCTTAGGAAAAATTGATACGTTGTATCAACTACACCGCGGACCAGTCGTTCTCCTATAAACGGTCACAAACGTTCAATAGATGATAGAAAGGGAAACATGCTCCATACAAGAGTAAATGGATTCGGTGGGTTCTGTAAGATATTTCTAAAACCTCACAGACAATGTTTTGGTAGCTATTTGTACTTATCAGCCTTAATAGATGATGCAGAATAAAAGTGCAGTATTACCCTCAAGGCATTATAACTTATGCATAACCAGTCTGGCGATACATTAGACCCACGTTTAGAAGCCACTGTCTCAGTGGTGTGCATATGCGCTGATTTGACTATCGTGGTGTGAATCATTCAAAAATGTTAAGTCGTGCCATTTAAATGTCTTGCATTTCATTGCAACATTTCAAGCACTCGTGGTTTAAAATCAAAGGTGATCGAATCAATATACACATTATAGGTATTCTTTTGAAATTGAAATTGACATCGAATATTCGAGCTAATACTGTTTCTTATATTACAAACTTTACTGGTTTCGATACAGTTACAGATATGGTAAAATGCTTTTCCGTGCCATTTGCAAAATACGCTTGTCCTTACATCTAGGGATGCAATGAGGCTGCTGTTGTTGTTGTTGTTGCACCAGCATACTTCCCTGTACCTAGCCCTTAGATGGACTTTACCAATTGGATAGAAGCAGCCGGATGGAGTCTTCGTGATTTTGAAGCAGGGAGAAAGCAGAAGATTCCCAACACTTGACCTGCCACCCCCAGATGAGTTACCTCACCTGGAGGACATTGTGGCCAGATTTAGTGTCGGCTTGCCATCCTGAAGGGTGGGATTCGATTCCCAATGCCGCCAAAGACCCACAGAGTACAGGCGATATACGTTACATCTGTGGAATCGAAAATATAATTCTTTCTCTAAATTTCATAATAACTAGTTTCAATCATGTAACTGAACTGTGATGCAGACATCTATAATGCTAGGATGTCTGCAGGCTTTCAAGCCCTACCAATGTAACTATAATTTTTAATAAACCAAAGGCTGAGTCGTAAGTGGTACCCCGTGAATGTTACGGAAGGCTCTCGGAGATGGTGGGGCATAACCCCATAACCAGTTGGTAAAGTCCGAGGTCTTGCCACTTCGCTATGTTATGTTATGGTCGGTCGTTGAGCAGTTACCATGGGTGCAATGATCAGGAGAAATTTACTCCCCCTTCAGATCCATGCCAAAATTGAGGGAGTAGATCCTCCTGTGCTGCCATCTATCGGAGGTCTTCAAGAGTAGAAGTCGTACTTTCACCTTCATGGTGCTCTCATTAAACGAAAGACGCCCCCAATCGACTTAAATTCGCATAGCCGAGACATAGCGATCTTGGCTTGTCCAAGTGTCATTAGTAACAACAACAACAGTGATGCAATGAAAAGATAGCACACATATTTGTCGGTTAGAAATATCCTACTTCATGGGCTGTATAATGTTGCATCAGATAGTTCCCTATACCTAGCCTGAAGCTCTACCAGTTAGGCGCAAGCAGCCGGGTGGGAGTCATTTAGATGCAGGGACAAAGCACAGGACCCCCAACACCTGGCCTGACACTTCCAGAGGTACCAATTCACTTAAAGGACACTGTGACTACGACATACTCAACATGAGCGGTAAAATTTTAACAACTCTGTCTATGAAAAATATTACCTATAATTTTAGGCATAGAACAAATGAAATATTAGCTTTCATAGCTGAAAAAAAAACACAAATAAAATCCTTATTCTGTTTTCCACCGATTTTTTTATCCGAAATGGAAATGTTTGACTTTTCTTATTTTCCAAAATTATCATCTATCCACAGTTGTAAAAAAATATTTATTTCAATAAACCTCTTCCCGCTCACACACACACACACACACACACACACTACACACACACATATATACATATATCACATATACACACATATATATATATATATATATATATATATATATATATATATATATATATATATATATATATATATATATATATATATATACTTGTATATTTATTTATTTAAAAGATAATCGTTCATTTTCTTCAATTTTCAAAAAGGTGTATTAAGTACTTTGTATTGCAAATGTAAAGATTCGAGACTTCCAAGCTTAATAACTTTGTAACTAAAAAGAATTTTCAAGCAATATGCAAGCGAATTAGATTAATCTTTAGCTGATTTATGTAAGATATCTTTATCCCTGGTGCAAAAATGAATGGTAAAAAATAATCTCTATTTCTTTTAAAATCGGAATTTTTCAATAAAAGCTATATACATCTTTTACACTGGAGAATACCTCTAGCTGAAAATGATGGGCTTTTCCTTCTAGTTATATAATTTTATATATTAGAAGGAAAAGCCCATCATATATATGTATATAATTTTAATTAAATTTTAAAAAAGAGTATTTATGATTTAAAATTGAGATCTCAATTTTAACTACTAATAAAATATTTTCAGATTGTACAATGCTTAATGTAATCAAAGTTAAGTGTTATACACAATTGAAAAATCTGTTACTTTTCTGAGGATTTTAATGACGTATTATTTATAATTGTAGAACAAAAATCAAACTTTACTAAATGTCATTCATTTTTAGTTATTTTTTCATGTTACATCTTCTTAGACGAATCAGTTATATATTTAGCACCATAATGCCTGCATTATGTTGTGAAAAATATACATAGGCAGCATGCATATATATATATATATATATATATATATATATATATATATATATATATATATATATATATATATATATATATATATATATATATATATATATATATATATATATATATATACATATACCACATCATAGAGCGAAGGAATGGAGGCCACTAAATTTGATACCGTATTGTAAATACTCAAACATTCTTTAGGCCTATTTAAAATATTTGAATATCCAACTCATTTCACTTTCAGAAAGACATTTTTTGGATAATGAGTCATATTCATTTATTGAAAAAGAGAAAATATTTGGATGACTCCTAAAATCTCATGGCAAACATAAGTATTTAGTAAGCGGAAATGCAACACATATTTCCTATTGAACAGTAGTTAGGATCCGATTCAATATTTCCCACTTCTAAGAGATATAACCTACAACTAGATCATGTTAAATTCTGAGATTTATCTAGATTATGCACATCCTTAAGTATTCAACATAACATCCACTGTCTCAAGAAGCGATGGTGATTGAATTTTAAAAAACGCTGAGAAGATTTATATGGTTTACAATTGTGAGGGAATTTTAATTATCATTTTCTACTTCTTCTATTAAGCATAATTTTTACATTACAAAGTGGATAAGAAAGAAATTAAAAGGATTTGTATATCATTTAAATTTCTGTCACGTCTTCTATTTTTCATAAATACTGATTGATATATATTAAAAAGAAAATCTGACCTCTTCAAGATCTGTTTTTTCCTCACAGTGGTGAAGGGATATTTCTGGGCGGAATGGGTGAAGGCCATTCCATTATGGCTAGCTAAAACAGACAGGCACTCAGGGCTAAGTCAGACTTCTCCATTTGGTGCCCTAGGCCTTCGAGTCAGTTGAAACTTCTCATTTCTCTGAATATGAATCAGCCTTTTTCTTGTTTTTGGATACTTTCGGATTCATGGGGATTGTCCAGCTCCGATAGACAGTACCGAGATCAGCAACAACAACAGAAAATCCGAGAAAACTAAGAAGTAGTCTCCTTAACAAAGGAATATAAGTGACGCAAAAATGCAGCACCTTCTTCTTGATGTTCAACAAGGACTGAGATTGAACCCACTCAGAAGAAAGCAATCCACCACTAAGCCACGATAAGCCTAAATAGGATACAAATCTGAACCATATCATGTTCATCCTATGGTTACTGTAGAAAAAGCCATAACAATTTTGAATTTTATGGATCATTTCCTTTTTCATAAAAGCCTCTTCTTTGAAATCACAGCCCCCTCTCCAAAGAAACTTTAATGATTCATTTCCTCGGCTCAATTCATTCACGACAGTAAATGACCCTTACTTTTCTGATTTTACTAGATGTGAAATATGTTCAACTGTTTCCCTGACCAATTTGTTAAACTGGTCTTTCACATCAAATGCAAATTGTTGCTTAGCAACCAGTAAGGTCACAACATTCAATGATCTTTAAAAGTAATTTGAAGCCCCATGGACTTGCATATGCTTTTCATGGAATCTTTCTAAGATACCGTGGCCTGCTGGTCAAGTGCTATTATTACAGAGACCGGAATAACTTCTATTTTAAAAGCAATTTAGATCTATATATTCAAATTACTGGAAATTTCTTCACTTGTTTTTTTTTTTCCATTATATTGTAAGAAACCAATCAATATTGTGTTCTATTATTTATATTCTTTCTGGTATAATAATTTTAATACGGTTAGTGTACAAGCTTTGTGTATATTTATAAAGGGAAAGTTTGGGATATAATCTGCTAGATGAAAATAGATTATACTATATAACGCAAGAAATCTCATTAATCATGACATATATCTAATGCTCTTACATTGTATGGGAAAGAATATTCTAATTCTAAAAGAATTGTAAAACAAATTTTGTAAAAAAAATTTACATCTCTGCAAAAATTTTAAAAAAAGTATAAAGAGCAATCATTTATTTAATATAACATTCATTTCATTTACTCAACTCGCGCGATACACCTATAAGATACAAGAGTTCAAACATAGGTAAATTGCAAAAATTTTTGTTAATATTTTATATTGATTTCGCAAATATAAAATTATCAAAAACAGCCTAATCAAGTAGATTTAAAATGAGATGCTTGACTCATTGATAAATAATAATTACATGTACAGAAGACATTTAGCATTTTGCTTTCAATAAATGAAAATCCCGGTTCACGCAGTCATTTGATTAAGCTTTGATAATTTAAATGGTTTTTTAAAAATACTTATATTTTTATCATAAAAATCATCAAACCTATAAATTAATAATCACGATATAACAAATATATCTTTAAAAAACTCTACCCTAATCAATATATAAACTCTGTAGTGGACATGCTAGGCTTCGTTCCACGCACCCATTAGATACAGAACTGAATCAATACAGTTAAAAGTTAACTGTGACATCAGCTCTGCCGATGGTAAGTTGTACCTAAACTTCCAATCTTTCATGTTGTCAAGAATTTTATTTCGTTTAACTTTTTCAGAATGAACATTCGTACTTCATTTGTTTATTTACTCGACTGAAATTGACTTCATTAATTCTAATTCCATAGTTCTTTTTGTGATTCTAATTTCATTGTTCTTTTTTTTTTGGTTTTAAATACATTTTTTGGCTCTAATTTCATTATAATTTTTCTATAGTTTTTTTTTAATTCATAGCTCTCTTAAATTAATCATCTTTTCATTAAACTGTTATGAAAATTATATGGTTTCCAATATGCGTGTGAAGATTTTTCGATTCTTTAGCTTTAAATTCTTTAGATTTGAGTAAAAGCTTTGCTTAAACATTGAAGAATAAAAGTTAAGTTTTCTAAAGGAAAATCTTTCAAAGAAAGATTATAGATGTTTCTAGAAAAAGCAAAATCTTCATCTTCCGAATATCAATGTAGCCAATGCTTTCTTCTTCCTAATGTTTAGAAATGTTCTGTTTTTCCGATGAAATCTGTCTGAAAAAGCAGACTTTCGAAGAAGCTCTGAAAATAAGCTCACTCCCACGCAATACAGCACTCCATATAAATAAAATATAAATGTTTCATTTAAGTGTTAGATATCCAGCAAGAAGAGAAAAAACTTTGACTTTAGGTCATAAAATGTTACTTTTGTGTTTACAATGTATTTAATTGTAATTCTTGTAAATAAAAAAATTTAATTTTCTATAAATTTTACTATGAAATTAAAATTAATTTCATTTCTTCAACTAAATTCCATTAAATATTGATTAATACAAAATACTGCTTTTACTTCTTTTGAAACAATAACAAGTAATGCAAAAAATGTTAAGTCAATACCTACTCAAGTCAACAAAGAAATATATTTTTCCCATATAAAACTAAAATTATTGAATTAATATTTGCAAAAAACTATATTAACATCAAGTGTCATCCACTACAAATTTGAAAAAATGTATTTGAACTTTAAATAGATGAATTATTTAAAAAAAAAAAACATTTTGAAAATTTGAACATGATATATATAAGAAGAGTGTCAACTAATATTAGGAATTGAAGAATTATAATAAAAGGATAAAATTAATGCTAAATTATCCTATTACTTTAACAACTTTACTAAAAATAAATAGTGTTAAAAACGATTACTTTATTTTAGAATAAAGAACTGAATTGAAGCTGAAAATAGTTGGAATTCCTCAGCCAAGTTTCATCGCACAAAATTGGATTTGTTCGGTTTAATGTCTAGAATCTAGGTATATTCAACCACGCAATTATGTTTAATTGGATTGAATCTGTGTTTCCCTAAAACTCTAATGTACTGCACATGGAAATGGCTATAGGATTCTCTACAAGAGACTTTAGTGTCTCTTTATGGACAGAAAATTAAATTATGGCAGAAAGCAGAAAGCTGTTCACTTTCACAACAGCATACGAAATTATTATTTACTTTTCCCTCATAAGAGAAAGTCTATACATACTAATAGCAACTAAAAATATCATGAAATGTTAAACTTAAAGAAATGCACAAAAATATCGTCTTCTTGTATAAAATGTTTTATTTTGAAATAATATTAAGAAATTAGAATAAAGACATTTTCGAAGATCATTACTTTGGTATCGAGATTAATAATGTATTAAAATATTTATATTCTTACAAAATGAACTATTTCATTAAAAAAACAAAAAATTTATAAAAATTTATTAAGAATTCATTGAGGGATTATATAAATAATCCAAATAGAAGTAAATTATATCTGTCTCTGCATTAAAAATCACATATTTTGTTTCAGTAGACATTTAAATTTTTAACAGTCTTATTTGGCTTGACAATACATGTCTTAAAATATCGATATTTTTCATCTACTTTGATCAATATCTCAACATAATCCAATCAATAATTTACATCTACTTGTATCATTTTAAAATTAAATGATCCCAGTATAAGTAAATTATACTAGTCTCTTTTAATTTAAAAAATCACCAATTATAACTCAGTAGGTATTTAGATTTTTAAGAGAAAAATCTTACTAGGCATGATAATGAAACAATAATCTGTTTCCTGTTCGATGGATTTCGAAACACAAGTTTAAGCACAGTTGGGAAAATTTAATTACAAATTCTTCCGTTTGGTGCCGCCATGGTAGCAGTTGTTCTTTTGGTCTGCTTATATTCCAGTAAGTCAACAATTAGAGTTAATAGTGCCAACTAACATCATGACATTCAAAATATTGTATATTACCTAACTCTGGTGATTTATACAAATGGTAAAATTGGCACAAGAGCCGTATAATCCATGATGCCAAATTCTGAGATTGGCGAGTTTTGGCAGATTTTCTTATGTATCTGTTAACCTCGTTTTTATTACGTCATACATATGGAGACCAATAAGAATTATGCAGAAAATTATATTTTGGTAAACTTAGTATTTCATCATCGCGCACGTCACGATACGTCATCTTGGCAACATTTCTTCATCGCCAAAAAAATTCAGAATTTGGAATCATGGATTATACGGCACCTGTGCGGTAAAATTTTCTGAGAAATTTCACATATTTATAAAAATTTTTATTTTCAAAGAGACAAACTTTTATACACTGTAAACACAAATATAAATTATAATTATCCCCCAATTAATTTTAATATAACCCTTAAAGATTATTTAACTTAAAATCATCAACGTAGAAAGATGGTAATTCGACATGTTAAAATGAATTAACACATTTTGTTAAGCCTTACGTAATATTTAAATAAGTGTAAAAATTTTTTAATATGAAAAATATGAATGATATAGTGTTTGGTATCTTCAAAAGTAGAAATATAAAATCAATCTCACACACTTAGGAAATGACATTTCAAATCTTTTCTTTGTCACTTTTTTTTGTTTTACTTACAATAAAAAAGTACTCTTTCTTTATACACCTGAGGGCATTTCCATCAAATTACAAACACACAAATACTTTACTGACTGAATTTTTAAAATCATCTGAGATGAAAAATAGAATTTCAAAAGAACCAAAAATAAAAAATGCGACAAACGCTTGTAATTTCACTATCTCCTTACAGTTCTATAATACTGACATCCTCTGGAAGTTTTAAAATTGGAGCAACTTTTGGTTATATCAAATTGCTTCGTTTCGTTTCGGAATTAAAATTCGAAAATAGGCAATCTTCTCAACAAAAAAAGAAAAGAATCGGATATCAGGTTCTTTTCTCTTCTCAGTTCTTCGTTTTATTTTTTGAACAGATTTCAAGTGAGCGCCAATTGCACCAGTTTCCTTCTCTCTCTCTCCAAAGTTTCTTCTACAGTTTCTTTGACTTGGAGGAATTTTTTCTTCCATCTCACGTCTTCGAGCAAAGAACTTCTTTGGAAGAGAAAATACCTTCTTTCATTAAGAGAGAAATAAATCGATAGCAGGCAAGATTAAACACAGAGTTTATTGAATGAAAAGAGGCCAATGGTTCTTTTTTTTAAATAAAATTTTCTCCATCTAAGTACAGCTTTTAAGTTTCTGCTTCAAAAGGGAAAATATTTTTCGCCAGTGCTCAGTTTTTGCGCCAATAAAAAATCAGTTGAAGGGAACAATTTTTTTTTTCATGAATCCATATTTTTATGGCCGTGTATTATAATAATAAATGAATTTTAAAAATCACTGAGTTATATAAGCATACTATTAGTTCATGACATTCTATTATATTAAATAATATTCGCTGACCTTTAGCATTCTCCGAATAGTGTTGCAGTAAATTCTTTAAAAAAATTTTTAAAAACCAGAAATTTTGCAGAATGCAAACTTTTCAAGTGGTATTGGTATTGCGAATATATATATTAAGAAACTAAACGATTTAACATAACTATTGCTTTATTGAATTAAAACAAGAAAGTAATAAATTAATGTTTTACGAATATGAAGATAAGAGCGATTCTGAAACATAAAATCAAAATTTTTAAAAATCCAAGTATCATTCAGTTGAATTAAAAATATACTCGTATCCATAAATTAAGGATAATGCAAGTTCAGGCAAAGAAAGAAACAGAAGCAAAATAAATGTTATTTATTTGTATAAAGTCTATTTATTAAACAAAAGGTAAAGAGCAAAAAAAAATGTTATATGTTTGACATCATTAACAAATATTGCGATTTTTACTCCCTGGAGCATATTTCAAGAAGAACGTATTTAAAAAAACCAATATAACATGGTTGGTATGATGGTTAATACATAGTACGCCCCCCAGACGATGCAATACAACGCCTAGGCATGCTGAGTACAAATTAGCGATCTAATCTTGGGGAATATGACCCCAAGATTAAATCGCTAATTTGATACTCTCACACCACTCATCAAGCAATGCTCTCCGAAGTTCCGGTAGACATGTGGGAGGGATTTGACGGGCTGTAATTAGTCGGTCAAGGATGTCCAACATATGCTCCATTGGATTCATGTCCAGTGAGTATGCTGGCCAGTCCATACGGGTGATATCCTCCGAGTGAAGGCATTCCTCACAATGTTTGCACGGTGAGGACGGACATCGTCATCCATAAACAGAAATTCTGCACTAATGGTGCCCCGAAACAAACGTACATCTTGTTCCAGAATGACATCCCGACAGATGTGGCCTGTCATGGTTACATTCTGAACATGCAGGTTAGTTCTGGAACCCAGAATAATTCCTCCCCAAACGAGCAATCCTGCACCACTGTAACGGTACCGTTCAATAGTGTTCTCTTGGTGGTAATGGGTGTCTGGCCCTCTCCATATGAAAGTCCGGCGAGAATCAGACTGAAAGCTAAGCCTGGACTCGTCGGAAAACATCCCACAAGACCACTATTGCGGTGTCCACAATGCATGCTCTCTACTCCAGGCTAACCGCAAGCGATAGTGAGTTGTGGTAAGTGAAACACATCTGACAGGCCTGCGAGCATATAGACCAATGTGAACTACGCGTCTGTACACGGTCTGCCTTGAAACTATCGTACCGGTAGCTGAAGAGAGCTGACGAGACTGGTCTGATGCTGTGCTCCGTCTGTTTCTTTTGGCAGTAACTTCCAAATACCTCATTCGGCGTTGTAACTCGGGGGTGACCTGTGCTGAAGCGTCTACTCACATTACCATCATTTTGAACCGTTACCAAGCCTGGAGATGACACTCTGGGCGATTCCAAATTCCTCGGATAATTCCAGCTGATACGTCTACATTCCAGACAGTCGATAATTCTACCATGTAAGACATCATCCAAATGCTTCCTTTGTGCCATAACTACGCGGTTATTGCACTGAAAGGCTTTTAAAGCGCTTGTGAACAGTTTTACTTCTTTGCAACCATTCCTTATATACCCCTCTCTCTCACTATCGTCAATGTGACGTACTATCGGTGCCATCTGGTGGTTTCTTTTAATTCGCATATTATTCTTCAAGATGTGTGCGATAACTCTTCATGTGAAATTTTTTTAGAGTTAATTTTCTGTGTGATTCTGAATTATCCTAAATTTATGGACATGCGTGTAGTTACAATATCGTAAATAACATTAAACCAGCATTATTAAATGAAAATAGAGACTAAATAAACAGTTAACAGTGTTTTGCATAAGCAAATTAATTAAACTAGAAATCGCATATCGGGATACCTCAATAATTGAAAGCTTAGATTGTTAACATTAAAAGTGGTTTGTCATTTGTGGGAAGCATGTCCTAGATAGTGAACAAGAGAATTTAGAAATGTCCTAAGCATCCACCCAGTGAAAGTTACAGGCATCTACCCTGTTAAAACTGCAAGCATAATTTCCAAATCTTATTCTTTGAACCTTGCTAGGATTCGAATCTGAGACCTTCTGTCACTTGATACCAATGAGCCCAAATTTGAAACTGCATACTAATATTCTGATAGCGTCAATGATATTTTGTTTTTTGATCTGACATTCATTTAACGTTATGTGCCCAATATATCTATTATCTTGTACTACCTAAGCTAATATATAGAGAAAAAGTATGTAATTATTATTAATTATATGCAAAATTGCAATTATTTCTTAAGGTTAAGCAAATATTTTCATAATGTTAAATAATCATTTTCATCATAACGTTCATCTGGTTTAGTAACTTGTACTTATGCACTAATCAATTAATTGCTTCTGTGGGGTAAAAATATGTCTCCAATATTGTGATTTAGCACCAAGTGTGTAATTGAATGGTCTCACCATTCAAAGCACCCCCATTTTACATTATTATCATTTTTATTGATACTCGTTTGAGTCGAAGATGTTTGACATTTAACTGCAACATACGGTGTATTGTTATTTTAGTAAGCAAATTGTTGAATTGTATAATAATTTTTTCCATTTTCGACAGCATTATATATGAGTAAAGACTAACTTAACTTAACAGTGACTGTAAAGATTAACTAACTTAAAGGTGCCGACCGATAGCTGAGTGGTTAGCGCTCCTGACTGCTGAGCAGTGGGTCCTGAGTTCGAATCCCGGTTCGTGCATGGATGTTACTTTCTTTCACTATTTTCTCTGTGTTTCTCTGTCTTTTCTACTGTGAAGATGTATGAATGTGGCCCACCCTATAAACAAGTTTGTCGTGGTATGGCACGGGTAATGCAACTCGCCTCCGTGACTTGGTTGGTTCACAGGTGCCCGCTGGGTAACGACAAATGAGTAGCAGTTTCTGTCCTTGTTGTGGCATAGGGTTCGTCACCCAAGTGCCCGGCCGTTGGAAAAAAAAACTTTTCTTTCACTATTCTCCATTTATTAGCATCCATATAAAAAATTTTACTATTATGCCTACATTTTTAATTGTATATTGATGAATTATTCGCTGATATATATATATATATATATATATATATATATATATATATATATATATATATATATATATATATATATATATATATATATATATATATATATATATATATATATATATATATATATATATATATATATATATGATATATATATATAGATTTAGCATCAACAAACAGCTTTTAGGATCAATAAAAGACTTACAATGTCATAAGAGTATGACAAAATAGTTATTATCACGAAGAAGATTATAGTTAAATTTTTCCGAAAGTGTTAGGAAAAAGAACCAATAAAGTTGTAACTTTATTGAGTTATACATAACTTCATGAGTTTCTGAAAAATAAATATTTTAAATTGAAACACATTGATGCATACTATATCAACAGAATATTTTTATATAAATTATAAGAAATAATTACATGAATAAAGCACGAGAAGCCTTCGATATTTTTCCTCCGGGAATCCTGCCAAAAACTACGTAATAAAGTTATGAGATACTATACTATAGAAGATGCAAAAATGATGAGAAGTGACAGTTAATATTCAAGGAGACTTGTTACAAATCCTTTAATATAATACTTTCTCTTCTATATTTGTTAAAAAAAATGAGACTTAATTTAATGTGCTGTGTGAGATGTAATTACGATTATGACAAGTAGCAAATTGTGTACTATGTAAATATGATTATGTATAATAAATAAGAATATTGTATAATGTGTAAGAAGAAATCAATTTTATTATTAGATTCTAAGAACGGGATATCCAATGAAAAATATTTTTATTTATTGAATACTTTTTTTCAGACTGATGCTTTGTTAACTCATTAATAATTAATTCAATTTTCAATCGATAAATAATTGTGAAATTTTTTAGATCAATCATTCAATATTATATATTCAGTATAATTTTCTCTATTAAAAGAATTCTGTGCTTTTTTTTTCAACGAAATCCCAAAGCTAGATGTAAATAAACATTTTAAATAAAGTTATAACTTTTTTACTACTGATCAAATAATGATTTTGAATTGAAACCATTATTTTTCTTAATGAGTTATTTTTTTAAATAAGCTTACATTTTAATCACTTATTAATAAAGAGGAAATTGTTTTAAATAAAAAAGAATTTAACATAAATGATATCTTTTATTGTGTTAAGTAAAAAATCATTTTAATGAATCGAATTAAAAACTTGTTTTATTTATTTATTTTACAAAAAATTCCAGAAGTAGCCAAAATCCAAGAAAACCAAAGATGGCAATGATGCCATTTTAGTCCATCATGCCAATTTCTGAATTTGGTGATTATTTATTTGGGAAGGGATATCCTATATATTGTTTATCTGGTAATCTATATCTGTATAAAGATCGAGAATAATAAAAATAGTGAAGAAAATTTAATTTCGGCAACCGTAGTATTTACGTCATAGTGAATAAATTTAAAGCATTTTATTCCATTTTCGGATTTTAAGGAATTTTTGTGAATATAGTTCGTTTAAATTTTTTTAGTGTATTCTACAGCCTTTTGGATATTTAAATTCCAGCTTAATTTCTTTTTTATTATCATAAATAATTCTTTCTTTATTCTGTACTAATTGATTAAAGTTACTATTTAAAATTATGTCGATACATCCTTTTTAGTTAATGTATGACATTTACATTATTAAAATAAAACATCTTATTTAAATTAATTTTTAATTTAATGCGTATTTTATAATTTGTATTTATACGTTTAAGAAAAACTTTTCCAATATATATTTTCTTTTTTAAAATTATTAGGTAACATTTAAATTGTATTTTACAACAAACATTTACTCTTTGCAAATTATCCCATTTTTACATTAGAACTTATGATGCTACTTTTCCTTAGAATTAAAATTTATATTTTCGAATCTATTGTTCTAAGCTTTTATTATTTTTATTTACACACATTTACGAATTTAATGCTCTTATGCTTTCTTTTTTTTTAAGATCCCAATATTTCAAAAATATATATTTAGGCTTTTCATGTAACAGGTTTGTTTGTCTAGTGGTCAGCGTGTCCGACTGTGGATAGGGAGTTTCTGGGTTCGAATTCCCCGGTCCGGGCATGGATGTACTTTCTCTCTCTCTCTTTATCCTATCTTTGACCTTTCCTTGTATGAATAGGTTGTGAATAGTTGCCTACCCTATAAACGGGTTCCTATAGCATATGTGTACTGAGGAAGTCGGACTCCACACCTAAACTGGACAGTTGGAAAAGTGGAGCATCGCACCCCAAAACGCCAGCTGAGTTGGCTAACGACACAACAACAACATTTAACAGTTTTAAATTTATTATTAAGAGGCGTGAACTTTTACCAGGAAAGAATTTATTACGTCAAAATTACGTCATCTTGGGATTTCTTTGTCGCCAAAGAAGTTCAGAAATTGGCATGATGGATTATACGGCAGCTATACCCCAAAGAAGTTCGACGGATATAACTACAGAACAATAACATAGTTTAACATGTGTATAATTAAAATGACTTCTGAAATATTGTAATGAAAATTTACATTGTTTTTACGCACTTTAATTTGATTAACTAATAATCAAAATTGCTGTCTCTAAATTATATATGTAAGCATTTGTCATTGTTCTGTAGTTATTAATTGTACTTTTTAAGGTAAATATATTTATTAACAATAAAATTAAACACAATACCGCAAGGTGATTATAAAACAAAGGTCAGTTGCTACAATGTTTACCGATTCTCCTGTTTCGTTTTTGAATTTCAAGTTTTTGCCAACTTATTTCTTATATGTATATATTATCAGAAATTTCATTTATTTAATCAAGAGATACTATACTGAAAATTAATATGTATATATGTGTTCTCATGGACTGCAGATTCCAGTTGAGATTGTGTACATAAGTTTCTAGGTAACTTTTATTCCCAAATTGTGTTTACACACGCTTTGCAAAATATAGTGATATTTACTATGTTTATAGATTTTTACTGTATTAGCAATGTTCAAAACATTGTTTTGCTTCAAAAAATGAGTTTTTGAGTATAAGTCTGCTAAAAACAAATCAAATGAAATATAAAATTCTCTTTATCTAGGAATATTAAATTTTGAATTTTGGATTTCTTTCATTAGCGTTCCAACCCACTTCCTATTGCTTACGTAAGGAGTAAGTGGAAATATACTTTCTGCAGCGGACTTAAGCAATATTTTAAACATCCATAAAAATAGTATTGTTTTTATTATTTATGTGGAGGTATGAAAATAAAAGGGAATTGCTGCATACATATTTTTCCTTACTATTAGCTGAGTTCCGGATCTGTGTTGGAACGTGTAAAAAAAATTACATCAGTATAAAAGAAACTTTGCAGTGATTTATATCGGCGTTTAATATGGTTTGAATAAATTACAAGCGAAGTAAACTAAATTTCAAAATGAAGCAGCTATTTTTAAAATATTTAGACGCTAACTTTCTGGTACAAGTTCCACGCCATACAGTGCTACCATTCTCAGTATAAACTCAAACAAAATTTCTTCCTAACAGCCCAGGACAAACTTATTCAAGTGTTGTTGTTTCCAATCCTTCAGAGATCTAGATCAGATCCATGACACCATGAACCTGAGTAAAGTCAAGCACCAGCTGTAGACTTGCGCAAATATCCATCAGAGGAAGCCCCAAACAATCCAGGATGTGATCGGGGAAAGCCGGTTTCAGGTTGCAATTTGTTGCACAGTAAAAAGACCTTGCCCTCAGATACAAATGTCATGCTTTTCAGATGCCCACAAATAAGTCTTGACATGGCTGTTTGATCATGTCTGTCACCCCTAAATTCTAACTCGTTCCCTAGTGTCTTCCTGTTGAACCAGGGATGAGCTGGAGGGGTGAGACTTGCTTGTTTCCTTTTTTCTCTATAGAGAAAATTTCTTTATAAGTTAGTGTGTAGTCAAATGTTTCGACTTAATCTTGAAATTAGTGAAGCACAAGTAAAAGTTTAGGAATCGGAAATAAATATAAAGAGAACCAGTTTACAAGAGAGAGAGAAAGAGGATTATGCATTGACTAACTAAAAGAATAGATCATGTTATATTTATAAGCTTTGGATGACAAGCACAACCATCAACAACCACAAGACAAAATTGCAAACAATTGGTGTAAAATCGCGGACTTCTTAGAAAACTCCTATTTCACTATCAGAAAGGAACCGATTATGTTTCTTTGCGATTACATATATAATTCAACAATTATAATTAAACATCCATAATGTTTTTTTTTCCAATGGCGGGCACAAGAGAGTTTGAACCCTATGCCACAACAAGGCCAGGGAGTGCTACTCATTTCTCGTTACCCAGCGGGCACCTGTGAACCAAGTCACGGAGGCAAGTAGCGCTACCAGCGCCATACCACCACAAACCCGTTTATAGGGCGGGCCACATTCATACAACATCACAGAAGAAAGAGGACAAAGAGAGCAGAAACATCCATGGCCGAACCGGGATTCGAACCCGGGACCAACAGCTCAGGAGTCAGGAACGCTAACCACTCAGCCAATCGGTCGGCACATCCATAATATAAAATGCAACAAAAAAATACAAAAGAAAAAATTTAATATGCAAAAAAGTGCTTATAAAATTTTTAAAAAAAGCTATAGATGCATATATTTTTTTTTTATTTTTCCTAGCATTATTTCGAAATAATTGTTCAATTTTTGTTTAAGAAAATGATGACTAGAAAATACCATGAAAGTATGATTTACCAATATCCATAAACTGTATATTAACGATTGATTTATGTCAAAGCAAACACAAAGATGAAAACGCGAATAATAAGAATAAATGAAAAATATTAAATTAATATTAATTATTGAGTTACAAAAATGGATGAATGAATGAAAAGGTTTGGAATATTTTATATAATCTCCTTTTTGATAATTTCAATATTTATTGTAATTTCAAATGATAAATGGCTTTTTAATTTCCTTATCAAAGCTAATAAAATATGCCTTGTGAAAAATGTTAGTTAATAGGAAAACTAATCATTTTGCATTTTAGGGGCTACACATTAAATTATTAGACATAAAAAATAAAATGATGGTTATATGAGTTAAACTGATTTTCTTTTAATAAATTTGTTATTAATTCAGTTGATTTTTTTAAGTTTTAAGAAATATTAGATTGCGAAATTTTTAAATGCTTGTCTAATTTTTTTTAGTTTTCCGATATTCACAAGGATAGATAATTTATAATTAAAAATTCAAAACTAGCTCTAAATTTTAAGAGAAAAAAATAATAGATTGAATTTGTAATACTGCAGGATTTGTTTTTTGTTGATAAAGTACTAAATTCATTTTTATGTTGAATTTTTTTTTTGAAATTCAAATTTTATTTTTCGATATATATAAGCTGGTATAATTCAAAATGATATATCAATAAAAACTGATCATTTTTAAAACATTAAAATTCTAAGATTAATATTATATAATTCAAGTAACTTTAAAAATGCATTATAAATATTTTCTGGGTGTGCGAATTAAAGCTTTTCGATGAAGGTTCAACATAAGAATTTTAATAGCTGTATGTGAATTGTATACAGTAAAAACGTTTTGCTCTTTCAAAAATTCTGCATTTTTCTCTAGTAATCTAAAAGTAATATTTATGGCATACTTTTTTATATATTTGGTTATTTATATAATTTAAATTACAATAAAAACATTAAAAAAAAAACGCCGAGCTGGCAGCCGAATGGTTAGCGCTCTTGCCTTCGGTTCAACAGTTCGTGGGTTCGAATCCCACCTTGGGCATGGATGTTTGTAGTGGTTCGGATTCCACTTTAAACCGTAAGTCCCGGTCTAATTAGCCCTCGTGTGCAAAAAAGACCGTTGAGCGACAAAACAAACAAACAAACAAACAATTAAAAATAACGTCAAAAATTGTATAGCAAAAATCAAACGCAATAAGGAAGTGTACAAATTTAAATGTAATATTCATAATATATAATTATCTTTTCTGAGCAATGTATATTTGTTATGAGAAATACCACATTAACAAATTTTATCAAGAATATAATAGTTTTGCATAAATTATTTTGGATGAAAATTATTTTTGAAGTTATACAATATAAATTTTTAAGCACTTCTTGATAACAGTTATCTTTTTATTTTAAATAAAAAATTTAAAAAAGAATTTTTTACTGATTTTTGTTAATTTGAATCACATAATAAACGTTAGAATAAAGAATGATAATTTGGAAACAATTTCAAATGAATACGATTTGAGTGATTCTTTTTACGGTCACTCCGAATTAAAATACTCAAAACATTTCAAACACAACAATTTCATAAACATTTAGTTCGATTTCATATTTTTTTCAATATAAATACTTGTAATATTTAATTTATTTAAGTATTATATTTTTATGACTATAATAAAAATACATATATATTTGAAAATAATTTTAAAAACAATTTTATATATTTTTCCAAAATATTTTTGTTTGTGTATGTAAATATTAAAGCCAATTCGATTTAGAATAGAAAATAAAATTATTTACAGAACTCGCTTTAATTTTTATTCCTAAATGTATGATATTGGAAAATTATAAATTCTAAGTAATATACAATTTAGAAGTTTTGTTTTAGATATTTTGAATGTTTAGCAAAAAATTATACCCAATTTTTTTTAAATCAAATATATTAATATATGAAATATTAAATATATTTGTTCGTTATTCCTTAGTGATTAATAGAACATTTTAATAAGAATGTATTTACGTAAACATTTTAATGTGACGACATTTCGAAAAAGGAAGCGTTACAACTTTTTTTGAATTCTCTCATATCGTTTTCGAATTTCAAGCTACTGCCAACTTATTTTTTCTGAAAATAACTTCCCTAATCAATAAATCAAAAGTCAGATGATTTCAATTATGAATCGCCCCTTATCTAAAAATACTTATTGCTCATATTGCAATACTTTTGGGCATTGTAAAGTAGGAATGATTCATTCTTAATAATAATTTAAAAGCACTTGAGTTTTATATTACTTTGAAAATTTCCATCAAAAAATATGTCAACAAATGTTGGGATTATAGCCAAATATTGCAGTTTATAGTAAGTCTTGCACTCACACGTTTTATAATTTTCATTGTATTTAAATTTATGTTCCGAAATATTTATTTTAAGTGCATAAAAATTGAAAAGACACACACACACATAAAGTGTCTCACAAAAGTGATGAGATACTTGTGCTTTACAAAAGGAAACTGTAATAAAATAAATTAAAAATATGTGTACACATTTTTTGTTTTTCATATTTAAATTTAGTAACAATTATTACATAACATACATTTAGTCAAAATATTAAAATATTAATTTAATAAAGATATAATTGTCTAGAGCGGTGCAAAAAATAGCTCACATAAGTGGTGCGACACTATTAGATATGCAACAAAAATCATCTGAAATGCGCAATAAAAATATTTTTAGGTGTTTTTTAATTTCACTCAAAAGCAATTGGCAATTCTTTATAAAATTGTCTGCAGTATTTCTCTCCAGATTGTTTTAGAATTTTTGTATTTTTTAGCTGTGTGAAGCCATGAATGCTAAACGAAAAAAAACTTCGCCTGAAATTCGAAAATTAGTTATTAATTTGCACATTGAAAGTGGAAAGTCTATTAGAGAAACTGCTGAAACAGTTAACTTGAGTCATTCAAAAGTTTTCAATATCATTAAACGATATAAAAAGAATCATATGATTCAGAGTAAAAGAAGACATGGCCGACCATCAAGGCTATACAATGGAATAAAGCGAATTGTCTCGTTCGAATTTAAAAAATCCAAGAATGAGTGCTCCTAAAGTTTTTGCTGATTTACAAGCATTATATGGATTAATTGTTAATCCTGAGACTATTAGAAGAGTAATTCGATATGCTGGATATCACGGTAGAGTAGCCAGGAAAAAATTCTTCGTAAGTGAAAAGAATAGAAAACTCAGACGGGCTTCCGCAAAATCGAACATAAATAAAAATTCTGATTGCTGGAGTAAAGTTATATTTGCTGATGAGAGTAAACTTTATATATTTGATTCTGAAGGTAGAATCTTGGTGTGGAGAAAACCAAGGGATGAATATGGTAAACAAAACTTAGTGGCACCAAGTTTTTTAGTAAACAAAACTAAAAAACTTGGTGCCAACAGTAAAACATGGTTGAGGTGGAGTTATGGTATAGGGGTGTATGTCGTCTGCTGGAGTTGGAAATCTTGTTTTCATTGACAGTAAAATGGATCAGTACAAGTATATTGACATTCTAAAGCAAAATTTGAAATCTTCAGCACGAAAATTGAAGCTTCATAACGATTTTAAATTCTACCAGGACAATGACCCCAAGCACACTGTTTGAACGTTTGACTCTGGCTGCGTTAGAACTGTCCTGAAATAATAAACCACCACAATCTCCAGACTTAAATCCCATAGAGAATATTATGAAAAATTTGTAATCAAAAAAGAATTCGCAAACACACCATTTCTTCAAAACAACAATTAAAATCGGTGCTTCAAGAAGAATGGAGTAAAATCACTCCAGTAATCACAAAAAAATGAGTCAAATCCATCTTAAGAAGATTAAATTATGTTTTAAAAGTAAAGGGAAATCCGACAAAATATTGAATCCTTTTAAAAAGTAAAATTTTTGGATAAATATTTGATGGAAAAGTAAGTGTCCCATCACTTAAGTGAGCTTTTTTTGCTCTGTTCTGAGCAATTGTATTTTTATTTAATTAATATTTTAATATTTTGACAAAATATATGTTATATAATAATTGTTACTGACTTTAAATATGAAGCACACCCACAAAAAATTTGTACATGTATTTTTAATTTATTTTATTACAGTTTCCTTTTGTAAAGCACAAGTGTCCTATCACTTTTGTGAGACACTGTATATGTGTGTGTACATTTAAATTTTCATGGCTATAGTTTGAATGGAAACTACTTCCATATTTCATTATTTTTTTTAATTTCATTGAATTTTTTATACAATTTATAATGTTAAACTTATTTTTTTAACAATCAGTTAAAATCTTTTATTTCTTGAATAATTTTTATCAATTCTTTTTTCTGAATGTTTCATTCTAGTTTCATTATTATTGTGAAGATACATATTAACAATTTAAACTATATTTTTTTCCTAATATCAGCAAAAAATCTTTTGTTAAACTTTTCCCAGAACAATTCAGTTCGCAGAAAAACAAAAGTACTGTTTTCAATTCCGAAGGGAAAGTAAGAACAAGTAATAAAAAAATGGTGAAATAGATTTTTAAATTTATGAGTTCTTTCATGTTTTTTGTTTAAGAAGTTATTATTTGTATAATAACTTATATGAAAAATCTGTTTTTAAAAACGTTAATAGCTTAATATTCTCAAATGTAAAAATAATTCTTTAGCCACAAATATTTCTCTATTTCTTTCAACACATATCATTTTTCAAATTATAAAAAAAACATTTCTTTACTTGAAACAAAGACTTTGAACAGAATTTCTTTTAATTTCCCATGATTTAACTTTTTTTTGGCAATCTTAGCAAGATTTGGTAAATAAACCACTTAATTTACATTGCATAATCATTTACATAAACATTATGGATATTATTGTTCTTAAAATTAATTCCATGAAAGTATTTTACACAAATTTAAGCAACAAAAAGTAAGAAATTGTAAAAAGCAATTCAGCGTAGTCTCGTTCCAAAAATATTTTTTCGAACTAATATTGAACAAAATATGCATGAAATCAATCCTAAGCAAATATTCTTTTTAATTTAAAAAATGTTAAAATGCATTTCTTTTCACACAATTTTAATTCGTTGAAAAATTGGTAGTTTAAAATTTATCATATTTTTCATTTTATTTTTTTGTTTGACATTTAACATTTATATTTGTCTATTACAGGAAATTATTGTTGGTAACATTAAACTTTTTAATAGAATTTTAAATAAGTTTTTTAAATATTATATTTTCTTTATTTCATTTTTTTGTGATTATATTTTCAAAATCGAAAGCAAATTAATTATAATACCCTTTAGAATAAATCAAATTAAAAACACGATTTCTTTAATTTTTTTCAAGTCACTTGATAGTAATACTTTACAAACAAAATTACGTAATATAATGAAAATAAACTTTTTTTACTAAAAAATCAAGTACCGTATTTTCCGGAAGAAAAATATGCTTAAAACTTGAATGTTTAGTAGAGGTGTTTCTACCAAAGTGACACTTACGGCACTTTAAAATATATGTAATTATTGTTTTCCAGTGCCTGACTTCCGGAATTTTTACCTTTCAGTACTACGGGGGATGAAAGTGATGGCACATTTACATGGTAGGTCACTCGGTGGCCTTGCCATTGTGATGCCGATATGTAATTATGGTTTTCCAGTGCCTGACTTCCGGAATTTTTACCTTTCAGTACTACGGGGTGTGAAAGTGATGTCACATTTACATGGTAGGTCACTCGGTGGCCGTGCCATTGTGATGCCGATATGTAATTATTGTTTTCCAGTGCCTAACTTCCGGAATTTTTACCTTTCAGTACTACGGGGTATGAAAGTGATGTCACATTTACATGGTAGGTCACTCGGTGGCCGTGCCATTGTGATGCCGATATGTAATTATTGTTTTCCAGTGCCTAACTTCCGGAATTTTTACCTTTCAATACTACGGGGTATGAAAGTGATGGCACATTTACATGGTAGGTCACTTGGTGGCCGTGCCATTGGGATGCCGATATGTAATTATTGTTTTCCAGTGCCTAACTTCCGGAATTTTACCTTTCAGTAATACGGGGGATGAAAGTGATGGCACATTTACATGGTAGGTCACTCGGTGGCCGTGCCATTGGGATGCCGTTATGTAATTATTGTTTTCCAGTGCCTAACTTCCGGAATTTTTACCTTTCAGCACTACGGAGGATGAAAGTGATGGCACATTTACATGGTAGGTCACTCGGTGGCCTTGCCATTGTGATGCCGATATGTAATTATGGTTTTCCAGTGCCTGACTTCCGGAATTTTTAACCTTCAGTACTACGGTGGATGAAAGTGCTGGCACATTTACATGGTAAGTCACTCGGTGGCCATGCCATTGTGATGCCCATATGTAATTATTGTTTTCCAGTGCCTGACTTCCGGAATTTTTACCTGTCAGTACTACGGAGGATGAAAGTGATGGCACATTTACATGGTAGGTCACTCGGTGGCCGTGCCATTGGGATGCCGATATGTAATTATTGTTTTTCAGTGCCTGACTTCCGGAATTTTTAACTTTCAGTACTACGGTGGATGAAAGTGATGGCATATTTACATGGTAAGTCACTCGGTGGCCATGCCATTGTGATGCCGATATGTAATTATTTTTTTCCAGTGCCTGACTTCTGGAATTTTTACCTTTCAGTTCTACGGGGGATGAAAGTGATGGCACATTTACATGGTAGGGCACTCGGTAGCGTGCCATTGTGATGCCGAAGTGGGAGCGTTTTCGTAATTCAGAAGTTGGGACTAAGCAAAGGACCTTCAGAAATACTATTTCACATTGCTAACACGTCATAGTTTGTATGACATTAAAAAATAAACATTCTGTTAAAATTTGTAAAGCGGGTAAGAACTATATGAAAATCCATAAAAATATCGTCAGTTATATCAAGATTCAAAAATGATAAAATTTTATCTCTAGATAAAGGTATTCTAAGGCAAAAAAAAATATGTAAAACAAACATTTAAACATTAAATTTTTCTAACAGTTTTTGTTTAATTATTGCAATTTTTTTATGTTTCACTAAATTGACTGGAAACTACGTTTTTATTCGAAAAATTTATCGAGAAGTCTTGAGAATTTTAACTTCAGAATTGAGAATTTAAAAATTCTCAAGTTTTCTAGTTAATTAATTTTTTTACATTGTGCCATTTATATAATATCTGAATTTTGAAATTCGATACGATATGTTGATCCTATATGCTATCTGATATGTAGATGACTTTAAAATATTTAATTTTCCAAACTTGTTTAATGTATGCATATATATGTGATTCTAAGTTGTTTTTACAAATTAAAAGGGGTGATAGTACCCACTCATACAAGCAATAATTACATAGGAATATAGGATTACACTCTGGGAGGCAGAAAAGAGGAAAGTATAAACGCATCAAGAATCTATCACAAATTTACCGTATGCAAATTTCCAAAGAGAAGAAGCAGCATTTTGCTCTAATTGGTTACAGGAGAAAGCCAATCAGAGTTGAATTTGTCTTTTAAACACGGCACAACTTCATCGCTTCAAGGATTATCTGGATAACATCGTCCAAAACTTTTCATGAATGCTGTGGCGGTATATATGTACGAAGAGTTGGGTAATATGAACCTCATATAAGGTGAAGCAAAAGGGAACAGATGCGAAGCACGAATATTGTAAGAACGGCGGTTCAATTACAATTACATAGCTTCAAAACAGCTAGTAGAACAGGAAATAGCTTCTAATCACAGAAGTCTCTAATACCTCAGACAGACAACAGCTACTATGCACTAAACTAGTATTCTTGAATGATCGTCTTCACTAACATTTCCGTGGCGCCTGGCATTACTTATATCCGAATTCACATGAAAATCTAAGAGTTTCGCCAAGTTTGTGGAAGGTTTTAGGCTATCTCGTTTAATATTGGTCCAAGAGCTTCGATGATGGTGATGCATTTTTCCAAAAGTATCTATTTCTCACCAAGTCGCCAAATTATTAGAAATGCCGTTTTTAATGTAGAATATGCCTAAATTGCGCACTTTTTGCTCAAAATTTGAGTATTTCCGATTTGTATGAGATATTTTCAGACAAATGTAAAAATAACATTTATAAATTTGTAACAATATTCATCTAATCTCGGGTAAAAAACATGGGAGAAATTTCAATATTAAAAGTTTTTTCTGAAGTGAAAAATATTCGGTCGTCAAATGTACAAAAATAAGAATATGAAGGAGTTGATACAAAAATATTTTGAGAAGATGTACAGCAACTACAGGGTGATCTTTTTTAAATTGACAGTGTTTGGAGCGTCCTGTAGCGCGATCTAAGAGCCAAAATGACACCAAACTTGGTATTTACACTAATCAAAACATGGGAAAAAAATCTGTAAAAAAAGTTTTAGTTCCAAAAGTCACCGTTGGGTCATTATATGGCACTGCTGTCATTTACAATAACGAAAATTAGCATAAAACACGAGTAGCAAAGCAAACAAAATACAATTGTGCGATGACAGTGCCAATAATAGTGACTATAAAAGCAAGTAGTAGACAACTCCAACAAATAATCTCAGCTGAAATAAACGAGCTCCAGTGGCCATGCCTCTCACGTTACCTGAACGTGCGCTTATGTTGGTGGAGTATCAAATTTGTCTATTCTAAAGGACAACATAACAAAGACAGTGCAGAATATTCCTCGTGATATGTTACGTACGGCTGAGGAGAACGTTGTGCACAGAATGCACGGTGTTATTTCCAAAAACGGTGCTCACATTGAATGTGGTCTAATTCCTCACCGTGGAAGTTAATATAATAAATAAACATTGATAATTTAACTGTATGCTTGTATGTGTTAGTATTTTTCTTTTCTCACATTTTATATATTGTAAAGCTCTATTAAATGCTCTAGCGGTGATTTTTGGTACTAAAATTTTTTCACGGAATCCTTTTTCCCGTGTTTTGATTAATCTAAATACCAAGTTTGGTGCCATTTCGGCTATATATTATATCGCACTACAGGACGCTCCAAACACTGTCACTTTTTAAAAAAGATCACCCTGTATGTACATGCAGTTAATGTATGATATTTTAGTTTAATCCAAGTAAATGTAAAACCGTGTATTTTGGCGATATTATCAATGTTTAGCGACATTTGAAAGAATGATAAAATTTGTGAACTGTAGCTACTGATTTGGCAAAATTCGATGGATCATCGCTTTTCAGCTCTTTGCATTTGATTTATATGCTTTATTCCTGATATGTTTATGGATTTTCAATTTTGAGACTGTTATTTTCTTTATTTTTGTTTATGCTAATTTTTGGCGACAATGTGGAAATCGCCATTTTGTCATTGGTAACAGTTTAGAGACAAAGATTGATAAATCACAACATTTTTTTTAAAATACGCCAAACATGTTACTTACACTAAGATTTTACCTACAAGAGTTAAATACCCATGAAAAAATTGAGAACTCTAAAATAAAAAATTTCTCAGCCTTTTCATATTTATAAAAATCTTCAATGAAATCAATTTACAACACCATTTTGCGAAGCTATGCAATTCACAATTTTATATTTTATTTAAAAAGAATTCACGCTATAATTTATTGCTCACGAAATAGGGTTAAAACGGATTACTTTTATGATCAGATTACTTTTACTTTTCTCAGATTACTTTATGATCGGCTTTTAGAGATCAGATTAAGAAAATATTGATACACATTTTAAGAAAATGTTATTACTTTGATAATTATATCTGGTGAAAAAACGGAAAAAGTAAATTACGAATTATTTTCTTGAAGCCAGTGATAAATTTTTCACTTTAACCGGCATCTCGTTATTTATTGGTTAGTGTATGCCTTTCGGACAAAATTAATCAATGAATCATAGTAATTGTAATAATTGTATAGAAATTTGTAATCTAAGAAAGACGTATAGTAGTTGATGTAATAATTCTAATAATCACTAATAGTAAATTATTAAGAATGCTTTCAAATATTTATGAATTAAATCAATTATATTTTTTATCCAATTTTCTTAGTTACTATTCTTTGTTCATAATATAAAAAATCCATGTTTACAAACAATTAATTTTAAAAGGTGAGGAAAATTACGATCATTGGGCTGTATATACTATATATACGACATTTTGTCAAAACAACCCAATAGAAACGCTATTTGGTAAGGATTTTAATATTAGCACTAACTATAACGTAATATTAACTATTAGGTCTGCCAGAAGGTACTGTTTATTGATTGATTGATCACAACGTTGTTAAAACCATATTGAGAAACATGTTATTTGACTTTTTTTATTACATTACATATAATCAGACTTGTATGCTTAATTCTTGAGATCCGCTTGTAAGTCTTCGTCGATAATAGGACAAATAGCACAATGACAGATGTACAACCACAGAAGATAACAAAGAAAACACCCAGGCCATGGTGGGAATCGAACCCACACTCCTACGCTCTCAAGCGATTAGCGGAGTGATGCTTTGACCACTCAGCCACGGAGCGCCCTTATTTATTTATTTATTTATTTATTTTTTGACAACATCGGAGATCGAAAAAAGTTTAATTTAGTTCAGCAAATTATATTGGGCCATATTCGGAAGATAAGATTGGTGTAGAAAAATTCAAAATGGGCACCACATGAATTAATTCAGGGGAATTTTGATGATCGAGTCAACACATGCTTATGTCTGCTTGTTCGGAACAAAATCGAACCCTTCTTGATTAAAATGGTAACTGGGGATGATAAGTGTATTACCTATGAAAACATCGTGTGAAAAAACTAGCCCATCAAAATCTAAAATTAATTTGAATTTTAATGAGAGAATGTTGTGTATATGGTGGAACATTTGAAGACTAATATAGCATTAAAATTTGAACGAAAAGTTCAATTCAGGAAAGTATTGTCAGCAACTGAATAACATAAAGGTAGCAGTACAAGAAAAGAGACCGGCGATGTTTTAAGAAAGTGGCCAAGGAAAAAGTAAGTCAAAACATTGCAGATCTAAGTTGGGAAATTCTGTCCCATACACTATATTATCCGGGCATATCACCCTCTATTATTTGTTTTGGTTCTTACAGAATTCTTTCAAGGACAAAATATTCAAAAAAGAAAAAATATATCAACAAAACACTGTTTAAATTTTTCGCATGAAAGATTAAATTGTTTTTTTCGAAAATGGTGTGTACAAATTGCTCTCACGCTGGCAAGAAGTCATTAATAATACTGTCAATTCTATTATTTAATACAATTTATTGACGATAAGAAAATTTTCTATTTTGTTTTATTCCAAAAATGAACAGAACTTTCTCTGCATCACAGGAGCAATTTCCACCACGCCAACCAGAGCATTGGAGGTTGTGTTGGATCTGACTCCCTTGGACATCTTCATCTGCAGCGTTGCAAGAATGAATGCATACAGAATGAAGCTGAAAAACCACTGGTATGACCAGCCTGTTGCCAAAGGGCACAAGGGCATCACCAGGAAAATTCAAGACCCTACTTTTCTGATGCCATCTGACATCATGGAAAAAACATACATGTTTGATAGGACATTTGATAGAGTTTTTCCAACTAGAGAGGAATGGGATAACAACATGTTTGAAACTAAAACAGGAGATCTAATCTGGTACACAGATGGATCACTGAAGAACAGCCTCTCAGGACTGTAAGTTTGTGGCGTGTCACCAAGAATCAGCTTGTCTGTAAGCCTTGGGCGATACGCTTCGGTCTTCCAGGCAGAAGTTTTGGCCATTATCCACTGTCTGCGACTGAATATGAAGAAGGGCTACTACGATAAGCGGATTCTCATTTTCAGTGACAGTCAAGCCGCTTTAAAAGCGCTTAATTCCTTCGAAATCAAATCTAAAATGATTCTGGAGTGTAGAAACCTTCTTACAGAACTGGTAACTAGAAACAGGGTGATCCTTGTATGGGTGCCAGGGCACAAAGGTATCGAAGGTAATGAAAGGGCTGATGAGCTTGCTAAACAAGGATCGTCTTTTGTTCCCATTGGTCCAGAACCTTTTTGTGGGATCAATTTGAAGACCGCAAAAACCAATGTTCTTAGATGAGAAAAACGGAAGATGTATGAAGCTTGGCTCAAATCTCCTGGTCAAACCCACGCTAAAAGTATGATCTGTAGATCATCAGCGAGGATTTCCTATGAAATTCTAAGATGCTCTAGGCAGAAGATACGTTTAATCGTAGGCTTCATAACTGGGCACTACTATTTCAGAAAACATCTCCATAAAATGGGACTGTTTCAGCAAGACCCTATCTGCAGGAAATGTCATATGCAAGAGGAAACGGCCAAGCATATCATTTATGAATGCGAGGCTCTTGCCCTCCCTAGATTAACCTCTTTAGGCATCATCCATACTAGAGAGTTACACCTAGATTCCATTAAAGGGTTATCAGACTTTATTAATAAAGTGGGTGATCCGAGCAACTGGAACTAAGAAACATTGGGTTTGGAGTTAACAGTACAAAATGCTGATAAAAGCAGAGGTGCTCAATGACATACAAACCCAACTCGAAGAAGAAGAAGAAGAACAGAACTTTCTTATAGACCTAATATATTTTACGGGATCGTTTTCATTATTTGTTATTGTGACAAATAGAAAGTGAAAATGCATATGATGCAACTGTAATTTGCGTTTTTGTGTAATTTATGAAGTTTTCAGAACATCTTTGTGCTACAGTAAATGCATAAAAAAGTAACAACACATCATTCAATTTTCGTTTTTTGTTAATTTTTTTACAATAATTTTACAGGATTAGAAATATTTTCTTGGCATATTCGCATTAAATTGAAAACAGTAACAAAACAAACATAAATTTAAGCGCATTGTGTTGGCAAGAAATTATGAGTATTACAGTCGATGTGTACACTATTCACCAAAGGACGCGGTGGTCTAGTTGGTTTGGTGTTGTTTTCATTATCATGAATTAGTGAGCTCGAACCCCACTCCGGTTTAAACGAAGATCCGTCATGTTCAATAAAGATGACAGGAGCATGTTAAATAAGTTATACTAAAGGTGTCCTCCAACTGAAATGATCAAGTAATGGAGATGGCAGGTCAAGTGTTCTGGGCTCTTCCGCTTGCTACTTGCTTCTAATTCACAAAGATTTCCATCCGGTTGCTTCCGATAACTGGTATAGTCCAACTCAAAACTAGAGATAAACGAAAGCATGCAGGTGTAACAGCAAAACTCTTCACCAGCTGTGAGCTTGAATCCCAACTTAACCGAAAGTCCATAGTGTTCACATTAAGATTTTCTGTGGCGCATTGAATGGATGATAGTTGCAATGTCCCAAAGTGAAATAATGTCTCTGGGCATGGCAGGCCAAGTATTGGGAGGACTGCTTGATTAAAGTTTCTAAGCTAGGAAGACCAACCCGGCTATTTCCATTTAGCTGGTAGAACCCAATTGGGTCTAAGTGCAGGGGATTATACTGGTTCAATAACTTTTCGCCAAACAATAATCTATGTATATTTAAGCGTACAGAATTGGAAGAAATAAATTAACTTTTGTTATGAGAAGCAAAACATGTATTACAAACACTTTCAGAGTTATATTATGAGTTAAAGGTTAAGAACCAAAGAGTCCTAAATTACAGGACTTAGCATTTTTTGATAGAATTCCCTAATAAAGTGTCCTTCCAGTGGATTCCCACCCACTGTGGCATTGAGGGAAACGAGAGAGCTGATCGTCTTCCCAAGAAGGCGACCTTAATTCTGCAGAAACCCCTTGTGAAACTGAGATTCCATTCATCTAAACTTGAAATTTCTAGAATCTCTAGGCGCTTTCGTCGTGATACTACCTTACATCTTTCGAATGGCAAGCCCTGGTCTGTACTCTTCTCTGCTCCACACACTAGTCCTGACTTCCCTAGAGCGACTGCAGTTGCTACATTTAGAATGGTGACTGGTCAAGACTGTCTCCGTGCCAATATCTTCCGTTTTAACATTGTGGGCATTAACCCCTGCGTGTTCTCTTTGCATGTCTGGACATGTTATGACTGCTTCACATTTGGACGAGCGCTCTGCACAATCTGTTTTTTCTTGTCGTGTTGCAAGATATTGGAGAGCCCGTTGTCTAATGGCCTAGCATCCAAACGACAGGCATTTGTAAATAATAAATATTATGAATTAACATAATACAGATGAGATAGCTTCTTCAGACATACGGCTCGAATCAAAATCATCGAATTAGGGAAAAAGAGGTCAATCAGCACTAATTGCTTCACTACTGTATTTGTATCCAGAAATATTCTGGAAGTGAAAGTTAAAATTCATCTAATGCTTAACTCTCTTCCAACAAAGTTTCATGTTTGTCATTTCAGTTTCTTGAACAAATCAGAATGACAGAATATCCATTCTTTTAATGTAATCCAGTTATTAATTCGTTTTTTAAAAGAATCGTTTTTTGAAAGAAGTTTTTTAAAAAGTTTTTTAAAGAAAAGTTTTAAGAGAAAGAAAAGAGGGCAATCAAAAACCGATTTTTTCCTATTCGATGTGGCACCACCTTGTCGCTCTGAATAGGCTTTACACCAAGAGTGTCACAACATCTGCCTGACTTACAAAAGCACAACTGGTTTAACGTTCAGCTTACAACCACAACTGATTACCGTTCATGTCAGAATTCATGTAATTAACCTACAACCACCTGTGCAGCGTCATCTATTGGCCACTTTTTCCTAATATTTTTCACACGCTAAACAAAATCCCCCTGCTTGAAGTACAATCTGGTGAAATTTCAGCTCTTTCTGAACAGTGGTTCTTTTTTTACAGCGTTTTTAAATTTGCAGTTTAATTATGATCACCCTGTATGTATGTATATATATATATATATATATATATATATATATATATATATATATATATATATATATATATATATATATATATATGAAAATTCTAAAAGAGTAAAATATTATTTTTTTCGCCAACTATAAATTTAGTATTTTACTCTTTGGCAACTATAAACTTGATATTTTATATTTTATCTTAGTATAATTATGAATTATATAATTCATTATAGTTATTCTCGTGTTATTGTGTTCAATTTCAAAAAGAAAAAATTTGGTATGGTTGCAGGGTGTAAGGTTTTAGTTAGATTTTAGTCCCAGGCCATTTCAGAAAAATCAAACCTTATGCTAATCACCTTCTGATGATGCTGGCCATGTTGGTGATTCACTTCATTTGATTAACTGTGCTTTTTTCCATTTTTTTATTCTGTGTGTCATTTAAATGATTCAAATTTTAATCTTTTTTCTTTGTCCATTGGCTCTATGTTCTAACTGTTTACTATATGTGAATAATCTTGTCTTTTCGCTTTATTGTTCTTCTTTTAGTATTTATTTAAATTTTTAAATTTTTCGTTTGCTTATATTTTGGTAATCGATGATTAATGCTTCTAACTCCCGAGCAGTGGGTCCTGTGTTCGAATCCCGGTTCGGGCATGATGTTACTTTCTCTCTGTGCTTCTCTTTCTTTTCTTCTCGGATGATGTTTGAATGGGGCCCACCCCATAAACGGGTTTGTGGTTGTATGGCACGGGTAATGCTACTTGCCTCCGTGACTTGGTTCACAAGTGCTCGTTGAATAACGACAAATGCGAAACAGTTTTCGGCCTTGTTGTGGCGAAAGATTTGTTACCAAAGTGCCCGCTGTTGTTTAAAAACAAACTATTTTGGTAATTCTATATAAGTTACTTTCACCCGGAAAGCATTACTAAATACATAAGAGTTTTGTCTTTATTTCAAATTATGCTTGTGATACTTCTACTCAAACTATATATATATATATATATATATATATATATATATATATATATATATATATATATATATATATATATATATATATATATATATATAAATTCAAAGTTAGATATAGAACTAAAAGCACAAGAATATATAAAATATTTAAGTTTAGCAATACAATTAGCGCAAAAGCAGCTAGAATAGTATTACTAAGATATAGTTAATAGTATATATTATAAAATACAATGAATATAATGAAACAAAATACAATGAAAAATGCCAAATGGAGAATAATACATTGAAAATATTAAATGCCAAATATAGAATATTAAATGGAAAACAATATATTGAAAAAAATACATTGAAAAGAATTACATTGTAAATAATTGAAAGAAGTATCAAAGGATTTTCAAAGAAATTATCAAAGATAGAAATAATTTGAATAAAGTACCAATATGACCAGCTTCGTCATGGGGTGTTGACCACATTGTCACAATTATGGCTTTTCTGCAATGGCCCAAGACATAGTCTTAAAGAAGCCAGTACACCCCAAAGCCATACCAAAAATTCAAACCATAGTATCAAACCAGAATAAAAGAAGTAGAATTTAATCTAAAATATATAAGTCAAAATCCAATGTTGCCAAAATACATTTAAATTATAATAATCAAATTAAACCATATCTAATTACAAATCCAAATCTGCAAGAACCTCACCAAATATAGTATATTTTATAAAATATACTATTAACTATATATATATATATATATATATATATATATATATATATATATATATATATATATATATATATATATATATATATATATATATATATATATATATATATATGTATGTATGTATATCAGTAGTCTAGATCAATATCCCATATTTCGTCTTATACAATATAAAGGTATGACTCCTTTTCGTCTAATGCCTTAAATGTTTTATTAAAGGCCAATCGGAATAAGAATCCACGCATGTGCTTTTACCAGTTTATTTAAGTAGATGTACAGATTCTGATGCATTTATGAACATACAAATCCCCCCCAAATCTCTAAGAAGACAATCGTGTATGCAAATATTATTCAGCTTTTAGAGTTATCCTTATTCCATCTTGTCCGACTAAGAAAATTCAAATGTTTGCTAAATCCCTCTTTTCAAATAAAACTTACGGACTCGGTACATAAGCTTGAAATTCCTCGTCTACAGCCAATACATGTCCGTTCGAATTTCAGTAAACTTATTCTTTATCTTCATCGGAAAGATTACAGAAGATAGCATTTCGTCCGTAAAATCAAACGACGCAAATGTCAGAAGAAATTTTTTCTTTCCAGCTTCGGCATGCCGACAGATTCTAAAATTTCATTGCGTTTGAGCGGAAATTTCAATCCTTCGAATCTTCTCAAACCTTAAAAAAAAATAAATAAAAAAATTCTTATTGTAAATCGAAGAAGCTTCTATGAAAAACGAGTAAGATAGAGAAAAAATATATCCAGATATTTCATCGATTCAAAGGGCTCGCTTTTTGCGTTGCCAGTTTCGATTTTATAAATTTATTCTTTTGATGCAAGGAATAGGCCTAGAAGATAGTCCTTTTTGAATCAAAAAATGTTTCCTAAAGAATGGTAAATTCTCTTTGTGTGAGACATTTTCTGTCTCCTTCGTAAAATCACGTTTCGCATTTGAATGTGTTTTGTGAAAATGTAATCCTGAAAAGTTTAAATCTGAACATTGTTAATGACTTTATTCGAAAAAGTTCCGATAACTTTCCTAATTAAATATAATTAAATAAAAGAAAAGTTTATTAGATGAATTTAACTTTTTAACATTTTCCAGCAATAAATTTAACAAAAATCCATACATTTGTTACATCTTAAAAATAATTCGAAATTGAAATTTAATGTTCTTTTTCTTAGACTCAAAATATTTTTATTACATTTCGTAAGAGTTTTTTGATTGTAAGATTTCATTAATTGTTTTGATTCAAGAAGTAAACAAGAGTTACCCTTTATTCTGTACTAATTGTTTTGTTAGTAAAGCATAAAACTAAATTTCCATAAAAAAATTTTTTTCCGAAAGTTCATGTTTGTGAAAATTGCAACACCATGAAGGACGTTCGCGATTGAGCTGAAATTTTTGGAAAATACAAAGTAGGGCATGATATGCAAACGATTAGAATTTCAGAGCCTTAGCAAATGCCTATGTTGAGCAGCGGCCTCTGAACGGTGGATGGACCCTAATAAATAAACAGCTGTAGCTGGGCGTGAATGGCTATCGGTGGTTATCTGCTAGTGGTAAACGTTAGCTCTCTGGAGCTATACCTGATAACCTAAGGTACAGACCAGGTGTTCCATTGCGTAAGTCTATATCTATGCTACTTATGCCTCTTCAACGAATAAGAGCGAAATTTCAAAACTTACTGAGTTTGAACGGGACAGAATCATTGGCCTTCGTGAAGCTGGATTGTTTTATCGTGCAGTTGTGCCTCTCGTGTGCATCGTAACAGCAGCACAGTGATTTCTGTTTGGAAGCAGTGAACAGACGAGTCGGACAACTCGGAAATCCGGGAGTGGACCCCGAAATGTGATGTCAAATGCGTGATTACAGATACCTGTTCTACATGAGGCTGACTGACTGAACTGTGGTAACTCAGCCACAGTAAATCCCTAAAAGGGAATGAGAAGCGTATCTTCCCTATCCGATGGGGAATCTAGCCCAGTTGCTATTTGGATGCGGTCGTATGAAGACCGTATTAGCACCCGCGTATTATGGTGTGGAACTTATTTTTATGGAATATAATCATAAAAATTGCTATTTGTTAAGTGTTAAAATAAAATATTAAAAGCAGTAGGACTTATTAATGAACAAAAAACCCGCAACCAATTCGTAACGCAACGCATACAGCTTCTTTGGTAGCACAGTGGTCAACAATTACAGATGTTTCATTGTGTGCTTTTTATCAATTCGTAGACGTCAGCTGCGGTATGGGCTGCACGCAAGGTCTCCTTTATGCAGAATCCCCCTCACGCGCTTAACCATCACCACCTGCGGCTACAATGGATCTGTCAACAGAGGACTGGCGTGCTAATTGGCAGCATTTTGTGTTTTCTGACGAATTCCACTTTTATTTGTGGTAGCATGATGGCCGCATTCATGGCAGACGATATGCCGGTGAAAGCCACCTTCCGGACTGCATTATCGAACACCACAGTGGACGAATACCCGGAGTTATGGTCTGGGATGCCATAGTATATCACAGACGAACTCAATTGGTAGGAATTGTGGGTAATCTGCGTAGCAAGCGGTTCATCTGTGAAGTTCTACAGCCCCACACTGTTCCCTTCCTTCAAGGCTTGCCAAGTGCTGTATTTCAACAGGATAATGCTCACCCTCATATAGCTAGGACTGTTCAATCCTTTATTTCATCGCGGCAAGTACAGCTTCTTTCTTGGCCTGCGTAGTCCCTGGATATGTCGCCAATTGAATATGTGTGGGGTTTCGTTGGTCAACGTCTCGCTCGCGATTCTCAACCTGTTGCTTCTACAGACGAACTTTGGATACGCACACAAACAATATAGAATGCTCTTTCTCGGGCAGACATTCAAAATTTGCTTGATTTCATACCACGTTGTGTTGCAGCACTTATTGCAGCGCATGTTAGCTACACAATATACTGGTTTCGATCGCTTGTTATTGTTTGTTTGCTTTGAAAGTTAAATCATTTAATTGTACCACTACCACTCAACTGTGTATTAAATTTCACTCAATTAGGACGATTCCTTCATGGTTTTGTAATTTTCATAGACATGTTTTTATTTATTTTAATTCACAATAAACTGTTATAGATTTTTAATTTGAGAAAATTTCCTAAGAGTATTCCACAACTTTTTCCATAATTTTTATATGAATCAATTGGTAGATTATTATAATTGTGATAGTGACATTTCCCAAAACGTTCTCGAAACAAATTTCAGAACAATCTTAACTATTATTATATCCGGAAGTTGTTGTTGCTTATAACACTTGGACAAGCCAAGCTCGCTATGCCTTTGGCAGAACGAATTAAAGTCAATCGAGAGCGTCTTTCGTTTGGATCACTGCACCACGAAGGTGAAAGTACGTCTTTGCTCTTTTTAAGGAGCCTCGTAATTTTGAACCACGGTCAGGTGATGATACCACACCTGAGCTGGCACACTCTTCTCCACATCCACGCCACACCAGCGGAAGGACTGTGGATGTCACATATTAACGTGGACACGTCCCCAACCCACGGAGTTCCAGCAACCCAGTGAAGGAGAGGACACCCAACACCCTCTAGAATAGAAATATGTGTGATTATAAATATAACTTTTCCTCTCTATATAAAATATATAATTAATAAAAAATTTGTAAGTGTTTAAATATTGGGCCAGTTATTGTGAATGTTAAACGTTGAAATATACTTATTAGATTTGTGTTTTATATAGCTCGATAGAAATCAATTTGAATAACTTCTTCTTTTTGAAGAATTTCTTTTGTTTTGGGTGTTAAATCTTTAAGCCATTGCCAAATTGTATAACTGATTCTTTAAACAATCTTGATGCTTAAAAAAAGGCTAATATATATAAAAAATATTTTTAAAATATTTCTTTACAGAGTTTCAACAAAGCTAAAGAATGAATTCTTTAAATATTGTTATTAATTTGAATTAGTATGAGTATGTAATTGGACAATTTTTTTATTACTCATCTAATAGAAATGTTAAATGAAAATAAGTATAATGTAAGTCATATATAATTTTAGGTTTGTGAAGCTGACTTCGAGACTAGAGAAGTAATAAGGAAGGACAAAATCCAAGAAGTACCTTCCTGGGGCTTGAGCAGCCACCAGGCGCGTCGGCAAGTGGTGGATAGCCGAATGTCCTGTAGGAATGACAGGATAGCCTTGAATATAGAATCAGAGGCCGCGAACCAGCTCCCGTAAACCCTGGTGTTATGCGATCCGTGCCTAAGGCTAATTGGCACCGCGATATTGGTGTCTTAACGGAGCCTCTAGTTGCTTGGCGAACTTCTAGAGTAATTTGCCTTGCCCAGTAACTCAGGCAATGCTGGGTGGACTTATATTACCTGAGCTTTTTAATTGTTATCTTGTGGCTGAAAAGACACAAGAAGTAACAAACCTTTCTGCATTTACAGGTGAAGCCTCTAAAGTATACCTTGCTGAAAAAGGCAAGGGAACTCAGAGGCAATCTTGTAAAGGGGCAGCAATGAATCCTTCACTTGAGGTAGAAATGACCTACAAACCATCTTCTTCTGGTGAAAGTCAGGAAGCTATTCCTAGCATGACTGACTTTCTGAGCAGATGGGACTGTTTCAGCAAGACCTTATCTGCTGGAAATGTCATATGCAAGAGGAAACGGCAGAGCATGTCTTTTACGAATGTGAGGCTCTTTCCCTTTTTAGATTAACTTCTTTAGGCTTCGTCCATACTAGAGAGTTACACCTAGACTCCATTAAAGGGTTATCGGACTTTATTAGTAAAGTGGGTGACCCGAGCAACTGGAACTAGGAAACATTGGGTTTGGAGTTAATGGTACAAAATGCTGATAAAAGCAGAGGTGCCCAATGACATACAAACCCAATTTTAAGAAGAAGAAAAGAAGAAATTCAAGAAGGAATTGATCCGAGAACTTGAAATTGTGCAGGTCTCTCTCCGGACAACAAGATGAGCTATGCGGATTTTGTCAGGAAGGACATTTCTCAATCCTCTTCTAGTTTATGATTATTCGAAGAACTTTGGGCTCGTGAACCTGGTTTAGCCTGCTGCTAGATCGGGGGGAATATGTCAAAAACAACAAAACAGTTCCAATAATATTTCGAAGCTGCTCTTTGTGCTACAGAAGCAATGTGCCTGAACAAAAAATTCATCCATAAAACAACAAAAATTAGGGAAAGAAATACTCGCTCTGACATTTGAAAAAGTTGACCTTCCTCTGAACAGTATATTCAAATATACTTATAAATTACTGTTCAACTGCATTATTATCTCAGATTTTTAAATAAAATAAAGCATTGAAAAGCTATGGAATTAAGTCTCTAACCATCACATTTTATCAAATGATTTATCATTATATTCAGGTATGAGGTTTTTTGTTCACACACAGTGCCTAATATTCTAATATGATATTTTAATGAACAAACTTTTGAGTATATTACTTTAACTGTAATTTGAAAAAACTTTTGATTTAAATTAAATTTCAAAATTATTTTTATAATAGATTTTTAAAAGTGTGCAAACGAAGTCATATTCATATATGCATAAAATTAACATGCAAATGAATAATGTTAAATATTAGTAAGGTTTTACTCTGCATATATATATATATATATATATATATATATTTATATATATATATATATATATATATATATATATATATATATATATATATATATATATATATATATATATATATATATATAATATATAAAATTCTCGTGTCACAGTTTTCGTTGCCATACTCCTCCGAAACGGCTTGACCGATTTTGATGAAATTTTTGTGCTTATCCGGTATCTCTGAGAATCGGCCAACATCTATTTTTCATCCCCCTAAATGTTAGGGGTAGTACAACCCTAAATTTTTTTTTGGTTAGTTCTGTAAGTTCCTAATAGATGGCGGTTTAGCATCTAAGTTGCACAGGTATTCGGCAGATGGCGACGTGTTTATTTTTCTAGATTATACCATCTTCGAGAAAATTATCGTGCGCGCGCAAGCGAGTGGTTAAATATAGAATTTACATATATTTTCATGATGTATAATGATACTATAACAATTTTTCGTGAATCATTTTCATAATTATACTTTGTATTGTGTTATTATTGTGCAGTATTCAGTTTGAATATTTTTAATATTATAAATAGTAAAATAAAATTTTATTTATTACTGTTTTTCTCTACTAATTTTCATACCACCTCGAAAATATGTAAGTATTTCTTGATAGCCTTTTATTATTTTTTATTTTTATTTTATAATTTGATAATTATTAATTTATTCAGTAGAACATTTTGATCTAATTTATTTATTCAAATGATAAATTCTTTTAATTTATTTTTATTTCAGTATAATGCCGCGGAAAAAATTTTTAGTTTTAATATAATTTAAAATTAAAATAATAATATTTCGATGTCAATGTTATCTACCTCATTTATAACAATTTATTTTTAGATGTCTTTAATTTATATAGTATAAGTAAGTCACTGATTACAAACTATAATTTAATATAAGATGAATAAAATGTAAATTCAGAAAGTATATGTTGATTTGTGCTTAATTTCAAAATTTCGATACTTTACCTATTACTATTAAATTTTGGTGTAACGTTTTATTTTTAATCTCCTATGAATGAACCTATTCTAAATTTTTTTAGAAAATATTAATTTGATTGAACCCAAGAATTAGTAAAAAATTGATTCAATGTATTTTAAAAACTCAGCCACTGCAACGCGTGGCTGGGTCAGCTATATATATATATATATATATATATATATATATATATATATATATATATATATATATATATATATATATATATATATATATATATATATATATATATATATATATATATATATATATATATATATATATATATATATATATATATCACCTGTTAGCTATTTGTTATTTCCATGATAACTTACAAAACAACATTAATAACCAAGCAAACATTTTATTTAATGTTATATTAAAAATTTTATTTATAACTCATTTGACATTTTCTAATGATACTTTTTTCACTATAAAATCAAATTATGAATCAATATTATTAAATTGATTTAGTAATAAAGCTTTAAATAAAGCATCGTAGAAATTAATTAACATTCCATTTATTTAATATTTTGTAAAGAAAACTTATATTCATATTTCTCTTTCATGTTCAAATTAATAGAATACAATGATTGTGTGTGTGAAATTTTTATAGACCCTGTCGTATTCCAAAATACCATAAAAAAATTCGTTTTAGTGTGTATGTTTGCCTTATACTTTGGGGTTAAAATCCTAGCAAGGCAATGTTTGTTTATAAAATGCTCACCTGTGTTTAAAATTAAATGAAGTTACACCTGTTTAAAAAAACTCTCAATTGCTATGCCACTAGTGATTTTAATTAATTTTTTCATATTCATTTTCTAATGAGTTTTAAAGATTTACTTAAAGATTTTCTTGAACTAAAGATGTGACGATGGTTATTTTTTAAGAAAATTTATATTCGCGTATTCCTCTGTCATGTTTAAAATAATTTCAGGTTAATTACTGGGTGAATATATGTATTCAATCCTCTGCATTGGTGTTAAAATATTAGCAAAGCACAATGTTTGTATTTATATGCTCACATTATATATTATTCATAAAAAAATATAGCCCAACTATATGATGGTATGCTAATTTTAAAATCTGATGAAGAGCACATTTAAAAACTCTCTCTCAATCGTCCAATCTTGGCGAAAAAAATCGCCAATTTTCGCCAAGGAGCACCCTAAAGTATATATTTCCTCTTAGGTACTGTAAATCAGGTAGTATCACTGAAATAAATGTGCAATAATGTACCTAAATCAGTTCATATTCTAAAACTTTATATTATTGTCCACTCAGGACCATTTACAGACTGTTCCCAATCCAAAAATTTTACACTTGTATATTTTGAAATAAATAAAGACATTCACTGCATTTTACCTTTAAATACGAAACGCCAGTTAGTATTCCCTTTTTAAATCTTTAAAAATATATAAATCTTGTAAGCTGTACCACAATCTCTTCAATTTGCAATTCAAATTAGCTTTACAAAAAGAAAAACTGTTTGAACTTTAAAAGATTCCCAACAAATAAAAGGCAATGATATTTTGTAATCATCTCTTGAAACCATGTGGATTGAACAATGTATTCTTCTCTTGACATTGAATCGACTCGAGAAACTGATTTAATTCCGACTCGACAGGAATAGACTGAACTATTTTTATCTACTTGGAATTGATTTTTATGTTACCTAAAGTTGACTTTTGGATTGTTACAAAAGAAACAAACTACCTTTCCCACAAGACTTCTGCTGGATTGTTTTTTATTTGTATTGAAATTAATTTTGAACTGCTATAGAAAGATATTGGCTTGAGCGAATGTTCCTTAAAACTTCTTAAAGACATCTTTTTCCATCTTATATTATTTTGTCATGAATGATAAGGTTTGGAAAGCAATTTTAAAGATGTTGTTGTTTACTAATGACACTTGGACAAGCCAAGCTCGCTATGCCTTGGCTATGCGAATTTAAGTCAATTGGGAGCGTCTTTCGTTTTAATCAGAGCACCATGAAGGTGAAAGTACGACTTTTCTCTACACACATGCCTTAGGTACCCGTTTATAGGGTAGGCAACCATTCAGACCGCATTCATACAAGGAAAGGACAAAGACGGGATAGATAGAGAGAGAAAGTATATCCATGACCGAACCGGGATTCAAACCCAGGACCTCCTTATCCGCTGTCAGGCACGCTGACCACTAGACAAGTTGGGTGGCTATTTTAAAGATGTAGTATGTAGATTGAAAAATAATTTTAAAAAATAAGGTTTGATGTCAATTTTAATAAGTATTATATAGGGTTCATTAAAAAAATGCATAATTTCGTTATTCAAAAATGTAAAAAGCAATATATTGGGAAGAAACCATTCTATTTGCATGAAATTTATTCATTTTGTACATTTAAGCATTTATATCTCTGTGTCCACCGTCAAATAAGCAAATGAACATACACCTTGTACGGAGTTGGACTCTACCAGTTAGGTGCTGGGTAGGAATTACCCAACATCTCAAGTGCCACCTCTAGAGGTATCATTTTACTTGGAGGACATTGCGACCAAGACCTATTTAGCATCCCTCTGCAATCTCTAGTAAATACGACGGATCTTCTGTTAAGTTGAGATTTAAACTCCAATAAAGAGGATGACGGCCCATTTAACCAGACCATCGGGGCCTTTATGTATTTGCAGCACATGATCATGAACATAAGAATTCCCATCATGCATTTCAAGCCAAATGATTCATGCATTTTATGCTAAAACGCACTATAATCGTAGTAGACCTTTAGAGATACTATAAGAGAATTACAACAAGAGGATTGCAACTAAAGCAATCTACAACAGAAGACGAGGGATACTTTCTGGAGGAAGTTGGTATCTTCAAGATTTCCTTCTGATTTCTCAGGCTATAACTTAATTGCCAAATCATTTCAAAAATTTGAACTTTGTTTTTAACACGTTTTTATCCTTTATCTAAACTGTAACAGTTTCTAATAAGCATTTCGATAAAGAATTAGAGTATATATAATTATGTAGCTTAATGGACATATTTTAATGGAGTGTAACACGAGAATTCTAATATTCATGACTAGATGTCAAAAAGGCATAGTTATATAAAGTAAAGGAAAAGCGTCATTATGAAACACAGAATTCTATTTTCCTATAAATTTTGTATTTTTATAACAATGTAATATCTTATCTTTTTTCGAATGTCTTTCGTAAAATGATTATAATAAACTAATAACCACAAATACATTTTGATGTCTTCTATTCCTTCGTATCCTTGTACAGATAAGATTATTAAATTTATTGTATTTATTTTTTCTTTTTCCTTTTTTTGGAATTATTAATGAATCTGTTATAATATAGAAATATATTTATTAAAGATTAAATAGAAAAATATTAGAGGGGAGCCATAGCATACGAGTATTCTGACGGCCAAATAGTAAGATCTCTGACCTTTGGGTTAACAGTATGTGAGTTCAAATCCCACTTCCTGTATGGCTCTTTGTAGAGATTTGGAATTCCTTTTAAACTGTACTGTTCGTTTAGCATCAAATAAAATCAACCAACCCGGTGTTATTAACATTTGTGTGCAAAAATTAACTTTATACGATGAACAAAACAAGTCAGAGCATATGTGTTGTTAACAAGTCTTTTTGGGTTTGGGGTAATATCGGGTACCGTTGGTTTGGTAAAAAGTTTGGTGACATCTTGGTTATAAAAAATAGTTTCTGGTAACTCTATTTTCGTGCAGCGTTTGTGAAGCGACCATCATGTTAGTCACATCTTGGTGACCATATTGGCGTCAAAAAATGAACCAAAGGTTACCCGATTGTAAACTTCGCCTTTTATTGTATACATTGACAAGTCCGAAACTATTGCCATCTCACTGTTACAAAATAAGTTCCGAAATCAATCAATCAAAAAGTAGTTTATGAATTTGGTTATAAACCGACACAAATATTTGATAGTTTTCAGGATTTCATCTACTTTGCCACAGATGAAATTAACTCTTATTTCATTAAAATTCCTCCGACATTGAAATACGCATGTGCAAGAAAGTGTCACAAAACATTCAATTTATTAAATTATCTACGAAATTATCATGAAATTCAAGAATCAAGCTATTTAACTTTTTGGTTGTATTTATGTTACTTTTAATCCATCAATTTTATTGACATCCACAGACAAAAATTTTTTTTCGATATCTTTATGGATATAACTACATAAAGATTAAAATTAAATGAAGATACTATGCAATATGGTTTAATAAGAAGCAGCGAGCAGTAATAATCATAACACAAACATAAATAGACTTCGTAAAATATTTACTAAGATGATTAGACTATAAATATCTAGTTTAACACTTATAATTATTTTCACTTTATATTATAATGTTCCAAATAAAAAATATGTAATAAATTGTTTTTAAGGGAATCGTTTCTTGTGTATTTAAAATTATTGTGCTCGTTTTTTATTGAGCCCTTTTTTAAATTAAATAAAAATTCTTAGGACAATTTCAACAAATTATAACATTATGTATATATATATATATATATATATATATATATATATATATATATATATATATATATATATATATATATATATATATATATATATATATGTATGTATGTATATATATATATATATGTATATATATATATATATATATATATATATATATATATATATATATATATATATATATATATATATATATATATATATATATATATATATATATATATATATATATATATATATATATATGTAAAAGTTTAAATATTTAAGAATAAATTTCCTGGAAAGTGACAACATGACAATATTAGGAAAGAAGTTAAACATAACAAATGAAAAAAGATAGTATTTTAAATTTTGATTCAGATAATTAATTATTTCTCATTAACTATTCAAAAAATTCAATTTTCAAAATTTATAAAAAAAAAGCTTCGAAATTTAAAAAGTACAAAAAATTATTCAGTGAGGCGAAACAAAACAATAACTCTACAGACAAAAGCTTGTTTTTAAATCTTGTCAAATAGTTTAAAAACTCAAGTGAGATGGAAACTACTTTCCGTATAAAAACTTAACTAATAATTCCCATTTGTTATTCGATTGCCAAATCTATAAAAGATTTAAAAGCAATTTTAGTTAAATTTTTCCAATAGAATATTTATCATGGATTATTTTCCAGCTGCTGTTAAATTTCATAATCAAAGAAATAATGTCTTATATTTTGTTGATAAGGGTGTTCACACACACACAATGTACGCCAATATACAAATGATTGCATCAAAATGAGAATATTATTGTTATAAGTCAATATTATGATAGTTGTTGTATTTGATGATGGGCCAAATACTGAAAAAGGGAAAAAAGATTATGGAAGTTGTGAACTCATTACCAGAAACTTGAGAATTAATTTTACTTGAAAACTAGCAGTTTTGGAATAGCGATTTAAGTATGTTACCATATTCCTGGAATTAAAGTTTGTCCTTGAAAAGAAGAATTAAAATACAATTATTTGTTTCAATAACATTCAGTTGTGTAATAGACATTGGTGGAAATTATTATTACTATTTATTTAATAGTTGCTGGTTATCCTGAACTTTCGAATGCAGGAAATATATCCCCTCAGGGGGTTTACCTTTTTTAAATAAAAACGGGTGTCACAATCCCGAGGTATCTCAATGATCTGTCTTCTTCTTTCTTTCCCACTCTCCTCTACTCTTCTGCTTTTTCTTCCTCTTCTCCCTCAGTGTGGTTGCCTCGTAAGAGGTTGAGGGCTCCCCTTAAGTAGCTTTCGCCACTCTGTTGCTATTAACTACTCTTGGGGACTAAATCACCCACGTGTTAGCCGTGCGTGGAGACCCGTGTCCCTGGAAAGGAGGGTCCTGGTGATTGAGGCCCCCAGAGATTGAGGCCCCCAGTGAGCGTATAGGACCTGGATAGCACTGGTGCAGCTGGTCTGCATCCCCTTGTTGGACTCGGTGGTGGGTGGTGCGGTCAGGTCCCGAAATTTTATTATAAAACCTATGGAGAAACGCAATTTTTCATCTCTCCTAAAGGAGCATTAAATAGATAAATCAAATGCAAAATACTTTGTAATTAAAAGGAAGGAGGGAACTTTTGAAAAGGTATTCCCTTTTTAATTGAAAAAAGAATATCAGGTAATATAGGGGAAGTGAAAAGTGTACGCAAAATTCGATCTGAAGACTTGATGATTGAGGTTGCAAATGCAACTCAGGCTAATCTTCTATCCAACATGAAATTGTCAGGAAACCAACAGGAAATTTAGAGGCAACTGTGTTCCCTCATGGGAGCTTGAATTTTTCTCGTGGTGTTATATCTGCAAAAGATTTGTTGAGAACGCAGACGGTTGAAATTTTGGAAAATCTAAATAATCAGATGGTCTGTGAAGTAAGGCGTACTACAGTCAGAAGAGATGGGAAGTTTATTGATACCAAACATCTCATTCTGATTTTTGTGTCCCCAGACCTTCCACAGCATAGAAAAGCTGCTTATCTGAATATACCCGTCCGGCCATAGATTCCAAATCCGCTGCGATGCTTCCAGTGCCAATGATTTGGACATCCGAGAAACGCTTGCAGAGGCTAACTTACTTGCGCACGTTGCTCAGTAGTTGGCCACTCGACCTGAGCTCGACCTGCACAGCGAAGGAGAAATGTGTCAATTGTAAAAGAGACCATCCCTCTTACTCTCGAAGTTGTCCACAGTGGTCATTTGAGAAGGAAATACCACGATAAAAGTCACTACTAATTGTTCATACCCTGAGGCCTGACGTCAAGTTACCTCACGCAGTCCAAAGCCTGGGTTAAGCTATGCAACAGTTGCAAAAAAGTCACGAGATCCATAAGTACACATACAGAGTCTATATCACTTCCCCTTGTTAGATTACCCCAAACATCGATATTAAAGCCAAAATCTACATCTACTACAATAAGTAAAATAAAATCTCCTACGACTAAATCAAGAGTCCCGAGGGCGTATAAATTAAAATCTGCAAAGGAGAGCTCAAATAGACCCTCCATATCCACCCGTAAAGCCTTGTCCCTGGAGGCTGACGCTGTGTCTTTACATCCCTTGGACGTGGACTTATCTTTCGACGAGATGTCAAATGACACGCTTTCCAACTCCGGGAGAGGAGCTTTTCAAAATAAACAATAACTTCCTTTGCTTCTTGAAACTGCTATGGTTTACGTTCCCATCATGATGACATCAAGTCTATAATTACAACCTACAACCCCGCATGTGCTGCACTTCAGGAAGCTTTCCTGAAGTCCCACAATAGTTTATCCATGCGTGGGCTTAAAAGACTTAGAAAAGACTGTGGTGATTATGGTGTAGTGTCTGGAGGTGTATGTATATTAATATCTAATACTTTCCCCAGCACTGTCCATCCATTGTATACTACTCTACAGGCTGTTGTAAGAATACATACTTCATGCTTATTAACAGTCTGTAGTTTATATTTATCACCACACGATGTCATCCGCCAAGAGGAACTCGATGCATTAATAGATTAGCTGCCAACACCATTTCTGCTGTTAGCTGACTTTAACGGCCATAACTCTTTGTGGGGAATTGATGATATTAATTCTCGTAGTCGGCAGATAGAGCGGTTTATTTCCGACAACAGTTTCTGTCTGCTTAATACCTACGAGAAAACATATTTCCATGTACCCACACGAACTTTTCACTCTCTCGATCTGGCCAGTTGTTCACCATCTCTTCTGCCATCGTTAAATTTAAATGTAGGAAATGATCTGCACAACAGCGACCATTTTCTTCTCGTCATCACCCAGACTGGAGGTAGTAGTGTAGAACAACGTCTACCTACTTACGTGTACAGTCGGGCAGATTGGACATTATTTACGCAATTGACAATTATTGATAACGAAATGGTTACGATCGATAATGTTGATGATGCCGTTTGTAAAGTCACCGAAACAATTATTAATGCAGCAGATGCATCAATACCTAAGAGTTCCCCTATACCACACAGGCGTTGCAAACCTTGGTAGAATGATAAATGTTAAAAAACCTATTTTAAAAAATTTAAAAAAATTTAAAAATTTTTAAGAACGGGAACAATGAAAAAAATTTAAATAAATGATTTTCGCTTATTATTCATTCCTGGAAATATTGTTTAATGTAATTTAAAATCAAGGAATATCATTTGAAGATAAGACATTCTGAATTCCGAATTTTGTGTTCATAATATCTTAAGAAAATCATTTTGTACCACAAATGGATAGTGAAATTTGCTTAGAGTATTATATAAAAACTCTTTTAGAGAAAGATATTAAGAGATATGAGTAATACTACTTGGGGGACTCAAGACGAAGTAAAAAAAATACTTTTCTATTTAAAAATGTTCTTATAAATCTAGCTGGATTCCTAAGCTTGATAAAATTGAACTTTAACCTAAGTGTTTGGCACTCTGGTCATCAATTTTAATACTTTCTTTATTCGTTTCATTTTTATCTTGAGTTTGGATGTTTGTAATAATTTATAGAATTCTCTTGAAATCTTAAACCTTGGTCAAATGTCTGGTAAAAGTGATTCATGCATGCAAATAAAAAAGATCGCGAAATGACAAATAAACCAACTAGTTTGAAATAAAGCATTGACGAGTTGGAAATTGAACGATTGTTTCTCTGAAATTCAGCATAAATGTTCACAGGTTCAACTTTCTCCTCGTCTAGTGAAACTCTGCAGTAGCTCAGGGCTTATTAGCCAATAAAATAAGCTCACGTGGACAAAAAGAAAATGCAGATTAGCAAATCAAATCAAAGCGAAAATAGCTGTAACAAAAATGTTATATAAAGAAATTCAACCATTTTTAATCGAAATGAGTAGAAAATTAATCTATCTTTTTATTTTCTATTTATTCGTTGTTGCGGATAAGGAGGTCCTAGGTTTGATTCCCTGTTCGGGCATGGATGTACTTTCTCTCTCTCTCTCTCTCTCTATCCATCCTGTCTTTGTCTTTTCCTTGTATGAATGAGGTGTGGATGGTTGCCTACCCTATAAAAGGGTACCTATGGCATGTGTGAAGAGCAAAGTCGTACTTTCACCTTCATGGTGCTCTGATTAAAACGAAAGACGCTCCCAATCGACTTAATTCGCATAGCCAAGGCATAGCGAGCTTGGCTTGTCCAAGTGTTATTAGTAAACAACAACAACAAGAACCGATATCCATAACTGTTTTAGAGTAATTATTTGTTTATCAGCAGAATAAAAAACTATCCCCCTATAATGTATCTTAAATTACTGAATATAGACTTGTCTTTAAAAATTTTTTAATTCTTCAGGGATTATACTATTATAAGTGCTTTTAACATCAAATTACATATATTTTATCTAATATGTTTAAGGAAATCTGAGTTAAGTCTGAAAAACTTATAAAAAATATATAGGTAAGCCATGTTTTAAATATTTTTGATATTCTCAATTTTAATTTAGGAGAGTTAAAGGAAGTAAGTTTTCTTAAAGGTCATATTTTAAATATTGCAATAAATGTGTTTTGTTTACGAAAACAGAAGCATAAAATGGATACACGCTCAGTGTTCCATCGAAATTTAAATTCTGTAGTTTCATTCTATCTCGTTTAGTTCTAAGTATCATCATATTTAGAAGCATGGCATCCTTTTATTATCCTTAGCTGCCTCAACCATGCGTGTATCCCAGCATTCATATATTTTATTAATTCTCTTCATCTCTTAACATTTAAAAGGCTTAGGTCTTCTTCAGTGTAATCCAAGCATCGATTAGAGGTCTCAGTTTGGCCCAAAATCATATAGGGCTTATAAAATTGGTTATTTTAACTGTATTGTATTCTGGACTTCTTCAGAAATGCAACTTTAACCTATTATTCCAGATGACTTGTGTCATCTGTGGTTGCTCGTACAATCAGAAAAATTCAAAGTCGTATTTAGATCGCCAACATCCTTCTGCACAGATGCAGTATAATCCCTGATGCTAAATTACGTATTTTTTGGCGATGAGAACGTTGCCAAGATGACGTAAATATTAGGGTTGCCAAAATAGAATTTTCTGCATTAAGATCTCCATATTTTTGCCATTATATGGAGCAGGTTGTCAGATACAGAAGAAAATCCGCCAAAAAATCACTAAACTCACGTTTCACTTACATAGAATAAGACAGATAAAACAGAATCTTATGCATTTTTAATTTAGTTTTTTAACTGATTAAATTTGATCTAAGTAAGATTGACTAAATAAACATTTGTTCGCAATTTTTATTCTGATATCAACTTCTGCTTTTAGCTTGTTTCCGTTGTGAATTATAATGTTGATGATCATAACCTTAAAAAAATTAATGTATTTACATTCATTAAAATTATTTTCAAAATTATAATCATTAATGGAATTTTAAGCATATTAATACAAATAATAACATAATTGATAGTCATTGATAAATCAATATATCATCAAATAGATCTTCCTTATGGATATATTTTACAAGAAAAAGTAACATATCTATATATCTCTTATGATCTAGATTTATTTGATATTTGTAAAGCAAGTGTTCACAGAGAACAGGTGAGAGACATTTTTTTTAATGAGAATTTGAAAAGAACCACACAATTCAATATTAAACGATAAAATGGTTTTTTCTTTCGTTCCAGTTATTGATCATGATTACGCCCCTTTGTTACAATTCTCATTGGTTAAAAATTCATGACGTCAGATAACGTTACGTTTACGTCACACATCGTATTGATACGGCGTCGTAAATCCGACTTGTAGACGAATTTGCGGCCTGCCTTCAAATCACATTTTTCAAGATGCAGTAAACAAGGCGAAGTTCACCATCGAATGTCTGTGTCTTTGGCGATGAGAAAAAATATATTCATGATTTTTACTAGTAATGAATAAATATTTTTCATTTATAATTTTTCGTTTTCCAGTCTTCAAATCTTTAGTAATATTACTTCCAAAATTGAACACGTTAAAAACAAAACAGATGAAAAAGCAAAAAAAGATAAGACAAAAAAAAACACCCATTTTATGGTTAGTTTAAATCGGAAGTAAACTTTTTTTATATATAACTCGAATTTTTTTTCAGATTTTGTTTGCTTTTGTAGAATTCTTGTCAATTAGAAGTAAAAAAAACCTCTATTTAATTACTCGGTTGAACTTAGTTTTTATACTATTACAACATCTAATTTCATTGCTATCTTTTCTTCCATTTTTCTTTTTCTCCAAACTTTTGTAATTCAAAATATTAACCGTATTTCCTAATAGTTAAATTAGAGATGATGACTAAAAATAACTTGATATCCTTAGCTATTTTTCTCATACAAAAACTAGTTAAAAGTGTCAAGCTTTAAAATTATCTTTAACTGATGGTTTTTAAATGACCAAAATTAACTCTTCGTTTTTAGCTATTTTTCTCATACAAAATGACTCCTTTCTTTTGTACGCAACAATATAAACCAATTGTGGAAAATGAAGTGAAACATTTTCTTTTTCAAGATTTTTCTTGGAAATTTAAAATTAATTCCCTCAAGTTCTCAAATAATAGCATGTCAGCATTTTTTTAACCTTTCAATCACCGTCTTTTCATAATCACTTGACTTGAAAAGAATGGTTTCTCATTTTTCATCAACGCAGTGCCAAAATTATCAGGAAGCTCTGTTATCTGCATACAAAATGCTCTTACGATGCTAATTCGTAACTTAACTTCTAACGTTGCACTTTTCTATAATTACTTCCTTGAACATAGTGTATTACAGTACTAAAGTAAGTCACTGAATTTTCAAAATAGACTACAAAAATTCCATGGTCTCTGTCTTGAAAATGTGATGTCAATGCTTGTGTCTGATGTTGGACATGTACTTTTAATAGAACTCTCAAAAATAATAGTATAGAGAAAAAGTTAAGAAAAATGGCGAATTATACGCACGTAACTGAAAAGCATAACATTTTAATGTTTAAGAAATATGCATTTAGACATGAGAATTAAATCTCATTTGGTGATGCATTTCTTATTGATTACTTTTAGTTGATTCCAATAATAGTGATAATTCCCAAATGCAGTTTTTGTAGTTATGTCTTATAAAGTTTAGTTACGTCAGCTTTAGTTTTTTCAGAAGAATGTGTGTAGGTTTTTGTAGAAATGAAAGAATGTAGTTGTGTCACGTAAAGTTTAATTAAGCTAGCTTTAGCTATGTCAGAAGAATGTGTGATAAGACATCTTATCTATGCATTAGTAAGAACCTAATGAGGTAGAAGAACGTTAACTACAGATTTAAAGTCAGTTAATTTAGAAACATATTATTTAAAAGAAATTGAACTCATCAAAAAAGATAAATTTATTTTCCTGTGTCAAAACGGATAGTATTAAAGATGCTATACAAAAAGTATTAAAAATATCCTTAAAAAAATAATGTTTTAAAAGATATTTAAAAAAATTTAACCGTATTACTATAATGTAAAATATGTCAAAAAGTTACTTAACTATCTAGCAATAACTTTTTAACTAATTTTCTAAGTTGCACTTACAAAAATTCCTCAAAAAGTTACTAAACAATTAAATTATCAGTGGTAAAATATTAATTAAGACACAAAAATTTTCCAAATGCACACAATATCTAAATATAGAAAAAGCTTTAAACACAAATAATAACAACAACAATAAAATAAAAATAAAAAAATGATTTTAAAAAATATAATTTCTCAATTTAGACAATTTCTCAATTTTCTCAATTTACACAAAAATTTTCAAAATGTACACACTATTTGATTGGGAAAAAAGCTTTGAAAGCAAAGTATATGATGATAGGTGTCAAACGATAGTGAATAGGTGGGCATTATTGCAACAATGTTGATAGCTAAGGAAAATAGCGCCTTATATTGAATAGCACCTTGTACTGTACATATTTTACTGATAAGAATCCGTGTTATAATGCCAGTAACATTGGTATTTTTACATTGCATTAAAAATATCATGCAAGAAATCTCGAAAACGAAAAATTGTTATAGTAAAGGATCTGTAGGTTTATTCTAATTATCTATAGCTATGCAGAAGTGTCACAATTGAAGCAAATTATATTTTGTAATGATTGAACGGTAAAAGAAATCTTTTCATAATTATATTTATTTACGATAAAAATAATAAAGCAGAATAATAATCTACAAGTAAATTAATAGAACAAGGGAATGCAAATGATATAAACTGAATAGTTCTCTACTAAACATTAAAATCTTGATTTAAACAACAGTTTTGAAGAAAATATACCTTAAAATGTCCTTTGGTCTAAATTGTAAATTTTTTTTTGCCAAATGTGTTTTTGTGCATGTTTAAAGAAATAAGATGGTGCTGAAAGCACGGTGGCATGAATCAAAAAAAATAGTTATATAAATTTTACGAATGCTTTAAGAGATAAAAATAAGACTTTTTTAAAGTGAAATATATTTATCACCAAAAATTTCGATTTCACACAATTTTTAAAGTAAATTAAATTTTCTAACATGTCTTCGAGCCTTTTCAAAACGAAATAGCGTCGCAATGAATCACAATTAAAAGAATTTAGCAACTTTTACAAATGCCTTGATTGACTAAGCCTGTCCCTTGCAACCAAATTTCCGTCTTAGGACAGGGCATCACTATCTTCAGGCACACCTCCACCGTTTCGGTTTACCTCACTCTCCAACTTGCCCCTTGTGTGGACATGAAGAGATGACCACCTCTACCCTATTCTTGCCTTGGACTTAATGACGTCGCAGTTAGATATTCTGCGGAATAAGACTTCTTGTGTTATATTGTAGAGTGTATTGGGCTGTTCGACATAGACTAATGTTTGAAAAACCCAGGTCAGACGTAGAATAAAAAAAAGACTTTTACAAATGCGTTTAAATGTAAAATTATTATTTTTTTCAAAAACTTCAATTGCTTCAGTGAGTCTATAGAAATGTGTACAGTAAAACAGAAAAAATCAATTTACCAAAACAAAAATGAGAATTAGAAAGCCAAAAATACTTAGATTGCCAGAAACAAACCAACATCGCTAACAAGATGGCGCCATAATGGCGAAAAACTGAGGAGCACCCTAAAGCATAAGCCGCCCACACAATTTCAATAAAATGACATTTAGCAATTATTTGCAAAGCAATACGTTTATAATACAGTCAGTTTATGAGATGACAATCTTTCTCCACAGATCCTTCAAAAATAGTTTTCAGTTTCTATGCCCTGTATATTCAATATATTTTACAATTGTATCACAAATTTCCTTTATTTGTAGAATTTTCTATATCTGCATTATATTTATATTCATTATTTGTATTTATATATTTATTTGGTAATTACATATTATCTCGTCTACCATTTCAGCAAAAATTATGTTGCCAAATGTTGAAATTTAATGAACATGCCGTCTGAATTTTTAATTTAAATTTTATATTTTTTATTTTTCATAAATGCAAGTTTTAAATTTTTGATTACGTTTATTTTAAAAGTAGATATTTAAAAACAGTTGGTTTAAATTTAAATTTAACTTTTATATTAAGACTTACATACTCTAAAATAATATATATATATATATATATATATATATATATATATATATATATATATATATATATATATATATATATATATATATATATATATATATATATATATATATATATATATATATATTGAATTTGCAACTAAGTTTTCACCGTTTTTTTAATTGACAAAATCTGTATGACATTAAAAATTTTTGGCACAAAGTTTTACATCATTCGAAAGAGAATACATTGTTCTACCGAAATATATGTTTCGTTGTTTCTAAGATAATTTTTCTTGTTATTCACAGATCATTAACATGGAATGTCAAGTTGAGAAGAATAAGCATTTTCCACACCTCCTTTTTTTTTTTTTTTTTTTTTGCCTTTTATCAAGGTTCTAAAATTGCAGGAGCTGCTTGCTTGATTGTGTTAAGTATGGAGTGGGTTCTATAGCTCAAAAAAACCACCCGTGATTGGTATTGCAAAGTTCAAATATATAAATTTTGGTCTCAAAGACGCACCTCGTTCTGGCCGTCCAGTTAAGATCGAAAAACTTATTGACTTTGAGAAAACATTGTAAACAACAAAGGAAAATACATTCTGGATTAACTCCTTGTATATGTTTATTGAAAAAAATAAACTTTTAACAAACATTATTAAAAACGGCAGGAACTTAGAAATACAACCTACTATTTCCCAAAACGAAGCAATAATTTTTGGCGTTAAACCACAACATTTGAAGACATATTTTTCGGCTGAAAATGATTTGTGCAATAATACGTAACATTTAAATAATTAAATTTTAAGGTCCTTATGCATAATCCGCACAGCATTTGGCGATAAGTGTTCATTTTACTGTCGAAAATGATAGAACGGAATAATACATAAGCAGAATTTGTTCATATATTGTCCGTTTGTCAACATGCATATTGTTAATTATATTTTAAGGTTTTCATTTATATGAAAATATATTTTATACACTAGCTACCGCGTATGACCCAGCATATCAAATTCTGAATTTTTTGACGACGAAGAAATGCTGTCAAGATGACGTTTCGTGACGTTTCATGATGACGTAAATACTAGGGTTGCCAAAATAGAGTTTTCTGCATAATTCTTATAGGTCTTTATCTCTATGACGTAATAAAAACCCAGTTTACCAGATAAATTGGAAATCCGCCTAAAAATCATTAAACTCAGAATTTGGCATGCTGAATTATATGGAATCTGTGCCAGATAAATGACGCCAATTGAAATGAAATAAACACAGATACTGGCGATTAATAATTTTACCAACCTACTATTAGAAACTAACCTACTATTTCCCAAAACGAAGCAATAATTTTTGGCTTTAAACCACAACATTTTCAGACATATTTTTCGGCTGAAAATGATTTGTGCAATAATACGTAACATTTAAATAATTACATTTTAAGTTCCTTATGCATAATCCGCTCAGCATTTGGCGATAAGTGTTCATTTTACTGTCGAAAATGATTGACAGAATAATACATAAGCATAATTTGTTTATGTATTGTCCGTTTGTCACCATGCATATTGTTAATCACATTTTAAGATTTTCATTCATATGAAAATATATTTTATACACTAGCTGCCTTATAATTCAGCATACCAAATTCTGAATTTTTTGACGACGAAGAAATGCTGTCATGATGACGTTTCGTGACGTCTCATGATGACGTAAATACCTAGGGTTGCCAAAATAGAGTTTTCTGCATAATTCTTATAGGTCTTTATCTCTATGACGTAATATAAACCCAGTTTACCAGATAAATTGGAAATCCACCTAAAAATCATTAAACTCAGAATTTGGTATGCTGAATTATATGGAAGCTGTGCCAAATAAATGACGCCAATTGAAATGAAATAAACACAGATACTGGAGATTAATAATTTTTATTTGTCCACGCATGCGGGTACAAAAAACAACACGGCACTCGTTTCCACTAAGGCAAAGAAACACGTCATTCAGGTGTCCGGGTCCGAATCCCGAACAACCCTCCAGGAAAATAACAGGCGAGAGAAAGAGATGACACACAATCCCTCCTTTCAGAAGAGGGGTCACAAACTATTTTGACACACAGATGAAAAAAGTTTCATAGAACATAGAATTTTCTTTTCAAAAGTGACAATACATGATTGACATAATTAATGCTGTCTCGTCATATAGTGAATGTTCATTATTCATAAATTAATGGTTATTTATTTCTTTAAATAGAATAAAAGAACTTAGTAAAGTTATGCCAGATATGCAACGAATTTAAGTATAACCATTTTGAATCATTTGGTAAGATTTTTATAATCACAAATTTTAATAAGTCATGATAACATCTGATATGAATGTCATTTATTATTTGTAACAATATAAATGAAACAAAACATTCACATAGTAAATAATTTTTATATTTTAAGGGAAACCGCCGTTAATATAATTATCTTCTTCAATTCTTAGTGTCTAGCTCATTATAACTGAATCAAAACAACTATTTTCAATAACTGAAAGCATGAATTATTTTTATTTAAATTTTTAAAAAAAGTAAAATCTTCAAAAATAATTTAATCTATGGAATTTGAAATAATTTCAGAATAAGCAATTTTTGTTAAATTTATTAGGAAATAAAACACAAATTTTCATTTTTTTTTTAGTTGAATGATATATTTAAGAATTCACAATCTATAACAATCTTAAGTAAATATGCATTTTAAACATGTTTATTTTTTATTTAATTTTTTAGAAAAATTTTTAGCATTTGTTTCAATTTGTGTTTCTCTAAACTTTACGTACCGTACATAAAATAGTTTTTTAAATGAAACTTTTAGCTTACACCTATATAACCATACAAATATTTTGTTTCCTAGTACAAATTGTCATTAACTAAAGTGTTTTTTCTTTTCTTTTTGTTCTTGTTGATGTTATGATTACTTCTTTATTACAATTCTCATAAGTTCAAAATATCGATGGCATCAGATAACGTTTCATCTATGTCATATCATATTGACACGGCGTCGTAAATCCGACTCGTCCATGAATTTGTATCGTGCCTTCAAATCGTATTCTTCCAGCGACAGCAAACAAGGTGAAGTTCACCATCGAATTGAGTATCGTCGGCGATGAGAAAAAAATCCTTCCGTTTGTGTAAAAGTTTTCTAAGTCATGAAAATTACCTATTATTGTATATAATTAGTGTTCAGATCTTTAGCGATATTGCTTCCAAAATTAAATAAAAATAGAATAGAAGAAAAAGTAAAATGAAAAAGACAAGACAAAAAATCCCATTTTATGGTTAGTTTATAAATCGGCAAAGATCATTTAATTTTTTTTTCCTTTTTCATTTAATTTTTTAAGTTTTAATTATTGTTTCATTTTGTGTTTTTATACAATTATTCAATGATATTTTCTGTGTGCACCCATATATCCATACAAATGTTTTGTTTCCTAGAAAGAATTGCTTATGATAGTCATAAATTTCTTTTTGTGTTAATAACACAATAAAATAATTAGAAAAAAAAAACTGTGCCCTATACTTAAGGATGCCCTTCAGTTACTCGCCAATTTGGCGTCATATTGTTTAGATGTTGACTTATTTTTGGTTGGTTCAATATGTTCCTTCAATCATGCACAAAAATAAGCTTGGCAGAAAACAAAATCGCCAATTTTCATCGAGGGGCATCATAAAGTATATTTTTCAAAAAAAAAAAATAGCAGTATAAATCACTAAATATTTTGATGTATACTTTTGAAACACAAATAAAAGATATATTTCTTAGGATAATTTTTTATCATAAAGTATATTATAGACATTTACAGATTCTGTTCGATTAACTGCTTCTAAAATGGCTATAGATAAATTCGAAGAATCCGAATGTAATAAATTAGGAATCCATCATTTTCAGACACTGTATTGGCCTGTCCGGGACCCAGACCGAATTACAAGGTTATGGGGGGTTCGACTAGGAGACAGCATCATTTGAGCTTTTATTTGAAATCTAAAAAGATGTTTCCGGCATTGCTTGCATGCCAATTTGCTTTTAAAGAGGAATCGATTTTTCTTTTTCTTTTATTTTCTTAATAAATACACTTCCCCATCAGAATATCAATTGGTTGATCTTAGGCTTTTAAAGTAAATTTTAAAATTCGCTTATAAATGCGCAGAATTTATCTATGATACAATTCCTAAATTGTTCCTAATGTTAAATCTAACCCCAAACAACTGCATAAATGATATTAAAAAGGAACCTTATTCGAATTTTAGCGATCTCTAAAAGTATTTGAAAATAATCATGCTAATTTAAAATTATTTTGGTATTTTCAAATACCAAAAGTATTTAAGAAAAATCAATAAGATACTTTCATTTGTGAGCGTATATTTTAGTAGTCCCTTTTCAAACCACTTCATATCAGTTATATATCTTTTTCTAATAACATTATTTTGCTGACATACTTCTGACTGATAAGTTTCAAAACATTTTATAATTATATTTATTATTGGTACTTTTCTATTATCAAAAATGGGTTCATCAACACAAATATATTGCTGAAATCGCCAAAAGGTTCATGTCGCCATTATACTTTCAGTTTGGCGAATATTTTGTATAAAGCTAATTTCACTGAATTATTTATCTAGGGGAATAATTATATGTAAAGAATTTATAAAAATGCCTGGTTAAATTTTTATTTAATTGAGTTAATGTAACAGAAATTATTTCTTGAAATAGAAATTTTACTGCAATGGAAATTTGTTTTTGACGTACAAATTTTAAAATGGCTGCATCTGCGCCAAAAAAAGTAATTTTGAAGACAATTTAAATATCTCTTGCTTTATTTTTCCAAATTAGTATTAATGTAATGTCCAAAATTATTTTTTTTATATTTTAATGCTTGAATTTTCTTTAGAAGTTTAACATATTTTCCCTACTAGCTATTTTCATCTTATATAATTTTTTTCATTTTAATCAAGTCACAAATATTTTGGGAAACATTTCTTTGCTTGTGTAGAGTTTTTGTTAGATATTAAGGATTTGGCGATTTTTGAATCTAGTTCGAATAATAGAAAAGTACCCAATAAATAAAACAAACATATTTTCATTTATAAAAACTTGTATCATTAATGTACATGACAATTTAACACTTTTAGGCATGTATAAAAATCAACACACAAAACGCGAAGATAAAATACATACGATACATAAGATACACAAAGACAAAATGGGTGCAGATGCAGTATTATCCCGTTCATACCATTATTTTTTAAGTTGGCGGTTTCTTGAAAATGGAAACCTACACACAAGGTTTCAAATTCTAACAATATTTCTTTTCATAAAAGCATTACTTCTTTCTTCTCGATGGAACCCATTTCAGAATTTTATATGAACTGATTTTACTTTTCTCCCTTATCCTTTTCAAAAATTTAAAATAAAAGCATTCGCTTTTTTATAATTCTTCAACAAAAAATATCTGCTATACTTAATGTTTATTTTATTTTAAATAATTTTGTTCCAATCCTTTTTTTTTAATATTTTTTAAAAATATTACACAGCTGAAATAGCAGCTAATAAAGGAATAATTCTGCATTCTTTGCAAGTTCTTTTTTGCTAAACACTTTGGTAATTTTTAAATATGAATCAATTTTTACATTCATTTAATTATAGAGTGGCAAATTTGTTATAACTAGGAAGACTATAATAATAGTAATATTAATCAAATTAAGAAACTAAGATAATTTCAAGTAGTTGTATTTTAAACATAGCACATTATTAAAAAGTAAGGTTATATAATATGTATAATCGAATAATAAAATGTAATTCAGCTATGATTTAGGCTAAAATACTTAACTTCAAATAAAAACGCAAATTACAATTTATCAGGATATATATTTAATTTCTTCGGGAAGCTAATAACATTTTATAATCGGAATCACAATAGAAGTATTTTTAACTATTTTTAAAAATCTGGCATCAATATTGAATTCTATTTTGATCATTATTTTCAAGGACATTCATTTTTCCTGCAACCCTTTTCTCCCGATTAACAAAATAATAGAGTGAACAGTAATGCGTTGCTAAATGGCTTTCTTGGCGACATTTATTATCCAAAATAAGATGGCGATAAAAAAAAGATGATATTGCATCTGTCATAAACCTTTTATAGGTAATGTATTTATATCTTGATTTATATATCAGTTTTCCTAATCTGAAAATAATCGACATAGAATATATTTGTTATCAACAGTTATAATAGAGTTCATAATAATTTTAGAAATTCTAATAATGAATACTCAACGATGCATAATTCATTACGTATTCATATAATTATTGAATGCAACAATTTTAAAAAGAGATAAAATGTTTCTGTACAGGGAAATGAATTTCGTATATGATTTATAATACAAGTTTAAATTTTGGTTTATAGCAAGAATCAAATTCATCAATAAGATGTAAGATTTATAAAGATAACAATGGCATGAAACATAAGATTATCAACTGTGCCTAATTTACATAAAGATAACATGCAGCATGTACAACACAAAGTGACTGTGCTTGAAATTCACTAAGCGCTCTTTGGTGACGGTAAATTGGCGATATTTTGAAATTTTCACCAATTTCTTTCTTCAGCAATAATTTGTTTGATTCTGGATATGATAAAACAAATTAAAATATTGCAGTTTATATGCTAAAAAAATAATAATTTATTCATGATTAAAAATTATTTTAAAGTTGTTATTCTTCCTGCTTTAACCAATAAAATTATGAATTTAATATAATCAAAATTAAATTTTTTTCGCAATCTTTAAGTAATTTTTACTATATAACAGTTAATTTTATTAGATGTAAAATATTCAACATTTCAAATTATTTACAATTAGTTGTAGTTTTAAATGGGTATAGTTTTGTTGCGAAATTTTTTCAAATTTTGAATAGGCACACTCATTTAAATGATAAGAGGAATATAATGTTTATTTTTTTGTAGCATATTTTTAATAAAAAATTTCCCTTTACTATCTTTTCGAAAATCAATTATAGCAACAGTTCATTGTAGAATTCCGTCGTAAAAATTCTTGATAACAGAATCTGCCATTTTGATTCTTTAAAATAAAAGTGCTATCTCATTAAAAAACTTATTTTCATACTTTATTAATTCTATCAATTTATCTTCATCAAAATATTATGTTGCCTAATTACTTATGCTGATAAAAGACCACGAATACAAAGGAAATTTTTTCAAAAACCTAAATAATGACAATTGGCTCAGCTGACTCTGATAAGCTGTTAAAAAGCATACCTATGGAATTTAATTACACAGGACAGTTCTATCTGTTAGCATCAGTATGAAAATACCTATTATTCTAAAAAGCAGATATATATATATGTATATAACGCACCTTTATAACTGTTGCTATAATTGACTTTTTATAAAACTGCTTAACTGATATGGTGGGTGGGAAGCTATTTCAAGTAATCGTTACAAACCACACAACGCATGCGCAAAAATAACAAATTATTGTCACTTTTCACAAGCAGCTAAATGATTGCTACTATTAGAAATAGACCACCGTTTTTTGATCAAATCTCTCACTTCGGTAGCAAATATCTATCATCCTGCAATAACAGTCTATTTTCGAAATAACCGATATTTTAATTTGTACTTGTTCTTTCCGTCGAGAAGTCATATGCTGACTGATTTCTTTTTATATCTAGTATGGGTTATGAGGAGGGCCCCCTTTCGACAAGGAGTAGAAACACAGCACCATAAAGATGTAAAAATTAAATAGCATTCTCTTTTTCTTTTTAAATAATTTTCTACAAGCTATGGTGTCTATACCCGCCCCCACAGTATGACAGATTGGAGCGCACTCTTCCGGCTGAATCTACCTAACAAAATGACTTCTGTTTCTTCTAGGTATAAAATGCTGTATCTATTACTTTGATGACGTCATAGGCCAACGAAACATAAAATAATTTATTGTTTTTGTTACTTCATTGGTTCGCCTCTGTCACGTGCTCAGACATTATGTGTATATGTTCCAGGAGGAAATCCCCTTTAGCACCCCCCACAAAATTGAGCAGGATTTGGATGATCCAGTTCTGGGGAAACTGTGGAAGAGTTCGATCAAGAAATTCTGATAGTGACCAATTGAGAAAAATTGTTAACTATTAACCCTTAATTCATGAATTTTTTTTTTTTTTTACTGATCATGCCATGGTAGCTTTCTTCAAAAAATTTTTACTCATTGTATTAAAACTTTTAACGTTTCATTTAATCACCAATCTTGAAATTTTATTCTCCTATTTCTATTCAATTACTTAAAGTATGGATAAATATTGATAACCCCCGCTATTTTTTAAAGTAACCATACCATAAACATAATAATAAGTAAAATTTACAGAATATCTAAACATTTATAATTTCAATTGTATTTACAGTAAGCAGACATATATATATTTCTTGCAGATGGCTCTGTAAAACGATCAAAATTCAATAATTTTGGAACAACTCACTGCCTTTATTTTTTTTTTTATTATATGGACTCATAAAGTGAAACAAACGACAGATTTTTTATGTTAAATAGAGTACTGTCTTTTAATACACGAAATTTAAAAAATATCAGTTTCGTGCTTAAAAAAAATTTACCAACAGTAAAATATTTTGAAATCTTGAATTTTTGTGTTATATGAACAGGTATTAAGCAAACTTTTTATCTGAATCATAGAAATCTATGAATGTATTTGTTACGTAATATGTGCCCGGTGATATGGAAATAAGGTTTCATACATTTCTTTATCTATAGCTTAAATATTTTATAAGTCATCTTGGTGTTTTTCCATTATCCCTCCCTCCGCATATGATCCTAAAGAAATAACATATTTCTTATGAAGGTGGCGAAAATAATGTAACGTTGATACGATGATTTTATTGGCTCAAAATTTTATTTTAAATCTAAAATAAACCAATTGAATTTTTTATGCAAAAACTAACTAAAAATTGATAAGCAATGGTAAGCAAACTAAATGCTGAACAAAGCTAACGCTAGTTGGTAAAAAAAAATTGATTGGTGATAATTTTGTCGCTTAAAAGAAGCATAACAGGCACAACACCAAAGACAAAAAACAGCCAAATACAGCAAAATTCCTTTCATTTTGTTTCATTGAAAAAATGGACTATTAAATTATAACTATGCAATCTATCAAAGATGCGATCACTAAACAGCTTTCTCCATAAATAAACATTGGCGTTAAAATAAATTTTGTCGATAAGTGATAATCATTTCGATTATAAAATGTAAATATAAAATGTTTCTATTATTTTTAGCAGTTTTTACAAATGGAATATTTACGACAGTAATTTAAGATTTTTTTCTTTCCCGTTACAGGTGGATATTGTGGGGGTATAATGAAAAGTACCAAATAGTACTTACAGTAATTTTGCTTCCAGGAAAAAAATATAAAGAACTGTCACATTTACTTTTACTTCCAGTCAAATCCACAGTGTCCCTCAAATCTGGCATCGTGGTGTGGGCGGTAAAAGAGGACAGCTTGCTAAGTCCTCTACTTTCTATACGCGATTGTAATTCCGCGGGCAGTAAGTAATAAAAATTTTTAGATTTTAATGAATTTAATTTATGACTGAAATGCTATTTAGACTATTTTCAATTGAAATTCTAACCCAGTGCTTAAACGTACAGTTTATACAACCCCTAAAAAGAATCAACCCCTATGAGAATTATAGGTAGTTTTGCCTGGTTATAATTAGATAATGTACGATGAATAGAGAACACATATAAAAGTATCATCTAGAAAATAACTCAAAAACTTACGAAATAACTAAGATTTGTTTTTTTTAAACGAAATCAAGACGCGTAGCTAGTACACTCAAAAGAGCGATACCTCGGTAAGACAAAGAAAGAATGTGAATTTAATGAAAATATCGCAAATATTTTAAAGGAAAGATGTAAAAACAGTGATTAGAAAAATTGTATAGACCAGCCCTAAACTAATAACGTAAAAGCACTGAATATATAGATGTAGTTTGTACTGGTGTAACAATACACATACACATGTAATGCAATTGACTGACGCAATACTCATGTAAAGTGATGAAATACATATGAAAAATTGCAAGAGCTAAATAACCGATCAAAGCATTTCATTACTGATAATTGTCAGTTATGTTCTAATTTGATTAAAATTTTCGTATACAACACAAAAAATCGCACAAATAATATATCTTGCAAAAAAAAAAAAGACAGCATGAAAACAGATTTGAGTGTATGTGAAAGAAAGCTTCAACTCTCAAAATAAATTATGATATAATGAAAGTAATTTCAGCATTTTACCTTCCAGTACTTTAAAAGTACATTTGTAAAATATACTGGAAGCATCTATTTGACAAATATTTTAAAACAATTCTTAACTGACAAGAATTTTAAAATTTTAAGGCAATTTAGATACAAGTTTTTGGCAAATCAGAAAATTAATATTAAATATCATAAATTGGAAGTTGATCTTTTAATTATGTGTAGATAAATATTTGCTGTTCAATGCATTTTAATTTTCTTCAAATATATTATTAAAAAAGATTTCGAATCTTATCTGCAATAAGAATTATTGCATTAAACTAATTTGAATACCTTAAGAAATACTTAATGAGTATTTTATGATGATAATTTTTTCACACATAAATGATTAAAAAAAAATTCCCTCTAGCAACAAGAACTTTGAAATTGACGAATAATTTTAAAGCTATTTTGGAAATGAAAGTAAAAAATTAAATTTTGTATATTTATATGTTAATTTAAATATATTTCTTTAAGCTGGAGAAACATTTTTGAAAAAACAAACGAAGTAGTAAATTGGTAATTAAGATTATAGTTTTAAATTTTAATACAATATTATTTTTGTAAATGGATAAGAAATTTATTACTTTTAATTGTCAGTATACAATAATTATTACTTCAATATATTTGATGTTGGAACAAAATGGAATATATTTATAGCGAATTCTTAACTGCAACCGAAATAAATAAACACGCGTTTCCAACAAAATGTTGGCAGTGTATAAAAAACATTTTGCTCGTAATTTTCATTGAATTCAAAACTCTCTGAAATTTTTATTTTTCAAGGAATGCAATTTTAAATTTAATGTGAAATAACCTAATTTCTGAAAAAGTTAAATGTTTATTCAAGATAATCATTATTCAGTCATCATATAGTCAAATGTTAATTATATGTACGACATAACTATAATACTTTTGTGGATGTTTTTTTTAAATTTAAATTAGCATTTAATACTTTTATTGAATTGATTGATTGACTGACGTAATATTGAATTTTGAATTTATATAATATTAGAGGTTTAGCTTATGATAATGTTGTGTTAAAGTATATGCTTTAAAAGAAATATTTTAATTCTGATGAATTTGCTTTCAACTTTTTCTGATTTAAGTTAAAGAATGCTTTTTGATGGAAATTGAATTTTAATTTATGAAATATACTTTTATTTTTAAAATCTTATGTAAAATGTTATGCAAATAAATTAAAGGAAATCTTAATTTAATTATTTCCCTTAACAATATTCCTCGCCTATTAATTGGCTTCATCCTTTTTTCGTCAACAGGAAATAATAAGCATCGAAAAGTATTTTATTTTACATCTTTTAAAACACCCCTAATATTGAAACTTTTTATTTATTTCCAGTTTGAAAAGATTGGAAAGTAGAAGCTTTTTTATTTCTCAAAATAGAATGCGTGGTGTGTTTTGAACTAAGAAAATGGCAACTCGAGTAAGAAAAAAAATAATATTGAGCACAAAAGAGATTGGACAGCAAAGCAAAGTATATCACAGATTATTTTTTACCTAAAGTAAATGGACTGAGTTTTTATTTTAAAAGCAATTAAAATAATGTATAGATTTAACTAGTCAAGAATAATCTAAATAACATTTCAGTCAAATATTTTAAAAATCACTCGGTAAATGTTAAAATATTTTCAAGAAAATAGTTTTAATAATAAACATTATGCTCAAAAACTAAAAGACGGATAGTATTGTGCGCAAAAAATCTTGATCTTGAATTAATTATTTTATTAATAAAATGAAGCATAACTTTAAATGGAATGAAAGGGTATTTTTCAGTTTTAACGTTATTCTTTCATCAGGGTTATTTTTTAAAATTCGATTGAGATAATATATCTTTCTTGGGCATGCATTCTGCTTAAAACCAAGTACATTTTTGCGCAACTCTTTTCAAAATTATTCTAGCTGTAAGCATATGACATACTTTATGTCTCAACAATTAATAATATGCATATGATACAATATAAGCCCGGGAAATACCTCTAAGTGAAGCGACTTTTCGATCCTTTCTCCACAAAGAAATAAAGGTAAAATACGGCATCAATAAGGTTATTAATATAAAGCACGTATAAAAGTCGCCAAACTAACCCTATATCCTACACCTGGCGTGAGAAAAAAAAAAGCGCCAGAAGTAAGACTTTTCGCCTCTATGATATTTACTAGAACCAGGTCACGAAAAACAAACCATTTGGCCTGAATTGTCGTTTTTTCTGTTTAAAATTCCTAAGTGATCAAGTACTTAATTTATCGACGAAATTAATAGGAGATAAATTGACCTACGATTTCGGATCGAATAAAATATGGATTTGATCTTCGAATTTAATCCCAAATCGCGAAAGTTTGGTAACGAATTAGAACAATATTAAATTTAATTCCATAATCCATTCGATCCGATCATAGTTTTATTTGTTCTGGGCTGAGAACAAATGTTCTTTCTTCATGCTATGGTACTGACATCAAACATATCTTCAAAAGAAAGACAAAAGTACTGCAAGTATTTTCTTTTTACATTTCAAGTGTCCGCCACCAGGGTTCGATGTTCAGTTTCTGAGAATAAAAGTCAAAATCAAAACAAGAAAGTTCCTCAGAGTGACGGAGCAATGTCCAAGTTGCTTTTGCAAAAGGAAGAAAGTTCTTTTCGCACCTGCTGAGAACACAGCGCTTAATTGCGCCATCTTGCCGCAATAGCTGCAAGTCGAGAATTGAGCAAAACTTTGTTTTTCGACGTCATACCAGTGGCCTTGTCCATATGAGCCCTGGTATTTTTTTAAGGATGAAAACAATTGAGGCACCACCTTTCAATCACGAGAAGTTCTCATCTGGAAGCTTTTCCCTTGTGCATCTCAATGATGGCATCTTGATCAACGTACTGAAAGATGTGCGGGGCATCTAAAAGTATTCCCACGGTGCCGGCAGCTGTCACCAGAAAGAAAATGTAAAGTTGCAATCTATCTATAACCATTGCCACATATTTCCAATCTTCTCGTATCTGTTTGGGGAGAAAATAAAAATTTATTAAGAATTTATTCCTTAAAAAAAATTTTATTACAAAACTGAAAACCATGAGATTAATATCGAATAAAACACAATTAATAAACTTATTGCAATTTAGTTATGGAATCCATATCATTTCTCATTTCTTTCTAAATTAATTCATATGATAAAAATAATTAAATTAAATTTTAAATTATACTTTAAAATGAAAAAAAATTAATATTAAAAAATTCTAAGATATTTAAAAAGAAGCCGATATGAAATATAGAATTATTAATTTTATAATTGCCAAAAAAGTACCATTGTCATTTTTACAAAGTCACCTCCTTTGAAATTGCTTTCTGTTCAGTCAAAGAAAGAGAAGCTTATTGAAATTTTAGATTCTCTCTGGTTATATTAACATTTTTTTTATTTGAGTCTATGTAATGAAAAAATTTTAATTATAATTTTTAGATTAGTAAGAAAATTGCATTGTTCGAAGTATTAAGTAGAGGGTTCGATTTTTACTCCAGTTAAATAATTAGACATGTGTGTTGCATTCCACTTTCTATAGGTTCATCTATCTGTAGGAAGTCTTGGAAATTTTCTATTTTCGAGTCACTATAACATGGCCCACTTTCTCTAAAAAGTACTCTCAAAAGTCAACATGCTACTTTGCAAAGTTGACTGTTATAGTCTGTCAGCTACTCAAATATGTTAAACATGCGAAACACAGTATCAAAAGTTTATTACTGAAACTTTATTAAGGCAATTTACTTTATTTGCTAAATTATATAAATATGTTGAAGCAAAAAATGTTCTTATTATGAAAGCAAATACTTTACTACATTATTCGATGCATTTTTAAAAGCTAAATAAAACTTTAGGAAGAAAAATTTGGAAATTATGTGTAGAAGTACAAGAAATAACACATTCCATTTTATATACATTTTATTTAATATTAATATAAGGAACTGATGTGAAATAGTTTGATATTCTTAGCTTATAAATAAAGAAATAATTTCAAATATCAACTGGATATAAAAAACTGAAAGAAATTCATTTATCTTAATAATGATATTAATAATACATATATATAAAAATAGTACATTGAGAAATGCAAAATTAAACAGCGTAATGTTTAGCTTTAACAGTCTCTTTTCTAAACTACCGATTTCTATTAATTAACAGTTTAAGCAAGAAATGTACCATGAAAAAATGTATGCACAGTTCACCGATAAATGATAAAGACAAAGAGAATTAATACTCTTTGAATACAGGTAAACGTAATTATGTACATCTAAAATGCATACGTTTATGCAGCATAATCCATTAATGAATTTTGTTGTTCTCACAATATAAACTATATATTAATTTTTTTTAAAAAAAGATCATGTTTATTGAAATTCTAGTGCATTAGTATATATATTTTATTCGTTCTAAATGTAATTATTTTGTAGGTAGATTTATCTGAAATTTGAATATTTGATTAATAATAAATCACCATTATTTGGATTATACAGCAGCTGTACCAAATAAAATTCTCAGTGATATTTAATGCTTATGTTGAGTAATATTTTTTGAATATTTATTTTAAATATTGATGGTTGCTATTTTAAATAAATTCATCAGAGATATTTATATTCGAAAAATATTCCATAACGCGCGCGTAAACATTAAATATCACTGAGAAATTTATTTTGTATAGTTGCCGTATAATCTCTTTTAGCAATTTTTGGATTTTTATTTGGCGACGAGGTAATTTTACCAAGCTGACGTAATTGTGACGTAATAAATTATTTTCTGAAAAAAAGCTTATGCATCTAATTAATAATAGTTGTTGTATCCGCCAACCTTGAAAATTTGATTTTTGACTACCTGTGTCGATTTTATATTATTTATGAATCTTGTACTTATAACTTCCAAGTTTTCGAAACAGCTTTCCGTTTTACATTCCCAAATAGAAATTAGTTTACAGGAACTTTAAAATAGACCGTCTGTTTGAAAATCAAAAGCGGAAATACCATTTTCAAATCGGAAGTGAAAATGCAACTTTGGTGTTTTTCTTTTTTTATTACTATATTTTTTAAAAAAAATTCTATAATGCATTGATTGACAGTTATATGTAAGAGCCCACTTTTTGGCTTATACATTCAAAAGTAAGAGACAACATCGTTACTATCACAAGCAAAACTATATCTTAGAAGAAGATTATCTCAAAGAAATTATCAAAGGAATTAGAAGGAATTATCTCAAAATCTCCAAACTGTTAATATGATATTTCAAGCAGTAAGGCAAATATTTGTATGAAACTTTGCTTATATATACTTTAAGTGCTATTATCTATGAAACGAAGCATAAGTTTGAATAAATATCAAGAACTTTTTCATTTACAGGTATTTTTAAAGGGAATGTTCAGTAACATTTCATAAAATATTCATATTGCTGTATATTTTTAATCATATTTTATTTATCGTTGAATATTTGTCCTAGATATTGCTTCATTTTAAAGAACATAGTCACACAAACCTTATGCCTAAATTAAATTAAGATTGATCCATTACAATTTTCTGTTGAGTGTTAGCCTTTTTGTTGTAATTTCACTAACATTTTCAAAAAATAACCAAATTCACAAAACGTCTACCAAATGGAATTAAAATTATGAATAATTTCATGTTTTTACACATCATAATTTATCTAAAAACAAGGTAATACAAAATTAAAATGAATTTTTAAGAAAAAGTTGGCTCGAATGTAGAGGCGATGACACAAATACTAGGGTTGACTAAATAGAATGTTATAGAATATTTTTAGCATCCTCGACCTTTATGACATGATGAAAATCCAAGTTAACAGATAAAATATGACATCCATCAAATAATTCACCATATTTAAAAATTTGATAAAGGAATTACACAGCAACTCTGCCATTTATTTCAAAATTTTGAAAGTCATGACCTCTCATTCAGATATGGCTATATATACTTTAAATTCAGCAAAATTAAACTGCAATTTCCTTTTAAAATTTATTTTCTTAGAAAGTATGCAGAAATAAAATTTTAAACCGTACCTACCTGTGACAACTTAATTGTATCCAGACGTATAACTATACACATTTTCCAATAACAAATTTGTATGCTGTTAGGCATACGAAATGCATTTATCCTGTTAATATATACTGTTTACATATACGTATTATCATTTGTGTCTAGTTAAAGTTTAAATAACTCACTGACAAATTTCATTATCATTTGTTCATGTATATTCATTATAATCTAAAATTATTTTGACTCAAATTAACTCACAAAATCTATATCAAAATGAAATAATTTAGAAAAGCACACTTATATATATATATATATATATATATATATATATATATATATATATATATATATATATATATATATATATATATATATATATATATATATATATATGTATATATATATATAATAATATATATATATAATATGTATATATATATATATAATATGTATACATATATATTTACATATATATATATATACATATACATATATATATATATATATATATATATATATATATATATATATATATATATATATATATATATATATATATATATATATATAACGATAAGATTTTCAACATAAGATAATGTATTTGTTTTTCTTTGTATTTGGATTGTGGAATTCTTGCCAAAGGACCATGGAGTTTGTACTAAGGATAGACTTACTTGGACCAAACGAAATGTGGCACAGCTGTTGTATAATGCATCATGCCAAATTCTGAATCCTTTTGGCGACGAAGAAATGTTGCTAAGATGACGTATTGTGACGTGTCGCGTTGAAGTAAATACTAGGGCTGTCAAAATAGAATTTTTGCATAATTCTTATAGGTCTTCATCTCTATGACGTAATAAAATACGGGTTGCCGGGAAGGTAAGAGAAAATTGGGAAAAAGTCACCAAACTCAGAATTTGGCGGGCTGGATCATGCGACATCAGTGCCCGAAATACATTACAATATTAAAAGCTAGGAAATGAAACTACCAAGTCCTTTTTCGTTAAGGCCAAGAAGCTCACCTGTATGTACTCGTCTTCACTCCTGAGGTGCTCGGCGATGAATTCCACTGCTTCCGTCGCTTTGTAGGCCTCCGAAGACAACACCAGCGTGTTGCTCTCAGACGAGATGCTGCCGGACAGCGCCCGGGCCACTGTACAGTTCGGATGGTGGACATCCAGAAGCTCGAGCTTACTCCTGGGAGGAGGATGCGAGGGATGGTAATGCTGGTGGTACACCCCCGGCAAGTCCATCATCCAGCGCAGCCTCGTCTTTTTCGGACGCTTCATCATGAGCATGGTGGGAAGGTACTGCAGGAACACGACGCGTATCCAGTTCGGCATCCTGTACAGGGCAAAGAACACAAACGCTTACAGTCCAACCGACATATTTCCTTCACAGGAATGACATCACCAAGAACTGAAACTCACCGGTGGGTGCGAGGCCCTCTGAAATTCCAGTTGATGATAATCACAGTGACCAGTATGGAGACAGTGTTCATGAGGAAAGTGAAAAGGAGATACTTGGCGATGAGGGGGAGGACAAGAGAGGTGGGCGGGAGGATCTTGGAGACCAGTAGCAGGAAGACGACCAGGGACAGAAGGATGGAGATTCCCAAGGTGACTTTTTCGCCAGCCTCGGCTGGCAGGTAGAAGACAAGGATGCAAAGGAAAGAGATGAGCACTGTCGGAAGGATCAGGTTGACTGTGTAGAAGAGGGTCTTCCGTCTGATTGTGATGTAAAAAGAAATGTCTGTCTCGGTGACCTGCAAAGAGAAAATCGTTCACTCATTTCATAGAATTTCCTCACAGTGGTTATGAACGTTGACATAGACGTTTTATTTTAATATCAAACATAACAAAGAATATTATTCAATTTTTAGGTTCAGGGTAGAATCGAGTATCCCTTGATTTTGGCGACATGTTTGGCGATAAATCTAGGCAATAAATTTGATTTCTGGTAACCCTATCTTAGTTAAGCTTTTGTGTAGCGGGCAATCTTCTTTGTTTCGTCTGTTTTTGTCTGTTTTGCATGTTTTCGTCTGTTTTGGCATCAAAAAAATCACCAAAAACCAAGGGGTACCCGATTGTTAACTTTTACACAATTGCCCTATTATTAGGATATAAATCATAATGTGTGTTAAGAACATATGATGACGTAATCGCACGTGATTATAAACAATCAGAATGTGATTGATATATTTTCATCATATAATTAAAAATATGTTATTGTTAAAATTTATATAAAGCGCAAGCTTAGCAAAAGAAACAATTGAAATTATTTTCATAAAAAGTTGTTTGGGCATTACATCAAATGGATATTTATATGGAATACATATAACTTAAGAGAGTATTTGATGTAGAATTCATGTCTCTTAGTTTCACACAATCATTTTAACCAAAATTTTTCAAGGAGTGCGAGAAAAAATAATGAAAAACAATGCAATTTTTACTTAAAATTTATAAATTTTAAGTAAATACTGCATTATTTTTCAAAACTTGCTATTACAATTTATAAAAATTTATCATTCACTAATAAAGAAATACCCTCACAAGTTTATATTGAAATACAATAAATCTCTGCCCCAGAAGACCACTAAAAATGACGTTTGTGAGAACATGAGTTGATTTTATTTTCTGATTTATCATCAATCGTTAATGATTAAGCTTTAGGATAAAAATATAGAAAAATCATTCAAATAAGTTCAATCAAAATAATTGAAATTTCAATAAATATATTTTAAGACATCACTTGCATAATCGATTTTAAAATTAATAAACATCTCTCGATTGTGAGGAAGACAATGTGTTAGCCATGTTTGTACAAAGTGGCCAAATTACATTACTAAAAAACAGCAAACTATTTTTATTGGTCAAAAAATTTTATATTTTATTTCAAAGTAAATCCGATTTTGAACGTAAGGAAGAATTGTTTATATAAACATAAAGAACGTTCACCTTCGATCACGAAATTTAAAGTCAAAATGGTTATGAGATAAAAGATTAAAGTGACTTTGTGTGTGAATGAATGACCTCAGTACAAAAATGATTATTGTATATACAATATATATATATATATATATATATATATATATATATATATATATATATATATATATATATATATATATATATATATATATATATATAAAATGTATATATATATATATATATATATATATATATATATATATATATATATATATATATATATATATATATATATATATATATATATAATATATATATATATATATATATATATATATATATATATATATATATATATATATATATATATATATATATATATATATATATATATATATATATATATATATATATATATATATATATATATATATATATATATATATATATATATATATATATCTTAAATATCTGATATAATTCTTTCTCAATCAGAATTATATCAGATATTTAAGAAATAATATTGGAAAAGTTAATTGCAAGTATAAAGATAATTGCAGTCAAAAAACGTTGATGAACGAGAAAAGTGAAAAAAGAGCAGCGTGAAATAGAATAAAAAAAAACATGGTAAATTACATCTAAATTCAGTGCAGAGTCATTTGAAAGCATACTCCAAAACACTGCAAGATGGTTTTATTAATATTTGTTCATTGACTTATAACTTAACATTGTAAGTGTTCATTCACTTATAGATTTTCAAACTGAAAGCGAGGGTCCAAAATTTTAATTTTGCGCAATAATGCAGTTTTTTAAGATATATGATATAAGCCTGACCGTGACACATCGCCATAAAATGAAACCAATTCCAAACTCTCAGTTTGGGGTATTTTAAATTTCAAGAGTGGCAGTTTTTTTTTTAATTTACTTGTAATTTTGTAAATCACTGTCCCTTTGAAACGAATTTGTACTGAGCATTTTAATACGCTTTTCAAATGCATCTGTATAAAAGCCATAAAGCCATATTTAAAAAATGAATTTATTGCACCAAAATGTTTCTTATTTTCCTAGTTCAAAACATTGATCCCAATTTATAAATATTTTGATTTATTAATCCATGCGGAAAAATAAATATACCTTTCCTAATCATTTTTTGTTTATTATATTAAAGATCGCATTTAATTATCTGAACACTAAATATATTATCAAGAGTAAATAAAGGAATTTATAGCAAGTAATTTTCATGGACTAGGAGTCACTCACCTTTCCAAACTTGGAATTGTTGTAGACGTTGAGGAAGGCGGGAACCTCTACAATGTCCCAGGTGCCGCTCTTCCAGTAGTCGGAGAGGTCGACCCAGTCGTTGTCGTTGTAAAGCTTCAGGGACACCTGGTCCCCGTTAAAAGTCCAGGAGCCGAATTTCATGACGCACTTCTGCTGGTCGAAAGGGAAGTAGGTGACGTCGATCCTGCACGAGCTCTGGTAGATAGCAGGTGGCACCCACATAACGCCTCCGTTGGGATAGATGAGCACATTCGACTTGTACCGCACCTCGTAGTTGCCATCAGCACTGCAAGAGAACAATTCCGTTAAATGCCGATTATTTTCCTTTATAAAATTTCCTGAACACAAAGGATTTTTCTAAAGCTTTAAGTGTTGCAACCCCGTATTTCTCTAAATTTTAAGTGCTGTGAACTCATATGTCTACAGATTAAATGATATAATTTTTTATGTTTATATATCAATAACTATCAAATAACTTTTAGTCAGTTTTAACTTGCTAAGTTGCATCAATATTTTGAAATTCCATTGTTTGGAAATTCTAGTAAAGGACAAAAATTACAAGTGACATACAAATTTTGTAAGACAGTGATTTTTTTCATTAAAAATAAATTCTACCACTGCTCGTAAAAATGATTTAAAAAAAAAAAAAAAAACACTGACTGACTTTTTCGCAAGAACGACAGTATGGTATTTTGTATGTCTTTTTCGGTACTTACGTATTAACGTCACCGCAACCATAGTTGGCAGTTTTTAATTATTGCCAATCTACACGTAAAATTTTTGCGACAAATCGTAAAATTTATTTATTTATTTTATTACATTACATATATTCAGACTTGTATGCTTGATTCTTGAGATCCGCTTGTAAGTCTTCGTTGATAATAGGACAAATAGCACAATGACAGATGTACAACCACAGAAGAATAACGAAGAAAACACCCAGGGCCATGGTGGGAATCGAACCCACACTCCTACGCTCTCAAGCGATTAGCGGTGATGCTTTAGACCACTCAGCCACGGAGCGCCCCAAATCGTAAAATAAAACATTATATTAAGAATTAAAACACTTTATTTAAAACAAAGTAGTCAATCGGATTTCAGTTGAAAATGGGCTGATATAGAGTTTAACATAGATTCAAAACAGTCTTTCTTTTATCTGATGCTGTCGCCATATGAACTCTGATAAATAAGATCCCAAATGTCTCGTTGTCCCCCTATGTCTCTTGTTCCTATAACTGCTATATCAGAATCAATAAAATTGTATTTATGATTAACTTTAGCATGTAGGAATCCTTCTCTTTCTATTCTATTTGTTTGGTAACCTTTCCAACCGTCAGACTAAATTGTGCTACCATCGGCAATGTTTTCAATAATTTTTTTTATGAAGGGTAGAGGCAGTTCTATTAGGAACTGTGACAACAAACGATTCTTTTGTTTGTTTACATATACCACCAAACACCCACTGTTCGGGTAATACTCTCGACCACAATTATTTTTACGTTTAGTAAACTATCTTTCAATTTTCACAATGCAATTTGGTCTACCTACCTTATTCTTTGGTTTATTCTCCATATCCAAGATACATAATTCACGCATGTAATTGCCATTTATAGGGTAGGCAACCATTCACAACCCATTCATACAAGGAAAGGGCAAAGACAGGATAGATAGAGAGAGAAAGTACATCCATGCCCGAACTGGGATTTGAACCCAGGACCTCCATATCTGCAGTCAGGCACGCTGACCACTGGACAAGTTGGGCGGTATTCTCTTCAATAAGCTCAAGGAATGATCGATGATTCGGTTCAAAAAATCTCATAAAATTTCCAATTGCTGTGACTGTTTTTAAAAATAAGAGTTATTATTCGAATTATAGAGTCCTTTAAATTTATTTAGCAGTTGTTAAATTTGTAATTTGTAGGCATTGATTCCGTAATCAACTCTACGATTTCTTAAGCAGATACTACTATCATTGCAGTGTCCATGTTGGTATCAATACACTTTCTGAATACTTACTGATTATTAAAAATCATAATAAAGTTTTCATCACTGAAATGAGCATTTTTTCTGATGTATTCATTATATTTTAATGATTTGTCCAGGTGATAACTATCCTCTGAAGATTTGTCTTGATCTTCACATCTATTGTACAACTCCTCAAACACAACACACATGACGAATATTTTTTTCCAATGGCGGGCACTTGAGGGTTGAACTCTATGCCACAACAAGGCCAGAAACTTTTACTCATTTATCGTTACCCAGCGGGTACCTAAGAACCAAGTCACGGAGGCGAATAGCGTTGCCTGCGCCATACCACCACAAACCCGTTTATAGGGTGGGCCACATTCATACATCGTCACGGAAGAAAGGATAGAGAAACACAGAGAGAACAGAGAAAGAAAGTAACATCCATGCCCGAACCGGGATTCGAACCCAGGACCCACATTCAGGACTCAGAAGCGCTAACCACTCAGCCATCGGTCGGCGACATGACGAATATTGCAGTTGCATTGCATGCATTTTTTCAACCAACTCATTGCATTTTAAAGATAGACAATAAACAATATGTTGTGGAAGTTCCCTTGTTAAAATTTTAAGCTAGCTTTGGTTTTGTGTGTAAAATTAAGAATTTATTTGTAACATGCTCCGAATATTTTTTATTGAATTGGACTTGAAATAAGTCAACGTGTAAAAACTTTTTAAAAAAATAATCAAAATGAATGAAATTCCAAAACACAATTTCGGATTTAAAAAATTTCAACCATAAAGTTTTCTATAGTTAAAGAAATTGCATTAAAACAGCTAAATCTATTTGTTATTGATTTTTTTTTCTAAAAATTCTCCAGAGATATTTCTTTATCCCACTTGGTTGAAAGAAAATGGGGTTAACCCATACGTATTCCGAGTCGGGAAAAGATTTTACGGACATTTTATGTTGGCGGACAATATATCATTTAGTTTGGCGCCAACTGTAACCTCGCTTTTTTTTCTGTGAATGAAGAATGATACAATGCAACTGCTTCACGGCTAGAGATAAAAAAAAAAAAGAAAAAGGAAGAATGGAAATCAAATAGAGAAACACGACAAAAAAAAATGGAACAAAGAAAATAAATTCTAAAATGTAACAAAATGTTATGTTCGAGTGTTACATGTAACTGACGCAAAGTGATTAGAAAAATATTTTTTCGTTAAAATTAAAATAACAAAAATATTTTTTTTGAAAAACATGAAATAACATTTAAAAAATATTTGATAGCAAACAAAATTCAGTTTATGTATTGATAACAAAAAATTTAGAATTAGGCAACTATATCTAATTAGTTTTATCCTCAAAATAAAAAAAAAATTATATTAATTTGATGTCATCTGCATTTCAAACTCTTACTTTCTTACAGCCTTTTAAACTCATGTATGAATTAAATTAATAATACTATTAAGAAGTATTTATTTTTTAAAATCATTATTATTCTTTGGTTATATAAGTATAATAATGATATAACAGCAATAAAATAATTTAGTATTTCCATTTACAACAATAAAATGTATATTTTATTGTTATTTTTGAAATAACATTAAAAAGTGTTGAAATTTAAAAATTATCGAAAAATATCTTCCTGAAATGTAAGTTAATATAATTGTTATATTTAATCTTGTTTCTCTCCGAATTTAGAAACTGATTATTAATGTCTCACGCGATATTTAATGAAATGTCAAAAATAATGAATAATTTTAGAAAGATTTTCTGATTTGGAAACAATGAATGTAAATGTCGAAATCTTTCTTAAAAATTCAAAGTTTTGTAAATCAAATGACATCACAATTAATAGTGATGACAGAATTCGCTTGTGTAGTTACTATTTAACTGTGATGGCGATTTTGCCGATTGCATAAATATTCATGGAGTTTCAAAAGTTATAAAGCACAAGTTCAGTATAATACATTTTGTTTCGACTTTCTTTAGCTATTATTTTAGGAATTAAGTAATTTTCCAGAAAATATTTTTATTGTTTATTGTAAATTATATAATACAACCTCGTTCAAATAAAATTTCTGAAATAAAACAAATATAATTATTAAAGAGTGAGAAACCCATTTATTAAACAAAATTTAATTATGAAAAAAATTTTCAATCGTTCTTGCCAATTTAAACAAATTATAAAGTGGATGTTTTGTCTTGTCTTTTTCATTTTGCTTTTTCTTCTGTTCTATTTTCAATGTGTTCAGTTTTGGCAGCAATGGCCCTAAATATTTGAAGATTTAAAAACTAATTATTTAGAACACAGGTAATAGCATTGTTATAAAACTTTTACGAACGGGAAAAATTATACTTAAGAAATACTTCTTGATTGCTGGTAAAAATTATGAATGGAATTTGTCTCATCGCAGAAGACACTCAGACATTCAATGGCGAAATTCTCATTGTTTGCGGCCGCTCGAAGAATGGGATTTGAAGGTAGGCAGCAAATTCGTCGACACATCGAAATTGCTACGCCGTCTCACTAATATGTGACGTAGATGAAACGTTATATGATGTCATGGATATTTTAAACCAATGAGAATTGTAATAAAGTGGCTTAATCATGATCTCAACTGGAACGAAACAATCACTTTATGGTTAAAAACAAAAAAGATGTATGTATGATTCACCATTCCTAAAAACTGCAATTTTCATATTCCTGGAACAATTGCCATGTATTGCCTAATTACTTAATTACTTCCTTGTCTTGATGAAATTGTCATTAAGAGGCAAGGCATCATTAGAAACAGATTTCCAAAAATAAATTTTATTACCACGCGAACAATTTTATTGCTTTTCAAGGATGTGAAAAACAGCCATGACATCTGTAGCACATCTGGTTGGTTGGAGAGCTCAAACAAGAAAGTCCTGAAAAAACTTAACCCCCTCACAAAAAGGTGCAGCATACAGAATCACTCATTCATTGAGAACAGTGGTGCGAGATGATATCATCGGTCAGTTTGAAATTCCTAAGCCATATTTGGTAATGTTCATAGGATCAATCACACATTTTGGAATTCCGCAACTAAGTTACTATAATTTACACATTTGTTAAAAAGGATTATATATATATATATATATATATATATATATATATATATATATATATATATATATATATATATATATATATATATATATATATATATATATATACATATTATATATATATATATATATATATATATATATATATATATATATATATATATATATATATATATATATATATATATATATATATCTATATATATATATATATATATATATATATATATATATATATATATATATATATATATATATATATATATATATATATATATATATATATATATATATATATATATACACATATATATAATTTCATAAATTTCATAAATATACATACATATATACATATAAATATATATATGTATATATATATATATATATATATATATATATATATATATATATATATATATATATATATATATATATATATATATATATATATATATATATATATATATATATATATATATATATATATATATATATATATACATATATATATATATATATATATATATATATATATATATATATATATATATATATATATATATATATATATATATAAATATATATATATATATATATATATATACACACACATATATATAATTTCAGAAATTGCCATTTTTATACCAAATATTATAAAATTCTTTATTTAGTATATATATTTTACAAATTTGAGACTGCACTTGGCCAATGATTAATAAACGGTAACAAATAGAGGCAAATTCTTTTCCTGCATTCTTAGTTATTTCCGCAGAAAATATCGATTCTGACATAAAATTAATTAATTAATCATAATCCATTCTGGGCAAACACGAGAAGTTGGCCTTCTTTTCTGTTGGAGTCGCGATCGATACCTCCCACGAGGGGACCAGGAGGCTAAGCCGTGCCCTCTATCGGCTTTCCCTCGCTGCAACGGTCGCATTAAATTATCCCGCAAGTATTAAGTATACAATTAGGAAGACCTTTGGCATCCGGAAATGATCAAACGACTTCCTCCAGCTCGGATTGCACCGCTGATCAGAACCTGGGAATCGATTACACGGAATAAAATTAGTTTTCACAAACTGAGAAATACTCCTTTTTATCATACTCTGTCAATTAGTAAACTATACACACAAGGGAGTGTTTTTAAACTGTGCTCAATTATGTCTACTAGCAATTTTTGTAGTTACTACAATTTCTAAAATGGCAACTGGAGATCGTTTGTGAATGTATTGCAACTGGATTTTTTTGTGCATTCCAATTGATATGGGCTTGATTCCCGACGAAAGTAATAATATTGATTCTGATTTCTTGGTCTGATTTCCTTTCATTTCCTCCTATCAGACTGCTATGAATATATAAATTTAGTGTTCTTTTTCTTTTTGAAGACGTATCAGCTAGTTATATTTACCTCCAAGATTTAAAATGGTTTCCAATCACTACAATCATCTGTTACTAAGGGGAGCTCATGTCCTGTTAAACTCACACACACACAAAAGTCAAACTTCTTTCATCGCTTAAATTCCACTAACGTGATCATGATGACGAAAGAATTGAACTCGCAACCGAAGAGCAGCGAATTCAATCTGGACTACTGAAAAGAACATTGTGAAGAGGAGATGAATAAAATGTTGTGTAATTATCCTTTCAATAATGTTCAGTGAAATATCAGAAAAAAAAGGTGTGAGCGTGGTTTCACTAATGTATACATTCAACACAACGAAGACTAAGAAGCTTCATCTTCTGAAGATTAAAATCTTACCAACGACAGAAGTCATCGATTAACTCTAGATGATATAATGCAAATACGTGTTCAAAAGTTCACGTGTTTCAAAATTAAATTTTTAGCAATGTTGTGTTTAAATAAATACAATGCTTATGAGTAATTCAAAAATAAAAATTAATCATTTTCACTTGTAAAATTGGTAGGAAAAGAGTAAAAACTTAGAGAAAATAATGTTAATCTTATTAGGATTCAATGTTGCAGAATTTATGTCCTTAGATAAAGAAATTGTTCTACGGCAAGAAGGTAAATGTGGTGGAAAAGGCCACTTGGATTATTAAGATTCTACTTTAGATAAAATAATAGCTGAATGTCATTTTTAACTTGAATAGAGAATTATTTCCGAAATGTTCACATGGTGCACACACAATTAGATATAATTATTTTTTAACCAAGTAACCTCTTAAAATATTCCTGTTTCATACAATCTGCTGCGCCATTTTTTTTCGTAGTATGAATATTATACATACCAATTTTTAAATTATATAACAAGTAATTATAAATATTTTCAGGAGCATAAGCATATTTTTACCATTTCTCACCTGTTATTTTCTAATTATGTTTCATTTTGTATGTTTCTAAGCCAGGTGGCGTAGTGATAGCCTTTTGCGCTTCCAAGACACAGGTACGAAGTTCGATCCTCTGACTAGACATAGCTAACTAAGCCTTTCATCGCTTCTGTAGGTTGATAACAAAGTACCAAGCACATACTTAGGAGCTTCACGCTGGGTATTTTTCGTTAGACTAGTCATCTAATCGGGACATATGCTTCGCACGCCAGGGCCCTTGGTCAAGAAAATAGATATGCGGACTGTAGTCGATGGCCCCACGCTCCCCACGTGATCACTGATTTTAGTTTCATTTATAATTTCTTTAACTGATTGACATAAATCAAATATTTCAGCCTTAAAAATACATGAGGATTATTCTCGCAATTTAATTAGTGTGCCAATTGCTTGCAAATTTTTAAACTTACTTTCCTCCTTCACCATTTACGTCTGTGCGGTATTAAATCAAAAAAGAATACAATGCATTAATACTAATATACAGAAAGCATTTGGAAATCATACTTCCTTTTCATTCCAGATATCCAGTATTGAAAAGATCACGCGCAACAAAAATAGACACGATGAAAAGTGGTTAATTGAACCAATCAAGCCCTTAGAAGCGCTATTTCTGATTCGCTGGAAAAAAAAAACAGTTCTTTAAAGAAGTTTTTAAATTTTAAATTTTCCCACAGTTTTTTTACTCCTAAATTATATAAATTTAGGGTAGAGAAAAAAATAATATTTTTAATTTGGGTTTAATATAATTAATTGATTTTGTTTTACATGTATGTTAAATTAATTCAAAACCGAATATATATATATATATAGGAAAAACAATCAGTTCTATTGCATTTCTCCAGTACACGTAATAAAATCTTCAAATGGTATTATCGACTTCTCCCCCCCCCCTTTAAAAAATGAGTATCAACCATTGTTGCAACATTTTACCACCGATATTTTAAAAATGATGTCAAAATATTTATGCGTCTGAAGCAACGTGCGTTAAAAGCAGGAAAAATTCGTTTCGTTTTTATTTGTATTGCATGGATTGTGACGAAAAATGTTGCTCAAGTGAAATTTGCGCATTCAAAAATAGAAACAGTGCTCAGAAAATTGTAGAAGCATTTTCTGTAAACCTGCCTTCAAAATTTAAATTCGCATTCTGGTTAAATTTGGTAATTCATTTTATATTTATATATATATATATATATATATATATATATATATATATATATATATATATATATATATATATATATATATATATATATATATATATGCAGATAATTTAAATTTCTTTTTCAAATGTTAGAAAATATTTACAGTAAAGAAACAAAAATATTAAAATCAAGGAAAATTATAATATATATATTTCGTTAAATCATTTGTAAATATGTTAATATTTCGTTCTCCTACTATGATCTTTGCAATCAAAATGATTTTCTATTTATCAATAAAACCATAAATAAAAATATCATTTTTTTATAAAAGGGTTATTAAGAAACAGTTTTTACTAAGCAAAATGAATTTGCTATAATAAATAATATAGTTTTTACTATTAATTATGTAATTATAATTAATTTAATAGTTTTTACTATTTTCCAAGTTAGTGTTGGATTATGCGATATATACTCAGCAATTTTATAAAATAGCTGTTAAATTTATTTTCAGTATTTCATTCTTGAATTATTCAAATTATGGCTCGGGAAAATGTTTTTAATTTTGATTTATTATTTTTGGGTAGTAAGAAAAACATACAAGAAATGTAATTCTTAATCATGTGTGACATTAATTTGACATCCTTACAATAAAATTGACATTAGACTTATGAATTTTTTATAGGTAAAGTGATAAATTGAAAGCACAAAATAAATATAAATTCATCACAGGCTTAAAAAACTGCTAAAATTATACTTTATTTATCTGTATCTAATAATATATAGCTCTCAATATTTAATGACTTAATTGAAAATATATGTGGATTTACAACAATTTAATGAAGTTGGAGTGACCTAATTACATAGCATACGTTACCTAGATTAAAGGAACTTAGTTTGAATTTTTTCTATAGAGATTACTTAATTAAAAAAATATTTTCTCGATATAGAATCTTCTTAAGTACTTTTATTCTGTAACATACGACATTACTTAGCATTATTATAATACTTGCAGCTAAGATATTTAAAGACATGCCTTTGATTTGGAGCAAAAAATATAAAAAAGTGGTTTATTAGGTTAAAAATTTTCTCATTTTTGTACAGTTTTGTCAATATTCCGTCCTTTAATGGATGCGTAGAATATCGTAAATACTTTCTTTTAATTTCTACCGACACACAACAACAATTATGGATTGGTACATCCTATACATTTCTTTCCGTTTCATATACTATTTGATGGTATAACAAGTTACATTATCAAAAATACGGAAAAAATATATAATCAAATAAATTTATGATTAAGATGGATAAAACAAAATATTTACGTATAAACCATAAAATGGTCATTTCTTTCGTTCCAATTGAGATTATGATTACGCCACACTTTATTACAATTCTCATTGGTTTAAAATATCTATGACATCATATAACGCTTCATTTACGTCACATCATATTGAGATGTCGTCGTACATCTGACTTGTTGACGAATTTGCTGCCTACTTTAAATCGCATTCCTTCAGGGACAGCAAACAAATCACAGTTCACCATCGATTGTCTGAATGTTGTTGGCGATGAAAAAAAAATCCATTCATGATTTTTACCAATAATAAAAAATATTTTTAAGAATAATTTTTTCCCGTTTGTAAAAATTTTTAAAAAATCATGAAAGTTATTGTTGTTCTAAATATTTAGTTTTCGAATCTTTAACGATATTGCTTCCAAAATTGAACACGTTGAAGCAAAATGATGCTTCAACGTGTTCAGTATGTTTATAATACAGTATATATTTATGAATATAATAGTTATAATTTATAATACAAATATCCAATTTAAGGTTAGCTTAAATCGACAAGGACGATTTAATTTTTCCCCCCACTAATTTCTTACTATTTTTGTTATTACGTTTCTACTATACCGCATTTAGAATTACTTGTCTTTAAGCTACTTTGTTTTTCTTCAAATCAGATTAGACAGTATTGGCGACAGATTTAATAAAACTGCATTTTAATATAAATGTCAAGATATCTTATTTAAATCTTGTGTTTAGAATCTTTCACTGCAAAATGCAGCACATATCATCGTTTGAAACTCAGAAAAAAAGAAATAAGCAATACATACTTGTTGAAAAGGACAATGTCCGGCTTCCAGACTTTGTCGGGAGGTAAGCGCAGGACGTTAATTCCACCGTAATCGGCCGGATCCCACACTAGCTGGTAATCCATCCAGGTCTGCAAAAGATTAAAAAAAAGAGTAAAATTAATTCTGTCCTTCGGAGTACTTGTGAGTATTTATTAAAAAAAGAATTTTTCATCTTTATACACATAACTGGTTACTGATCTGACATAAAATATTAATAATTCGTTTATAAAAACTGCCATATCTTCTAAATATTTTCAATTCAAGTTACCAGTTTCTTAACTTTGTTTTTATATAACCAAGAATTTGTTTTATTTCACGAACTATTTTAATCCATGAGATAAAGTATTGGGAATTTTTCCTAGATTTAAAATATTTTTGTTTCTACATCTTATATAATTGGTGGATCTTTATTTTAAAAAAATGAAGTTATAAATAAATTTTTGTAACAAATTCCAATGAATTACTTGTATTCTTTACAACTGACGTATTTTTATTTTAGTCTTAAGTATATTTTTACAGTTCTTTGTATTCCTGCTTTCTTGTAAATGAACATGAAAAAAGAAGTCAGGTTCAGCTATGGAGAAATTATATACGACGAATTGAAGCTATTCCGATATAAATCTTTCATTCAAAAACAATTAAAATAAAGCTTTATTTTATTTATTTTTTCAAATGAATAATTTTTTTAAAGCAGTATAGTATATTCAAAAACAATATACATTTTTATATAAGAAACTTTGAAAAATAATCAATACATGAAATATAATTATGCTGATTGATTTCTAAAAAGTAGAAAAAATATTTGACTTCCAAATTGTGTAGGCATGTATGTGAATATAAATAATTTCAATTGAGAGAATAAGATAAACATTTGAAAAACTAACAGTTGACAAATATTTACATTTTTTGATTGATAGTTGCCAAAAAATCCTGTGTAATTACTGTCATGTTAAATTTGGTGTATCTAGAAAAAATCTTGGAGAGACTACGGATATTACCTAAGCTATAAATTAAATGTGTGATACCTAAATGCAAATATTTTTTAAAGCAATGCATCATATGTCCAACTTAATAAAAAATTTCTTATATTCATTATATCGACGGCTTATTAAAATTTTCTCCACTTTTATTTTCACGAGAGAAATTTTGTTTAAATTCTGCAAATTTTTATCCATATTATCCAATATGTGGTATTTAATAACCTGAGATCAATAACTCTTGGCGTTCGAGTCGTGTATGGCCCACAATAACATTGCTTAGTACAGCTAACACAAGGATGGGAAAACGACTGAAAAAAACCAAAGCTTATATATATTTATATGTTTCGTAATTTATCTTTGTATGCGATTTCTCAAGTTTAGGCTGAAAATAAAATGGTAATAAGAAAGCTCTACTTGGAATGGGAGACCTCAATTTTATTCCCAGTTACTATTGAAAAATAGGTTATGTTGTTGTTGCTAATCTTTGTGTCTAGCTTCTGCTAGATGATATCTACGAGTCTATTCACCCTCAAAAAACCATCGACTAGCATAGGTAATTCTAATAGGTTGTTGTAGGACTAACCTAGACACTTAGGAAAATGTGCCGGAGATGCCTGCTCTTTTTTGACAAATCTAGGAATTTTGATTACTCTGGAAGACAAAACTTTTTAGATGCCCACTAAGAAAGCGGGAGATAGCTGCCTGGACAGATCTGTTACAGTTTATAGTAAGAGATCTACCAGGGAATTTCGTATGCTACCGATAATTTGTCGGAGGTACAAGCCAAGTCATTTTAACAGTCTGTTTTCCAGCAGAATACAGCTCAAGGTAAGTCAGGCAATTGAAAGTAGCCATAGCCTCCCTGTCACCCATCTTCACCTCCTCATTCCCTAAATGTCTACAAGTGAGGGGATCCACTCAATATGTGCATCACAAAAGGACGAAATTTGTTTTAATTTAGTGAAAATTGAAGTTCCAATTTTGTCACGAAGGATACACCAGTTTGGCAAATGCTGGATGGCATCACGACTATCAGTCAGAATCCAGATGGTCTTGGGTCTAAAGAAGAAATTACATAGCTCAGTCCCTCTTAGATGGCAGAAGTTCACTTTTAAAACTGAGCTAAAAACATTATTTCTTTTCTTTATTTTAACAAAGAAAAGAAATCCCGAGTTCAGCTCAGTTGTTGTTCTACCAGCATGCCTCTTTGTAACTACTCCAGAATTAAGCTCTACCAGTTAGATATAGGCTATCTAGTACTATTCTTCTTTATTTAGAACCAGGACCAAACAGAAGGCTCCCAGTACTTGACATGCCAGAGGTGTTATTTCATTTGGAGGGCATTGCGACTTTAGTATACCAGCCACACTTAGCGAATACGAAGAATCTCCGGTTAACCAAAATCATTATATTCCGATAATGACAATGAAGTCTTAAACAACCACAAAAAAATTGTAATAATAACTGGAGATGATTATTGAGTACCCATTTTCTACAAGCACTTTTTGCAGGATGGAAGCTTGCTTCGTAATTTTCAACATGCTCTTCCCTTAAACAAGCGATTACAGTACAATATTCGTTCCCAACAACAGCGTTCTTCCAAGCAGAATCACTTGCGATCCTTCAGGCCATCGACCACGCACTTAATAATCAATTCAGCAGCTTTACGATTTTCACAGACAGCGAATCATCAATAGCTGCAATCCTCAACTACTAACATCGTAGTCCCACAATTCAACAGATTCAAACCAGCCTCTCTGATACCTCAGCTAAATGCTTCATCCAGTGGATTGAAGCCCATAACAATAACCTTGGAAATGATATTGCCGACGACCTTGCCAAAGCTGCAACCTCGCAAACGGAGTATTCCAACAAGATTAAATGGCCCAAATCCCACCTCATCCAAGCACTTCGCAAACTTACTCTTGGCCAGTGGACAGAACTATGTAACACCATCACCGAAGGTAGAAGAACTTTTGACTTCTATCCAGAGGTTTCAACCGATAGAATTGTCGACATCCCACTTACCACACAATATCTTACGGGCCACACTGCCACTCTGCAATATTTTAATAGATTCGAAAGATTATCGCCGAACAAATGCATCTGCAACATCTTAATGAATCTAGACCATTACATCTTCGACTGCACATTAACTTCAAAATGGCATGGCATGAAACCAGAATCAATGATTAACACTATATCATCAGTTCACCACACTTAATGCAAAAAATCATTTTCATTATTAACTTCCTGAATCGTAATGGCCTTGATCTGTGCAAGGCTTCACCTCCGGCACAGTAACATCCAACTTCATGAGGATACTCCACACCTCTCAGAACTGGATGCTGTTCTGTACCAACTTCGTCTCTAACTCTGGAACTCTTCGATTCATACAGACTTTGATAGACTCTTTTATCCAATACACTTTAGTGAACAATTCAAATTGTTATTAAGCACTTTTATGGACTTTTTTTTCAATTTTTGTGAAACCCCTCACTATTTGTACATCTATTTTGTCCAGTATTTCATTTATTTTTCTTTACTTCATTTGTAAATAGCACCACTGTCTGCGCATGTCTACTTATGGCGCATTACTGTCTGCGCATGAGCATTTCATTTATTTTTCCTTACTTCATTTGTAAATAGCACCACTGTCTGCGCATTGTGCATTACTGTCTGCGCATTAAAGCCCATAACAATAACCTTGGAAATGATATTGTCGACAACCTTGCCAAAGCTGCAACCTCGCAAACGGAGTATTCCAACAAGATTAAATGGCCCAAAACCCACCTCACCCAAGCACTTCGCAAACTTACTCTTGACCAGTGGACAGAACTATGGAACACCATCACCGAAGGTAGAAGAACTTTTGACTGCTATCCAGAGGTTTCAACCGATAGAATTGTCGACAACCCTCTTACCACACAATATCTTGTAAATTCGTCTTGTTACTTTTTCTTCGGTTTTTAATTGAGTACTCAGTGCTGCTGTTAACGAGCAACTTTTGTAAGGTGCTGTCTTGGCTTTGCTGGAAGGAAGGCGATAACTGTTAAACTATGTTCTGATTATAGGTGCCTTCCTTAGTATCTCCTTGTTCTTGTCCTTGTTTGAATAACTTATTAATATTACTTCATGCCATCTGTTGTTTTTAGTTGATTATTTATATTTATAGATATTAAACTCCGCTTCATCGAAACTTTATGGATTTAAAAGTAGCTTTTCATCGAAAAAAGTTTATCATCTGTAAAATTTAGAAACAAAAGCAATATTAAATTTAATTGTGGTGTAAAAAAGAAATGTTTCTCAAAAAAAAATTGCGTACTAAACAGGTACTATGTTAACAAATATCGGACTTTATACCACTTGTATTATTTATTGTCCCTAAAATATGTTAACTCTATTAATTATTTCAAATATCTTACATATAAGATGCGGGAACAATACAATTCAACCATTTTCTATTTTAGAGTTTTATATTTAATAGAATTTAGGTTTATAATAAATGGAAGAACTTCAGTAACTATTTTACAATTCAAATGCTGTGAATGTAAACCAAGCTATTAATTAATTTGTTTTTTATTCATTAAGTGAGAAATAATTGTTTAAATGTTGTTAAGAAATAATGTTGTTTAATTGATAAAAAAAATTTTTTTCTACTCACCAACTGTAGCCAAACGTTGGACGTCATAATCTGATTTTTTTCATTCTGAAAAAAATAAATGAAATTACTGAAATAGAATAAAATCAAAAGTTAACTCAGAGAACTTCTAAATAATATTTAAATAAAAGAATACTTTGAAAACATTATTGTTTTCTTCATATATAGTGTATATAAATATGTTCATATATAACTAAAAAATAAATTTAGTAAGGTATTTACAAAAATATCCATTTGTGGACAATATCTCGCTAATAATACGATCACGAAAATATCTATTTACAAAAAATATTTGATTAATGATAGTCACTAAAATATCCATGAATGGATGATATCTGATCAATAATGAAGTCACAAAAATTCCCATCTTTACACATTGTCTAACAGATGATACAATGCAAAAATTAATTTATGTAGTTTAACCATCAATAATAATTGATTTCGAAACAAAATTGGTACATTTGTTGCATTTATGGTACACCAAAAATATGCGATTGCTGACGAATATTTATTATAAATGCTAAATTCTCCAAAACAAATTAAGCCTGCACTCACTAATTATATTGTATTTTCTAATTATTTGGTACACCATATAGAGGGAGGCCACCGTGCCTGGTTGGTTAGAGCACCGTTCGCATTATTGGAAGATAGTGAGTTTAAATCCCGGCTTAATCGTAGATCCATCGTGTTCACTAATGGCGGATGGGGCATGTTTAAACTGTTCTTGGTCGCAATGTCCTCCAAGTGAAATGATATCTGTGGGAGTGGCAAGCCAAGTATTGGGAATCCACTGCTTGGTCCCTGCTTCAAAATCCTGGAGACTCCGCCAGGTTGCATCTATCTAACTGGTAAAGTCCAGCTCAGGACTGGGTACAGGGAAGGAAGCTGGTGCAACACAACACCATATAGAGGATACACTTATGAGAAATGCTGTACTTTTGAAATTTTAAAAATCAATTGTATTTATCAATACAATAAATTTCGATCAGATTACTTACTATCGATGAGTCTTGGCCCACAAGAACCAAAAATGCATGAAATAGATTATTTAAGTCTGTCTCAAATTTAATATTTTTCAACGCACGTGTTAATTTCACATAATCAATGACTTCTATAGACATGTATAACTATTCTTCACAGGTTTTGTGTAAGTGCAAACATATGGTTATAATAATTATGTTTAGAAATAACATTTCGAGCTCGAAGTAATCTGCAAGTCTAGTGTTCAAGCAATTTAGTAAAAGAGATGGTACGAGAGATGTAAATGCATTGTTTTTTTTTATATAACATACTGTAGACTTATATTTAGAGGGATGGCAATTGAAAAAAAATTGAATATTCTAAGCACAATTACATCAAATTAATATTAATTTTTTGAAAAAAATTTTTGGAATGCATAGACCATACTAAATGTCTGAAACATACTACAATTTTTGCGTAAAAAGAAATGAGTAACTTACAAATTTTAATACTAAATAAAGTTTCTCACTAAAATATTTCTTTTTGACAAAGAAAAACAGTTTGAAGTGGAAAAAATCAAACTTGGTCAACCTCAGTACTAAGCATTTTAAATGACTGATTTAAGTCAATTATGGTTGCTAGGGTCTTATGGGGCCAGGTTCAAAATACAACACACGCACAAACTGCGCCATAACTAAAACAGGATCAAAACTTTCAGATAACTCCTAATATTATTCAGATATATATTTATTTTTAAGCCAGGTGTAAAATATATATAAAATTCAGAATAAAAAAATTGTATTCAAATTCCGAATGAATCAAAATATCTTCTGCTTTCGATAATTCACAAAAAGCAGCCAATGTGTTAGGGAAATTATTAGAAATTTAATTCATTTAAACTATTGTACAATTTCAATACCAAATAAATTCTTAGTCAGCGTTTGGCGTCCTTTTAAGTCCGTTGGGATTTTTCTTTCTCTAGTGATTTTTACGTCGTTACGTTCAGTCACTCAAATTTGAAATTGGGTATTGTAAGGTAGAAGCCACCGTTACGGTTTCCACTTTTGCTAAAGTACAATAGGTCCATTGTTTACCGCTCATTGTTTAGCTACCAATATAACATAGTAGTTTTTAGTCAAATCCTTTCACTAAACCTATGTCAAATGCAGCTGATTTCCAGTATTAGTTTGGGAAATGCCATCTTCCAATTTCTTCCAAGTATTTGTTCATATTATTCAGAGTTCCTTATACTGAATGGAAGTCTTTCATCGAATTTTTCTTATAACGTGATGTGTTGTTTCCTTGTTCTTGCATAAATATCAAAGAGAGAGAGAAATTATCTCTCTCTCTCTCTCTTACAATGTATTTTAATAAATGTAAATAATATTTTTACTTTTATAACTACACTTTCTTTTTTAAATAGGATTCGTACTTAAGCTCTGCATGACAGTATATACTGGTATACAGTACTTGAGTATATTATATGGATTTACTGCCACCCAACTTGTCTAGTGGTCAGCGTGCCTGACTGCGGATAAGGAGGTCCTGGGTTCGAATCCCGGTTCGGGCATGGATGTATTTTCTCTCTCTATCTATCCTGTCTTTGTCCTTTCCTTGTATGAATGAGCTGTGAATGGTTGCCTACCCTATAAACGGGTACCTATTCCATGTGTGTAAAGCAAAGACGTATTTTCACCTTCATGGTGCTCTGATTAAAACGAAAGACGCTCCCAATTGACTTAAATTCGCATAGCCAAGGCATAGCGAGCTTGGCTTGTCCAAGTGTCATTAGTAAACAACAACACATGGATTTACTGGAAGTTTTCGATGTAGAATATAATTTTAATAATTTACTTATATCCATTAGTTTGGAGAATAATTTCATAGCGTTTTTTATATTTTCTTTTGTTTTATTACGATTTTATTGCTGTTTGACAAAGTGTTATAGTATTTGTTGGATAAAACTATTTTTGCTCTACAAAACTGCATTATTCCTTTTTTTTGGAATAATTTAATTTTTTAATACTTTTTGGGAGCAAAGAGGGAATATCCAAGAGGTAAAGAGCAACATTTTTGACAGTTGCTCCGGTTTGCTTTCCATTGCGGCCAAAAATCCGCTGAAGCAGTTCGAGACGTTTGCAACATATATGGAGAGAGTATCACCGGCGAGATACTCCAAAGCCGAGGGTCAAGCCTGACCTCCACCCAAAGAGCACCACTTTGGTGAGACTGGGAATGCTTGAAAGGAACGCCATCGTCAACAAGGAGCTCCTCATATCCTAAGCTACAACACGTGAAATAAGCAATTCGATTGAAAAGACTCCATCTGCCAGGCCAAACCATATTTTTTAACAACAACGCCAAGCTTTACACTGCACAAGTCCTCAAAGCCTTATTCCAAGTTCTTCAATAGAAAGTTCCAGCATCCGCCATATTCACCGGACATTGCACCGACGGATTACCATCTTTTTCGCTTCCTGTGGAACTATATGAAGGGGTTTACCTTCGATAATGAAAAGTACCTTAAAAACTGGCTCTACAAAATCTTCGATACCAGACCGTACGATTTTTTTCGAAATGGCTTCGATAAATAGAGCGAAAGGTGGTAGGAGGCTGTAAGCAGCACAGCGAATGCATAATTGATTCAATTATTTTTATAACTATTGATATTTGCTTAAATAAGTCTTTGATAGAAACGTTGCTAACTTATTCCCTAGCCTTATATAAGATTTAGCTGTTTATAGTATATGTATTAACTATCCATTTTATTTCAATATATTGCTTTAAACGCGTTACATTTATTTTAATAGAAAGGATAGCAATTGATTACGGTATGATAAATATTTGATTTAATAATTAATTACAAAATAACAAGAAAACTTGGACTAATATGAATTTTACGAAATTTGATTGTAAGATGACTAAAAATTTTTTTGATAAAACTTTCGCTTTAATATCAAAAGAACTAGTGAATAGATTGATATAAATTTACAATTTTATATATTTATCTACATGATTAACTATAAATTTGCAGCACATTTTTGAATTTTGTAAGATATTCTCTGATTAACTAACACCAAATTACAAAGTACAATTTGTCTACATATATTTTCCTTTATTATTACTCAAATCATCATAACATACAACTAAGAAAAATCCTGAACATGTATTTTCACAGCAATAAAATTGACAAAATTCATTGCATTTTGATGAGAACTGTTTATTTATAGAAAAAGAATAATCGATGTCGATGTTATTTTGGTACGCATGTGAAAAATTACTTTTAGAATAATTCTCTAGATATTTTGCATATGATCTCCCAAACAAACGAAGTAAGCGAGGATTGTATATAGTTTACATAATCCTCGCTTACTTTTTTGCTAAGCTCTAGTGACATATAAACTTAACAGTGACATTTTCACTTTGCAGATAGATTTGGAGCCTTTTATTGCACCAAACAGAAACGAGGAATAGCAGGTCAGAAATTGCCAAAAACGCAGAAATTCATCATAAAATACAATATGAGAATATGAACCATCTCTTAAGATTATACTTTTATGAGTCTTAGTTGAGCATCAAATTCTACGATAGATGACAATAGTCTGCAAGTTTTGGTAGTAGTTCTTGTAGATAGGTGTATTACCATGCCAAATTTACCACCCATTTTGAATACCAATTATGGTCATCAAATTCCACGAAGATGATAACACTCGGTTTAGGTTCTTGCAGATAGGCGTAATACCATCCCAAATAAACTCTCGATTTTGAATAGCAAACATGATCATCAAATTTCACGATAGATACAACATTTGGCGATTCCCGCAGATAAGCGTATTATCATCTTAAACATAATATTTATTTTGAATACATGTCATGATTAAGCCACTGTACATTGGTACACATATGGCTTAGCGAACAAAATTCTTTTTCTTGGATCGAATGCATAAAACCCTTTTCTTGGTATGAAAAGAATTCATAAAATTATTGTCTTCAGATTCATAGAGTTAAAATTGAGATTATGTTTGTAAAATCAAACCCCCTTTCATATAAATAAATTTCATCGTGAAAAGTATACATAAATTTTGATTTACTCTCTTACTTAAAGTAATAAATCATTTCTTCGGTCAAAGCATATTAAATTTGAAAAAAGTTTTATTTTTGTTTTAAAATTAATCCAGTACAAAGTGCGAATGAAACAATTTTGGAACCAAATGAAAAATTTTTTTAATTAAAAGCGGATAATCATTAAAAATTAATTTTATAAGATCACAACAGACATCGCTAATTTTCTGAAGAGATGTTTTAACTTTAGAGAAGTTGTCGCCAAATAAATTTCGGACAATTGTTCTGTTTAAAATTATAACCACGGGAAGAAATATATAGTTGCTATAAAACTGGTACGTGATACTAAAAAGAAATTATTAAAAAGAATAGAAGCATTTCATATACTACTTCTTTCATAGATTATCATTTTTTTTCTGCTGCATTTTACCCTTTTTTAATTCACCTCACATAAAAATTTCTTGAAGATATAAGCTTTTTCCTGATTGAATGATACTAATGGCCTGGAATCCTACATCTCTTTGTCGTCTTAAAGATAGTTAAAGTTAGAAACATTTCTACCGCTTTAAAAAACAATAGAATTCCCAATAAAGAAAGAAAATAAAAGGTAAAAGTTTAAGCTAATCGTTTTTACTACGGGAATATTTTTTTAAACCAAAATGAATTTTTTTGTCCGAATTAATGTCAGGGAAAGTCAAATTTAATACTAATGGTTTAGTTTCTTGATAAGAAATCATATTAAATGCTACGATTACTTTTTATATATATCCTGATATAACTGAAATACATTTCTCAAAAACAAAAAAATTTTACCTTTGAAAATTTCAACATTTTTTTTTCAATTATATCTTGTGGTTTGGGCAATTTTGAGGAACAATGTATTCTTAAAATAAATTTTAAAAAAACTTCATTTGATTCAATATAATCTATTTTGTTTTTGATAGGATTTTTAATAGATGATTAAATTTAAGGAAAATTTTATTTCCTCACAAAAGTTACTATTTATATTGTTTTCAATACGAATTTTTTAAAATGATTTATAAATATTTAATAATCATATTATGTTTAAGCGACAAGCTATACCTGATAAATCTAAGCAAAAACAAATGCATTCTTAAAATAAATTTTAAAAAAAACTTTATTTTATTCAATAAAATCTATTTTGTCTTTGATAGGATTTTTAATACGATGATTAAATTTAATTAAAAGTTTATTTCCTCACACAAAACTTACTATCTATATAGTTTTCAATACGATTTTTTTAAATGATTTATAAATATTTAATAATCATATTATGTTTAAGCGACAAGCTATACCTGACAAATCCAAGCAAAAACAAATGTATTCTTAAAATAAATTTTAAAAAAAACTTCATTTGATTCAATAAAATCTATTTTGTCTTTGATAGGATTTTTAATACGATGACTAAACATAATTAAAAGTTTATTTCTACACAAAAGTTACTATCTATATTGTTTTCAATACGATTTTTTAAAATGATATACAAATATTTAATAATCATATAATGTTTAAGCGACAAGCTATATCTGACAAATCCAAGCAAAAACTGATTATTACCTCGCAGTTTTTCCAATTCATAGCATAAACCAAGTTGTGCGATCAGTTGAATAATTCAGAAAATAATCTCATTTTCTAGAATTTACTTTTTAAAAGTGATACAATAAGAAATCTTCGGATATTCCAAGAATCTTTTAGTTCTTAAATGGGGTATTCATTAGATATTTTGATATATATTCTAGAGACATTATACAATGGGATTTTTTTACATTACAAACATAACATCACGAAGACCTGGTTGGTTAGGACATCATTCTCTTTAACGGAAGGCTGTGAGTCCGAATCCCGATTTAACTGAAGATCCGTCGTGTTCAACTGGGGTATTCAATAAATCTGGGGTCGTGATCGTAATGTTCTCTAAATAAAATAAAATCTTTGGAAGTCTTTTCTGTTGGTCCATGCTTCTAAATGATGGAAGACTCTTTTTCCTTTCCATCAAATAGAGCCCAACTCTGGGCTAGGCCAAAGAGGTGTGTTGGTGCAGCAACATCACAGACCCATTTAAAGTAGCTGTCTTTTCATGTGTGTGTGGGGGTCAAATATTAAACAAGCATCTTATATAAAATGAAATTGAAATATAACTGTGTTTCTAATAGTAACTAAATATTAGGTCTATGGGAAAGAGTTTTGTGTTAATTTTCTGAATAAAATTAAACACAAATTTTTCATTAACGTCCATAAACTTTATTAATAATAAAATTGCCATTATTATTAATGACTTCTTGCCAGCTTGAGGGCAATTTGTATACTCCATTTTTGAAAAATGTTTCATCTTTTCATGCGAAAAATTGAAACATATTTAACGTGTACCAAACCACAACATTTATTATCTGCACTATGTTCTTTTCAAAACTACCGTGAAACTCTCATAAGGTTTTTCAAAAACATTGCGTTTTATGGTTTTTATGTTTAATTTTACTATTGTACAACAACTTGTGTAACACTTACAGAATAAAAGAAATCAACATACGAAAGTAATTGGGTGTTTTGTATTTTACTTGATAGAAATATGATGTTACTCTTAAGCAAAAAGACAATTAAATGACAGCATTGATGAACCAAAAATATTTATATGTTTGGACCTTTACATTGACAAAAAGGTTTGGTCAATAAAAGGGAAAACGACACTTATAGTTAGTTACTTTTATTAAAAAAGCAATCAATATAGTAAAGAATGATACTTCTTTTTCACTAAAATATTGTCAGTAAATTTTAAAAAAAAGATGCATTCTTTAGAATTGGTAAAAATATATGGTAAATAAATTGAAAAATAATTTCGGTATAGTCGACTTTTTCAAAAAACAGAAAATAATGAAAAATAAAAATTTGTTCCTCATCCTAAAAATTGAGCTTCGCAAAAAATTAGAACACTTTGACTTTTGTATTATATAGTTCATAGTAATATATCTCTACTTCTTAGATTACATGGAATAATATTGAATGTAAATAATACTTAAATAAATATAGTATGTTAATAATTAGAAAATATAATTTTAGTTTAGAAAAATAAAATCTTTCAACCTCAAAAACTGAATTAATATTTATTGAGTGATATTTTCTATGTTTGATTAATCTAACTTAATATTTTGCAAGATTTTTCCCGGTTAAATAAATGCTTTCTGAAATAATTATTTTTTAATTTTTGATGTTTTTGTTTTATATTGTCAATGACGAAAATAACTCTTTTTTACTTCAAAATTAAACTATTCTTCTCACTTAATTTGTTAGAAGGACAATTTATTTTTTAAATTTAATTTAATTAAATTAAATTTAATTAAAGTAAATTTTTGGGCTAATATTTATTCATAAAATAACAAAATAATAGTTACATACAAATTATTTCTTGCTAAAAAATGTTTTTTTTTTTCTGAAATTGCAGTTTTAACACCAGCTCATAAGTTTGTAATGCCCAAGAAATTGCCAAAACATTTGTTTGCTTTACTTAAGCTTTCTCAAAATGTCGAACACACGCAAATATATATAATATAATATAAATAAATATATATTCCCTTAAACGATTATTTTTTCCTTTAATTTTATCTTAAATGGGAGGAGAAAAATTCATGCCAAAATCATCGTCAGTATTGGTGGCTTCTTAATAGAAGCATTTACACAAATTTGTATTTTGTGGTATTTGTTGAATTTACATAAGTAAAAATCTTAGTAAAAGCAATTGGGGAAGTGTAATAAAATAGACACTATTACTCAACAGAAATAAATTGTAGTACGGATAATAATTTCAGATGAACTATGGTATCTGAAATTATTATCCGTACTACAATCACGCAAAAGTATTCTGTATCAGTTCTTTTATTGGAAATGAGACTGTTTCTTAAGGGATTTGATGAAGGCGTTAGGAAACATAAAATACTTTTTTTCGCTGATGGAAACAAGTATTTTAGGAGGAGGCAATGAAGAAAAATGCACTGTCAGTGTAACTGTAACTGTGGCGCCGAGGTCTCTCTATATAAATAATTCGAATGTTGCACATCGTAAGTATTTCCGTACATGATTCTCCTATCTTCTCGTTTATTTGTAATAAAAGAAAATAAAAAGTAGAAAGGGACAAAGATTTATACACTGAAATATTGTGATTTACTTTTATTGCGAAGTTTTAGAAAAAAATTTCTAAAACTTCGCAAAAGTTATCTTTCAGATTATTTTATTGTAAATCACTCAGTTGTTTTTTCATAATTAGTAAGGTATTAATGCATTATAAAACATTAATTTCTGATAATTCGAATCGAAATTTCCAAACCTTTAAACTTCTTTGATTTTCAACCATTAAGACGAAAAATCTTTCGTAATAAATGTAATATATAACGGACTTAGCACAAATAATTTATCGATTTATTTACAATAATATCTCATGTAAAACTAAGACTATTGACATTTACGTCAAAAGTGAAACTTATAATAAAAATTTGCTACCAAATTAAATATTTCTGATAAATTATATATTTTTAAGAAATTCATTTATTTGATTATTTATTATTCATAGCGAGAGAAAAATTACTTCTGCATTATTTTTTTGAAAAAAATTTTTCAAAATTAGAATAATTCCTGGATAAATTTTTCAATGACAGTCGAATGATGAGGCCACGCTTCTTATCAAAGAACATTTTCGAAGATAAGCCTATTAAGTAAAGAGTTAAAAAAATAGAGTTTAACAATTATTTGCAATAGTTTTGTCGCCAAACTAAAATTACTGGAATCAATTCGGAAGAGATTTATCGCTTAAGATGATGAGTTTCCTATATAAACAAACATTTTATATAAAATTTATAAAATATTATTACATATCGCGAACGTTTTACCGTAAAAATATATAAAATCAAAATCAATTTTTATTTTTGCTTAAACCAATTGACATGAATTCAGCCATAAACAGCAAATAAATTCATATTTGAGTTTAAAAATATAGGATCTGTTCGAATAATATTTTGATTTTTGTGTATCGATATTTCTAGCTCTGTATAGAATTCTACTGTTATTGTGTAAATGGAGGAAGTTGGTCTTTATTAGCTTACATTTTCTAAATATTACCTCATAAAGTTTTTTCTGTAGTTTGGTTCGTGTTGATTAGTCATTTGTTATTAAGAATTATATAAAATTTTCTGCAGCCTAAAGCAAATTTTTGCTGTAACTTTTTTTAAAAAAATTTAAGGATAAATAAAACGAGGAAAATACACAATAAAAATATTTGTGTATTTATTTATACACTTTTATGGCATTGCACTGCACAAAATTTTATAAGTACTGACTTTAAAATTTATAGTAATATTATATGGAAAAGTTAATATTTCGTATGCATTTACGCTGGTTGTAAAAAAATCGCGTTAAAACAAAAAAAAAGATTGCACTGGTAAAGGATGTTTTTTTCTAAATTTATTTTCAAATTAGAATTCAGCGCAGAACACGGATTTTGCTTAAATTTAAATCCCATGATTTCAGATGATAAAATGATATATATTTCTAGTTATAATCATATATCATGATTCAAATTTATCTTAATTCGTACATTATGCATTCATTTGTTTGCCTATTTTATTCTCGTGTGTAAATTTCAAAAAGGATATCAATAGTATTGTCATTAAATAAAAGACTTTCACTCTATAACTTTTAATTTGTTATTATTACTTAGAGATTAATGTTTAATTTATTGGCTGCAACTGCTATTGTTGCTGAGTAATGAAATAAAACTCTCTAGAATTCTCAAGTTTGGTCTAGACTATTAAAATACTATGTCTAGAAATTTATACATCAAGAACATTATTCACTCCATTTGAGAGAGAGAGAGAGATTTATTTTAAAAATATATAAAAATAAAAGCTGAGGCAAATTTAAAAAAATGGATATTTTAAGAAGTTCAGTTCTATATACGATTGATATAAAACTACTCGTTAACAAATATTTACATTGATATAGCTACTTGCATTCAATTAAAGGAGTGATACCAACTGGCAAAATAATTTCATTTCTTACAAAAAGATTTTATTGATATTAAAATAATGAACGAATAAAAATTACCGAAACCAAAATTAACAATCACCAATCGATAGGTTTCTGTTATTTTTTAAATTATTGTTCGAATCGAAATTTGATTCATTTATTGAAAACAAAACGATTTATATGCATTGCTTAATTTTTTGATACATTATTATATCATTAGGAACATATGTTAAGAATTCTTTAGCAGGCAAATAAAATTTCGAATTAACGAAATTCAAGTATATAGTAAGTTTACTAACATACATATACTCTAGAACTAAGTTTTATTTGACACCATAAACTTCCTGTAATAATCAGCAAATACTTTGATGATGTATATGTATGGTTATAAAATAAAATATATATCAACTGGCTCCGAAAAATATTTCATCTATAATTTTATGTCGATTTAAATTGATGAACTAATCTCTTGCTAATTAGAACAAGTGGAAAATGTACTTTAAATTAACTGTTTAAGAATCGTGATTCCAATGAATCAGAACCTTTAACCATGACTCAAAAACACAAGCATACCTACTGTAAACAATAACTCTAATCGAACAAAAAAAATATTTTAACGATATACTTCAATAAGATTTTAACTATCCATTGGAAAGCGGCATGAAGTTATTGTATATTAGCAAATTAACCTAAAGTTACTATGTACTAATTTACAACATAAAGGAATGTTTTCATAAAACTTTTGGCTGTCGGTTAAAAATTTATTTAAAGTTGCAAAGCGATTTGTAACGGAGTTAAAATATTCACAAATAAAATTTGGACTATGCATTGGAAAATGGCCATAAGTTACCATAAATTTAAAAAGTAACTAATAATAAAGGTGAATGTTTTTTCTTTTAAATTTTTATTATCGATTGGAAAAGGGCCTAAAATTACCATAAATTAATGTATTGTAGCTTATGTGTCATATATAAGTCTTTTCCCAGGTTTGCATGTCACTCAACGGTCATTTTTTGACAAGAAGGTTAATTAGATCGGAACTTGCGGCTTCAAGTATATCCCGAAACGCTGCAAACATCCACGATCAACGTGGTATTCGAACTCACGAACTGTTGAACCAAAGATATACTTAATTGGAGAGTATGCATAAATCTTGGTATGTAGTCTTTGCTGGTGTAAACAGACAGTTACCATCAAAAAGAATATTTTCTATTGAGGGAAATTCTAGAACAGCTATACAATTGAGCCAAGTTTTTTGTTTAAATTTTGATCTCACCGATTGGAAATTGACCTGAAGTTACAAAGTAATTTATTACGGAGTTGAAATTTTCAGTCCAATACTGGCCATCCATTAGAAATGTGTGGCATCAGAGTTACTATGAATTTACGAAGTAAATTCATAATAACTTTAAGCGAAGTTGAAAATTCTTATTAAAATTTTGGGTAAGACTATACTTGAGGGTGCCCCTTGAATTCTCGCCAAGTTTATCGCCAAGCTGGGCGATGTTGTTCTTATTTATGGTAACCCTTAACGTTATTCTGAAATTTATAAATGGTTCTGATTGGCTTAGATTCTGATTGGTTTTTTTCTCAAGATAAATTGAAGCAATATCTGTAGGTGCTATTAGAGAATTCTGTGTACCTCAAAGTGAGGATATTTTAGCAAAATAAAGTGAGTACATTTTTTTTATGTACTTACTGCATCATATTTGAAATTTCATTGTGTTTTGGCCGCCATTACTGTTTGCACAGCGTTCCGCGCGAACAGGATTGGCGCCAAACAAAAATCGCCAATCTCGCCAAGGGGCACCCTCAAGTATACTTTTACCAAATTTTGTCGTCACACCGATTGGAAACTGGTCAAAAGTTGCATCGGGTGAGAGAAATCAGATTTACAATATCACAGCAGTGAATCTGTTGGTATGAAATGGCTTAAGTGAGATAGTAGGTACTCACAACGTTGATGAGCTGTATGAAGGAGAGGCCAAACTCTACGACCACCGTCTGATTCATCACCTCGACGGGACGGATGAGCTTGTTGTAGTCCCGGAAGAGGTCGCGTACCAACCGCTCCTCGTCCTCAGAACACCGCACTGCAAAAGACTTTAGACATTAGAGGGGACACAAACATGCATAAAAATCATAGTAATAATAAAAAAATTTATATAATACATAAATCAATTCAGACAAAATGAGGAAAAGTTACAATCGTGGTGTAGTAGTGGTTTAAATATTTCAGCTGATCAAAACTTAATTTAGAAATCATGAGACTATAATTCAACCCCGGAACCAATGACATGTGATGATTTCATGAGAGATACCATTGTTTTCAATTAAAAAAACAGCTGGGGTTTTTAGCCATAAAGTTGTTGTTCCTTTCGTTCCAGTTTGATATCATGTCTAAATTTCTTTATTACAATTCTCATTGGTTTAAAATAACCATTACGTTTGATAACATTTCATCTACGTCACATTTTATTAAGATCGCGTCGCAAATCCGACTTGTTGACCGACTTGATGCCTTCCTTCACATCGCATTCTTCGAGCGGCAGCAAGCAAGGCGAAGTTCATCATCGGATGTCTGAGTGTCATCGATGATGAGAAAAAATCTATTCATGATTTTGACCTGTCATAAAGAAGTATTTTTTAATTATAATTTTTTTCCGTTTGTAGAAAATTTTCAAAATCATGAAAATTAACTATTGTTCTAATTCAAATCTTTAGGAATATTGTTTCTATAACTGAACACGTTAACAATAGCGCAGAAGAAAAAGCAAAATGAAAAAGACAGGACAAAAAATCCACTTATGGTTAGTTTAAATTGGTAAAGACGATTTAAATTTTTTATTTATTTTAATGCAATTTTTATTCGAAATGTTTCATGAATTCTGTAATAAAAAGCTCAACAAAATTTTCCAACATTTTATTATAATTGAACAAGGCAATTGATGCTTCTAAATATTTATAAAGCATCACTTTATTTTTAAGACTAAAAGTTAAAATTTTCAAATTGAGGTGGCTATTTTTGGAACGTTATTCTTAAAAATTATCAATAATTTGCATAAATAATATTTAAGTCTAATATTCTAAATTGCTTTGAAAAATGGGAATATATTTCCTTATATCCATATTTATATTTAGCACAATCCCTTTTACAATAAAAAATATTAAAAAGTACCAAGGAACACCAATCAGTTTCAGGCATACAAATAAAAGCAGTGATAAAATGAAAATCCCGACAAGGATGAACTCAATCAAATTATAATGAAAAACACAATTTCGCGATATACATAAATATTGAAACAATATTACAGGAGATTTAAATATTATTAAACATAGAACAAAATTTGTAATGAGTTTGAGATCAAGCATTTCTTCTTTTTTTAAAAAAATATCACGACATATAAAAAAGCAACGATGCAATTTCAAGAGTATTTGAATATTACGGACAGTAAAAAATTTAAAAAAAAATAATAATGATAAAAATAAAAAAACAATGATTCAGTAGAATGTGAAAATTATGAGTGGTATTAAGTGCTTGACATCTTATAAATATTAAAAGGCTTTTATAAACTGGTCACACTTTTTTCAAAAAAATTTAAAAATAAAGAATATGATATTAAATAATTGTGTTCTAATTAAGTTGATACTAATGATCAGGATAAATTATATATATATATATATATATATATATATATATATATATATATATAAGTCTGAGATATACAGGACTTGAAATGAATTTAATTTTTTTAAGATATCTTAAAATGAAAATAATTCAATTACTTTCAAAAGCAAACAATTTTTGAAATCTCAAATATAAAGCTTAGTTTTTATTAAGCTAACAAAAGAATTTTTTTCTTCTAGAATCATCTATAAATTGTAAATTTACATTACGCGAAAAAATAACAATAACATTATAAAGAAAATTTTAATTTATTTGTTTCTATAGGGATATTTACTATATCGAGGAGAAAACGAATAATCAGAGCTTGAAGTTTGAAAAATTTACTTTTATAAATGTCCCTGAAAATTTGAAGAAAGGAATAAGCAAAAGATTCGCAAAACACGTCCTGTCGTCTCTATTCTTAAAACGTAAAAGAAGCTTTTATGAAAAATGCAACAGATTTTGGTGAAAAATAGGTAATAGTTTGCTTGTAAGAGTAATTTTCATTTAGTTGTAAAATTTTCACGATTGCAACTAAATGAAATTTATTTACTCGTAAAATAACACTACTGACAATTAAAACAATCTAAAATACAATAGTCTGACCCACTTTAAGATGAAATTCAAATGTTGGTCTTCGGAAATTAAAGAAAAAAACGGGACTTTTAAAACAACATAAAGAAGACGAGAGCAAATTGGCCGAGAGGCCGTTCTTGGACGATACATAGAATAATTTTGGGACGAAAAAATATGCTAGTTAGATGGAATATATGGTGATATTCACAGTTAGCATGATCTACGAATTAAACTAGATTAGCCACAGAAACTCCAATAAACTGTTCGCAGCAGTGGTAGTGGAGGAATGTTGGTAATGGGGTGTTTTTGCACACTATGAAGAATCAGAAATGGGACAAATTCCAGGATAAATGGAATTTATTTTTACTATACACTGTCAAGCCGCTTTAAAAGCGCTCAGTTGTTTCGAAATCAAATCTTAAATGATTTTGGAATGTAGAAACCTTCTTACAGAACTGGCAACTAGAAACAAGATGATCCTTGTATGCGTGCCAGGGCACAAAGGTATCGAAGGTAATGAAAGGTCTGATGAACTTGCTAAACAAAGATCTTCTTTTGCTCCCATTGGTGCAGAACCTTTTTGTGGGATCAATTTGAAAACCGCAAAAACCAATGTTCTTAGATGGGAAAAACGGAAGATGTATGAAGCTTGGCTCAAATCTCCTGGTCAAACCCACGCTAAAAGTATGATCTGTAGATCAACAGTGAGGATTTCCTATGAAATTCTAAGATGCTCTAGGCAGAAGATACGTTTAATCGTAGGCTTCATAACTGGGCACTACTATTTCAGAAAACATCTCCATAAAATGGGACTGTTTCAGCAAGACCCTATCTGCAGGAAATGTCATACGCAAGAGGAAACGGCGAAACATATCATTTACGAATGCGAGGCTCTTGCCCCCTCCCTAGATTAACTTCTTTAGGCATCATCCATACTAGAGAGTTACACCTAGACTCCATTAAAGGGTTATCGGACTTTATCAATAAAGTGGGTGACCCGAGCAACTGGAACAAGGAAACATTGGGTTTGAAGTTAATAGTACAAAATGCTGATAAAAGCAGAGGTGCCCAATGACATACAAACCCAACTCTAAGAAGAAGAAGAAGAATGGTGTTTTGGCACACTATGAAGAATCAGAACTGGGACAAATTCCTGGATAAATGGAATTTATTTTTACTATACACTGCTTTACCAACTTTTTTTTTATCTTTCAACCGACTTTTAGAAGATCAAAACTGGAAGTTTGAGGAAGATGGTACCCAATGACATGCTTTAAAAATCAACTAAAAAACAGTTTCAGAAAAGAAGAGTTCAGGGCTCTTAAGGTTTCAAACTATAGTCCAAACTAGAATTTACTGAAAATCATGAGCTGCCATTTGGCTCGTTACTTCAATGTAGATAATTACCAATATGACTCTGTGATATGCAATTTTGACAAAATTAAATTTTTAAAATTAAAACTACTATAATATGATAAACATTCTTTCCACATTTAAATCATTTTTTGAATCAGAAAATACATAGTTACGACAAAAATAACGAAAACTAAAATCTTGGAAAAACTTTATATATAGGATTATAAATATTTTTTATTATATCCAATATATCAGAAAGATTTTATGTCCTTCTATGTAGGACATGTGTAAACATATATTGTAAATTTACCTTGTATTGCAAAATGAATTACCCCAGTTACTTAAAAAAAAACTTTTCAAAATTCTGATAAGTGATATTGACAGTTGAAAACAGTAACTCCTTACACTTAAGCCGGGATTCGAGCTCACTACCTTCCGATAATGAGAAAGACGCCTAACATATCAGGCCACCGCGGCCACTGTAAATGAATGTAAATAATATTCATGTATAGCAGTGTTTCTCAACTGAATTTACTCCAAGGACCGGTAAAATACTTCGGCATGTTCGCGTGGACCGGTAATATTAATAATTTGACCCAATGCACAATTTTTCACAAAGATAAATCATGAAGACATACATAATTTTTAAAGCATTTTGTTTGTTATAATTTACATTTGTATGTTCAACTTATTTATATGATATTGCATCGAGAATAAAAGCACCAAAACTTAATTAAAACTCCAAGAAAATTCCAACGTGAATGATATATTTAGTCCAGGAGTTTGCTTTCCAGTTGTGGGTGCTTCGTTTGTAAATGCCGCATGAGCTTGGAAGGTTTCATGCTTTCATTGGAGAGAACATCTCTACAAACAACACATTCAGGTTTTGGACAATTTTCTTCTGATTGAGGCCATAGTTTAAAACCATATTTCAAATAATCTACGATGTAGTGCCTTACAAAGCTTTATCTTTTTTTGGAAGATTGTGGACTATATTCACTTTCATCTGTATTCGAAGGGGCGGACGACGTACTTGGTTTTTGAAAATCCTTTCTTTGCACGAAATTTAGTAATGTGCGTTTCGTTTCCTTCTTACTCATTCCGGTTATTGATTTTATATTCTAAAGTTACAGAAATAGTAGTTATAGCATAATATTAAATTCAGAATTTATTAAAAACTTACGCTGATAAATAGTTTTCAAGAACTGCCCAAGTGTGCAGAATAATCAAAATCAAAAACAAAACGTAATCAAGACGCCAGACGCCTTGAACACTGTGATACTGCCATAGTCAGCGTTCAAGTAATCAGGGATACGCAAGGCACCAAGGCAGGCAGGCGCATCCTAACTGGTGTTCTAAGCAGTGTTGCCAGAACTATTTGATTAAAAGGAATAAGTCGACAGTTCAAAATGTAATAGATTTCATAGAATTGTAAAAAGGAGTGCCGAGGTACCGGCAGTTTGTTTTTTTTTTTAATTTAGGTAAAGGGTAATTTTGTAAATTTCATAAAAACTCAAAATAGTAACAGATTTGGTGAGTAACGTAACAACGTAAAAGGACTGCTGAATAATAATAGATCTATTATAATTATAATAGACTGGCAACGCTGGTGGTACGGCAATTGATGAAACGCGTTTAGGTACATAGTTGCCAGTTTGTTGTATTTTTCATCCAAGATTACATCATTTTTTTAAACTAGTAAACTATTATTAATGTAATGTAGGTACTGTATCAGTGGTCGGCCTATAAAAGCTGGATATTTCGCGAACCGGTAAATATTTCTTGCGGACCGGTGGTTGAGAAACACTGATGTATAGCATACATATTTCATACACCATTATAAGGCTGTACATACCATAAGTAATAAGATTATCTGTGGTGTTGTGATCTTTTATTATAGACCATAAAGAGAAAGATCATATAATAATTTTTTTATCCAATGGCGGGCACACAAGGGTGACTGAACCCTATGCCACAACAAGACCAGAAACTGCTACTCATTTATCGTTACCCAGCGAGCACCTGTAAACCAAATCACGGAGGCGAGTAGCATTACCCGCGCCATACCACCACAAACCCGTTTATAGGGCGGGCCACATTCATACAACATCACAGAAGAAAGGACAGAGAGAACAGAGAAGGAAAGAAATATCTATGCCCGAACCGGGATTCGAACCCGGAACCAACAGTTCTGGAGTCAGGAACGCTAAACACTTGCTTTGTTAATTTATACACAATTGCAACAAACTGTGCAAAAATTGATCTGAATAAATTTTAATATTATCTTTCAAACCAAAATAATAATCATATATTCATCCCAAGCATTATGTGAATACTCATAGAAAAGAGTGGTTTGTTTTTATTTTTGTTCTTTAGTACAATGGAAGGGGGTTCTATCCATTTCCTAATTACTTCCAGCGAAATGGTTCGATTGAGTTTCACAGTTCATGGTTTTGATTTCCCACTCCATAGTAGATATTTGCAATGATTCAATTTCCTTTTATTCACGGTTTTCGATCTAATGAATTCTTGTGAACAAAAATGTGACCCTAGAAACTTTATATTCTTTAATAATTAACTCATATGATATTTTAAACATAATTATTTATTTTATTAAAATTCAGTGGAAATAAACGGTTTTTTCATACATTTGATTCTACAATTTTATACGAATGAAATATAAGAAAGTAGCACTGTTAGAAAACATTTTTAACGGAATCAATTTTGCAATCAAAAGTTTATTTTTGAAAAAAATATATTTGAAAATCTTTGAAGAGAGAAAATGCACTTGAGGAAGGCATCATTTTTATATAAGCAGAGAGTAATGAGTTCGATACTACATTTAAATGAAGCACCGTGGTGCTTACTAAAGGTGTCTGTATCACATAAAATAATAGTGATAATAATCTCTAAAACTTGGTAATTGTTCCATTATCCTTATAACCTGATGGAGAAAGACGTTGTTCTTGTAAGAGAATTTCCAACCTCGAACCAATCGAAGCTGTGTCGTGCTTTCTAATGAGACCGTAAAATCATTTGTCATTTATATTTTCTCTATATGAAATGATACCTCTGGGATTGGCAAGAAAAGTTTTGGAATTTTCGGTTTCTAAATTACGAAGGTTCAGTTACTTTTGTCCTCACGATGGCACAGTCACTGGTTGTCCTCCCTCCTCCTTCTAGATATCAATTCCACCTGTTTTTGCACCAAATGATTAAATATTTCTAGCATATTAGAAAAAATAACCCCTGACTAAAAGTCCGTCGTGCTTTGAAGCCAGCCACAAAATTAATCTGAGCCACTGAATCAGAATTCATTTTAAGAAGTTGCTATTGAGCATTATTTGCTGGATCAAGAACACATTTTGGAGTGATGTAAGGATTCACATAGGTAGTAGGCGTTTCTAGCGCAACCTTTGAATCTTCTAGAAATTGTAATCATCTACGAAAAATAAAGTTGCGCGAGATCTATACATTAAAATGATTCAAAGGTTGAAGTGTGGTTGTTGTACAGTGACCAGCTACTAGGATTTCCAACTTTCAGCTCTACAAAGGGGAGGAAGCTGTGACACCTTAGCTAGAGGGGAACCCAGTGTGTGGGCCATAGTAGTTTTCGTAATTTAAAAGCAGGAAATAAGCGTAAAACACCCCAAACTGTCATCACATGGAGACTATCATTCCCCAGAGATATCATTTCACATGGATGACATTGCGAACAAGACTTATTTATCAAGCTTTAGCTACCATCATCTTGTGAATACAGTAGACTATAAGTTTTGTGAGTTTCTCATTTACTAACACTCACGGTTTTACGAATAAGTGGCTAGCTTCTTTATCATGTTTCCATAGACGTAATAATATCTTCTATTCCCATTTGCGAGCTGAAATTTTGAAACATCTGTTTTCCACATTCATTTTTATGCAACATTCGTTTGCTTTTCATTTTCTTTTAATTTTAATGTCGAGAAACTTGTATAAGGTTTTTGTAGAGAAACTCTTAAATCCCATAAGTTGTGAGTTAATCACATTGCGGATATTGAAATCTTAGATTTTTGTGAGATATTTGTATGAGGATCTTTTCCCGCCTCATCTAAATCACATCTTACACTGCCCATGTGCCTCAGAATGCACAATCAAAAGCTTCAAACTCAAATCTCTTAAGATAATTTTACAAGAAGGGATTATCCCTTGATATTGACTTATGCAATTGCTATTCTATATGCTATATACCACGCACTTTTAAAAACGAATGCGACAGAAAAAAGAAATATAAATCATTTTTTATACAGGTTTTATTAAAGAAACCATAGCTGAAGAAAGCCATTTACCTGAAAATTTAAGTGCGGAAGAATTACTCTCATCCCCCCCCCATAAAATTTGATAATAAAAAAACCACTGCTGTCGGAAAACTCACTTCATGAATTTTTGATTGTGGATTCAGATGTAATTTGTGAGTAAGAACTATCGAATGGCTAAAGATTGAGATCATACTGAAAAAGAACTTTCAGATATCCAAAATAAAGTAAATGGCGTTATGCTCAGACCATCATCTACAACACAAACAGATGAAGGGTTGACGAAATAGGCATTTTTGAGATAAGTAACAGTAAAGTTATTCCTTATATCGAAGAAAATGGGAAAATTATTTTTTAAAAATATTGTCTCAGAATTAAAAAAAAGATTACTTGGTTTTCATCAATAAATTGAAAGTAAAAACTGTTTTTAGCATAAGCTTCATTTTGCATGGGTTTCTTACATAGTGCATACTAAATCTCTTTCTAATAGTACATTATTTATAAAGAAAAAATTATAGTTCCAAAACCAAATATTTATTCTTTTATTTTATAAACTTTCGATTTTAAGAAACTGTTTGACCGTATTTACGAGTTATAAAAAACTAACTCTTTTACTGAATAAACATTATAATGTGTCAAACTTGCTATTACTTTTTTTAACCAACTGAGTCATTCATCATAGGTAATCACCTTATAACTTTGAACTCCAGTGATAGAATCCATACTTGAGCTGGCACTGCTCTCCAACATCAATATAGCAAAAATAATGAGTCCTGGTATCAAACCTATTACCTTTCGATCATAAAACACCCCATACCTAGACTTCATGTACACTTATTAATCATAATAAAGAATATCAGATCTATTTATCAGTTCCAAAAATATTTTTAGGTGGGAAAATATATTTATCAAAGTATTCAAATTTTTCTTAACTGATAGCCGTTGTTGTAATCTTAATTTTCCAGCTTTTACCCCAATAAAAAAATAATAGCTAGTTTGATAGTAAAAAAAATCCAGTTCTTTTATATTTTTTTCTTTTTCACGTACATTTGTAGCAAACTATTAATTGCTAACAGGTTCTATAAAAAAAATCAGTTTTTTCTTTTTCATGTACATTTAGTAGAAGCAACTTAATAATTGCCGACAAAAACAGAGATGTTATCCAAAAACTAGAAACAGAAAGGATATTAACACTCGCCGTTTTGGCTGCTTAAACCATCTTCAGTGTGTTTAAATTAGTCACCTTGTGGAGGACTCCTAAAATATTGATTTCCGGGACACAGCTTCCGGAACACACAACTCCGACTGTTTTAATTAAAATTTACGCTTCAAAAGTGTTCCCGATAGCTATTTTACACGTGTTTACCAGCACCGCAAATATTTTCCAGTTTCTGACTCATAACAGCTTCGAATAAACATAAAATACTGTTTCTGACCAGTTATGAAAGTAAATATTTTTATCCCTTCTTCCATACCGAATTATCAAAATTAAATAATTGGTATTTGTGGAGAGTACTCGAAGATATACTAATTTTATTCTCAGAGCTGAAAATTCTCAAATTATTGATTATATTTAAATAACATGTGTTATTAATACTCTTTTTATACGTGGGTAATCCTAAGAAAGTGTTATGAAGATTATGCTTAAAAACATTTTTTGATTATCCTTTTAAAATTCAATCAATTTTGATCACTTTCATTTTATTTACTATGGAAAGTATCAAACATTTTTTGCAGATAATTTAAAACTATTGCAGATCTTTTCAATCAATTAGAATGATTTCATAACTTTCAAATGACATAATAAACTGTACAAATTATGATAGTTAGACATACACATAAGTATACATATTAACTATGGTGGTTTGAACCGCAATTATTTATGTCGTAATCTATCATTACTGCCACCATCTTTAGTGGTCAAAGTGCCTGATTGCGCTTAGAAAGGTCCGGGGTTCGAATTTCGGTTCGGACATGGATTTAATTTCTCATGGATTTTCCTTGTGAGAATGGTTGTTTACTCTATAATGAACTCCATGCCAAACTTCGGCTCTGTAGGAAAAGTAGAGCAGCAGACGCCAAATTACCAGCCTAGCTGGCACAAGACAACACCAATAATGTCATATAACAGCATATGGCATTATTGGAAAAAATATGTATTTCTAGATCTTTATGGTGCCTGCTCTAAGAATTTGAATAGCATTATGAAAATGCATGAAAAGTTACCGATTATTTCATCTACTTTGTTTTTTGGCTATCTATTTTTCTCTAAAGTAGAGCCACTGAGTCTAACGAATTAGTTCGTGTTAGACTGCTTAGCGATAGACAAATAAATTGTCACGTTTCTCTCCGAAGAATATTTAACAAAATTTCAACTTGTATATGAATCTTTCAGATTTTTTAGTAGATCAATTAATGTACTAGCCTTTGCACTAGGTTATAATGATAAGTTTCTGGCTAGCTATTTCTGCTAACAAAATTTCTCAGAACAATCAATTACTTGAGTGATTGATTTTGCCTATAACAATCAAGCTTAACAGTTGTGCGAACAATGCTTCTTTTATTTACTAGTTTAATATAAGTCATACAAAGACTAAAAGATTAGCAGTCATGCATGAAAAGTCTTTGGAGGTTTATTAACTTTGAGGTTTAATATTTACAAAGGTTATATTAACCACGATAGCCAGAAAACTTGGTGTGTACTCTAATCCACAACATAAAGGAGCCAAATGGTAAGATTCATGCGAATTTTAACAAATACAATCTCTTTGACTGAAGGAGATTATTCTGTTACGCAGACCTCATCTCGCCGCTTGTTCAAGCGAACCATGATTTTACAACCGTTATTTTCTGTTTTGAGAGCATTTTCACAATAAATTGTGAATGTATTCTTATCTGCGCGAATATAAATACACATGAGCATCACTTACGCTTCTCTATATTTTTATTTTTATTTTCAGTATTTCGACAAGAACCATCGGTGACAAAATAATATGATGTTATCTTCTATAACATCTTACATAATAATTTGACTATTGCAAATATCGGACTGTTCTGCAAGAGATGTTGGAAGATTTCATGGAAACTGTTCCGATTTCGTCTATTATAATACCATGACTATTGAAAATATTGGACTGTTCTGCAAGAAATATTGGAAGATTTCATGGAAACTGTTCAATTTCATCAATTACAACACCACGACTACTGCAAATAATGGATTGTTCTGCAAGAAATGTTAGCAGATTTCATGGAAACTTTTCGGTTACATTTATTATAATATCAGAGCACTGCAAATAATGGACTGTTCTACAAGGGGTGTCGGAAAATTTCATGGAAACTGTTCGATTTCGTCTATTATAACACCATGACTACTGCAAATAATGGATTGTTCTACAAGAGGTGTAGGAAGACTTCATGGAAACTGTTCGATTTCCTCTGATTATAATACCATGACACCTGCAAATATTGGACTGTTCTGCAAGAAATGTTGGAAGATTTCATGGAAACTGTTCGGTTTCATCTATTATAATACCTTGACTTCTGAAAATATTGGACTGTTCTGCAAGAGGTGTTGGAAGATTTCATGGAAACTGTTCCATCTCATCACAGAGTTGCATGCAATTCCAAGTCATTTTGGTAAGAAATTACAATACCATTAAATTAATTTTCTATCAAGGCTATAAATTGGACAAATTAATCCTTTAATTTTTCAGTGATCATTTAATCTGGTGTGTCTGATTTCATTTCACTCCCGTGAAGAACGTGGTGAAGAATTTAGATAATTTAAGCAGAACTTTTTTCCGTTGTTGCACCGGAGGCTCTTAATATACCTGTAATATATCAAAGCACCAAACAATCACATATTTGTTATTCTTCTTCTTGCTATGTGTTCATGATAGTGTTTTAAGCAATTCTTGCAAAAATTCCTTGAAATAGATTTTTTAATATGATACCCGAAGGTTTACTGGCCGTTCCTTTTATTATATCATGTTCTGATCTATATTTTTAAATTTTATTTTCAACTATGTACATATATACAGTTTGTCTGTAGATATACATGCTTAAATGAATGTAAGTTTATATTAACCTATACTTACTGTGAAGCTTATAAATTAGTAGAATCCTGATTTTTCCTTTTAGAAGGAAAGCAGTTTTACCTTGATGCTTCAAAGTTATAGCTAAATATTACAGCTATCAGCGTTTCTTTAGTTTCGCATCCAGAAGAAAATGAATGAAGGCAAAATGTTTACAAACAATAAACTTGATTTGTAAAGCCAAGATGTAACTAACAAGATAGCCGCTGTTGTAACTAAGCAAGATGTAAACTCAGTACCAGGGTTACCAAAAATTGAATTTTATAGCTAAAAACTAAGGCAAATTTTTGCTGAATCAAGAGGTACCCAATCCGCATCGGAACTTGAAAGAAGACACCACAATTTGGTTGGTAAACCACATACGTTGCCATTCCACTGACGTTTCTAAGTTTCATAATGATTGTCACAAGCTCTATTCTTACTAGAATACCTTCAAAAGTTTTACATTTTTAAGTGATCTTAAAAGCATTCATTGTTTAGAGAAGTAAGTGATTTATCGGAATTAATCTCTATTCAAATAATGTATGGTAAGCATTTGTTACTTAAAGAAACTTGCAATAGTGATCTACTGCTACAGTGATGTAAACTGAGAAAATATGAATTATTATTTCATAAGAATAAGCTCCAATTTCAATGCAATGTCATTTAATATAACCTCACTACAACATCCATAAAGAGACATTTCAATGTATTTAACCATTTGCATCTTTGATATTCAGTGAAGTCTTTGGATAATCGCTTTGTTCTGCCATTGTCAGATAGAACTGTTCATGAATACAACAGATATTCTAAATGTTCTAGACATTGTGTTCTATATGTTTGAAACATTTGTATGAAACCCCTGAAATGCTGTTTGATAAGATAATATTTTAACTGACAGAATTCAACCGTTATAGAAAAGCTTACTTTATATTCAGAGATATATCAGAAACTTTATATTCAGACTTACTTTATATTCTGTTTTGACCTATCAAAGAAACCATTTTATAATGAATACATATGAAATGGATAAGAAAGTTAGCTTCAATCATTGTCTGACATGAGGACCATTGTGGTATTACAAGATCTATACATACAGTTGTTGTACGTAAAATAAATATAGAACAAGAGAATATTAGTATATCATACAATTTGAACCGTATTTAATGAATGAACTTTGTTTAAGAAAGTTTAATCAAAACTTCATTAAAAGTAATGAAAAAATATATTATAGAACTTTTTCTAACTTTTAAAATTTGTTTTTCTATCCGTATTTTTAAAATTAGAAAATTGTTTTCATATGTCTTCATATTTTTGGAGAAGAGTATTATATAATTATAGTTTGTAAATAGATATACATTTAGCTAAAGGAGTTTATTATTATTTATGTATTTTACTATTATTTATGACTCTAAATAAGAATAGATAATTTTAAATTTTTATTTACACAGTATATACTTTACACCGCATAAAATAACAAAAATTCTTTTGTATCATGTAAGTTTTATCGTATTCAATAAATGAACTTGATTTAAGGAAGCTTAATACATTTTTCTTTAAAGGAATTAAAGTTGATATTATATAAGCTTTCTTCCAACTTTTAATAATCTGTTTTTTTCATCATTTTTAAAAACTTCCAGAACGTTTTTATATTTACCACCAGTTTCTTTGAAAAGAATTTTAAATAATTGCATTTGGTAAACTAATATACATTTTACTGTAAGATTTTATTGCATTTTACTACACTAAATAGGTATAAATAATTTTAAAATTTAACTCATGTTCTTTACACAGTATAAAATAATAAAAATACTTCTGCATAATACAAGTAATATTGTACACGATTGATGGACTTGATTTGAGAAAGCGTAATCCTTTCTTCATTAAAGAAACTAAAATTCATATTATAAAAATATTTTTCTAGCCTTTAAAATATTTTTTTATATCTTCTTAAAGCTTTCAAAACAATTTTTTGTTTGCGATTAGTTTCTTGGAAAAGAATCTTAAAAATTGTATTTCAAAGCCTGATATACATTTAAATTAAAGATTTTATAGCATTTTATTATTAAGCATTACACTATAAATAAGTATAAATAATTTTGAAATTTATTTTATAATATGTATTATGCAACATAAAATAACAAAAGTACTTTAGTTTTCATGTAAAATATAAAAATTTTAAAATTTTAAATTTGTAAAATAAAAAAAGAGTTTTAAAATTATATCAACAAATTTAGAGAGAGCAAAATATAGAAAAGAAAACAAATAGATGTTTTTAGAAGTTTTCGATACAGTGAAAATTTGTAAAAAATATACATTATGGTAGTTAACAAATATAACTACAAAATGAAAATTCACAAATGATTCTTAAAAACAACAGTAAAATAAGAAAAATTCTTAAAATTACGTCAACAAATTTAGCGAAAAGTAATGAAGAGATATTTTATGCAGTTTATGAAGATTTTTTCTTGAAAAAAAATACTACTTTACGTTGTCCAAAAAGTAAATGAATAACGACAATTTCTACAGAATTTTAAAAATTGAGTGAGCACTCAATCTTTTTTTTTTCGTAAAATAAATTACTTTTTTTTATTGGCTTACTAATTTTAATTTTTGTTTTAATTATTGGCAATTTTAATTTATTGGCAATCTAAATTTATTTGTACAAAGTGGCGTGTTTTGATATTTTACTAAAAATGTTCAAAAGATCGAAGTAATTTTTAAAATAGGATAAGAGAAACAAATGTACACATTTTGTGCATTTTTAGAATATTCAATACTTATTAAAGATATTTTATTGTGGTAATTAAGAATAACAGTGAAATTGAAATCTATAAAAGTATTTTAAAGTTATATCAGCAAAATTAGAGAGATCAAAATATAAAAAAGGTAACAAATGTATGTTTTTAGAAGTTGTTGATACCGTGAAAACTTCTAAAAATATACATTATGGTAATTAAAAAATAACTGCAAAATGAGAACTTATAAACAATTCTTGAGAAATAACAGTAAAATAAGAAAAATTTCTTAAAATTACATCATCAAATTTAAACGCAGAATAATGAAAAAAAGAAGACATTTTATGCATTTTAAGAAAATTTTTTGATGTGAAAAAGTATATTTTAATGTGATTTTTCAATAAATAATTACAAAATAAGAATCGACGTAAAATTCTTGCGTATAACCGCAAAATAAGAATTTTAAAAAAATTGCGTGAAAAATTTTGCTGCCAAACTCTAGTAGCTTAAATGAGTATAAAATAAAATCTCTTTTGTTTGATCTTAAATCACTCTTCCATTTTTTTAATATTTTTAATACACAATTAAAAAATATTAAAAATAACTTTAAGTGTAAAATGGTGTTCTTTTAAAACTTAAAATTGTGTTAATTATACATGATTTACATAACATTTTAATGTCATTTTAAATATGATGTGTAAATTAGAATGTTATAAAATATTTGTACACATTATATATTTAAGAGAATGCTTGTCCTACTTGATATTTATTTAAAATATTACTTCCTCAGAAGATCAAATTTGACAATTTTAGATAAACTGCGAAGCATATGACTGGAATTGTTCTAAACTTAAGACTAATATGCATTAAATTATGAATATCCCCGTTGTCTGTTCAGGGCGAATATTGCCGTAAAACGGATTTCACTCAAATTGGAGGATTTTCTGCGTTGATTAATGGACTTAAATTATTCATAAAAGAATTCTTTCGATGGATCCATTGTTTCTAGCAAATAAAATAATTAATTTAATTATTCCAAGCTGATTAAGGTACCATGACTCTCTCCCCTTTTAACAATATTTTTAACAATATTAATAGTAGGCCAATAATATTAAAGCACTGAAGTATTATAATTAGGAGAGATGATCCAATCAAATTAGAGAGATTTCAGAAATGATTTTCTCTACATTGAGGACATTTTCATAAAGTTATTCACATTTATTAAACATCGTATGGTGTATGAGATTATATAATTTTTACCACAATGGGCTTATAAAATTTTTATATTTGCATGAAAATATGTCAATCAATTGTGATATTACTAATAAAATAGCGAAAAATGAATCGAAATATTAATAAGAGCCTTAAATATTTCACAATAATATATACTTTTGTATTAATAATATAAATAAAAGATTGTTTCCTTTATTTGACAGTTTATTAATTAATTGTAAACTTTATCAAGTGATTATTCAAAACACTCTTGATTTTGAACAATTTTTATATCAATAAATATGATATAAAATTTATAATAAATTATAAATTTATACCATACATAGATGTATTTATATATTTTAGATTTGTAAATAAAATTATTTTTGAAATCATTATTTATATGTATAATAGATAGATAGATAGATAATGATTTCGAAAATAATAATAAAAATTATATCATTGATATAAAATCTTACACATACAGAAACATATCTTGATTACAGTAAAAATTATTGTTGTAACTAAATTGCTTTTAGCGTTTCTTATACCAAGCGCGTTTTTTTATTTATTTTTTATTTTTTAATTCATACATACATTTTATTACATGTTAATTAACATTTTAATACATTGTTCTTATAAATTTTAATATTTTAGGTAAATGTTGCCTCTTTTTAACTTCTATTCAAACTGTTTAGAATTCATTTTGAATTTTAAATAATTTCCTATTTGGATATAGAAATTTAAAAAACACAATGCGTAGCATGTCTGAACATGTTTTCTCTTTCGAAATTTATTCAGGCTTAACAGAAAAATATTCCTGTCCATTCAGTCTCTGTAACAAAAAAATATAGAATTTATTCACTAAGACTTTTTATATTATTGAATAAACTTATTACGTAATAAAATAAGAAACATAATAAAGTACGCATAATACCATATTACATGCGAATAAAGATATAAAAATATAACTACATTGGAAATGTTTATATGAAGAATTATAAAGTAATATTTTGAAATAATTTACCTTATTTAATAATATGAGTAAATTTGCAAAATAGGGTAGATTTATGAAACAATATCCCTTGAAAATTCCTGATGCAAATTTTCCAGACTGATTTTCTGTGTCATTATTGATATAATATATTTTCATATGTTTTTAAAGAAGAAAAAATTAAATCGATGCATTTAATTTACAATCATAATGAAAGGTATTGTTTCTATTATTTTATTTACTCTTATTAAACATTTATTAAAGGTATGTATTCTAATTTGTAATTTGTAGATACATGTCACAGAATTTCAATATTAAAATTATCCAAGTGCCTTGTATGAGGTATTATCCAAATATGTCTTGTTTAAATCAAACTTGAATAATTACATTTACAGATTTATTTTCTTATTTGCATACAAATACACAAACGCTACGTGTTTCTTACGCTACGTAATTTTGTGACTTATATTTTTGTTATTTCCTTCCATACCATCTATCAGCCAAAAGTCAGCAAATCAGTTTTTGATAATGTTCATACTTCATAACAAATCTCTTTTTAATAAATTCAGTATAAAATTTCTCATTCCAAAAAGAATTTATTCAAATCATCAGTTTGGTGTTGACGTATGAATTTCTTTTAATAAAACATTTTTCTAAGAAAATAGAAAATTTTTAACTTATTGCTTTCTTTAATTTCTTTTCACTCGTTTTTATAGACACCAGTTTGAGTGTGGCTTTGAATCTTTCGTTATTATCTAATCAATGTAACAAATGTGGCTAGTATATTAATAAAAGAAAAGTATCTTCTGTGTATATATATTTTTTCTTGCTCAAATAATTCTGTACAGTTGGGTAATAACTTATTTATTTGAAGAATTATCACACTAATCTTCTGAAAAGGATATCAAAAATGTAAATATTGTGTTCATTAAATTTATTTATAATGGTAATGGTTTATTATTATTACCATCATTGTTATTAACTTTCTCAATATAGCAATATTTCAAAACTTCATTAGTTGATTCATTATTTCTTTTAAAGCTATAGATTTAATTATTTATGCTATATTTTATGCTTCTTAGTAATCAAAGTTAAGAAACAGGAATTATCAGCCTTATTTATAAAATAAAAGCTTTCTCGTGAATTTTGTTCTTTATTATCAAAATTATTATTTTCAATAATAATTATTTTGAGCTAACTAAATATACTAAGATTGTGTCAGTATTATAAAATTTTTATGACTGTTCTTCCATTGGAATAGAAACAGCTATACAGAAAATGAAACAAATGACAACTAAAAAATTAAATTTAATAAATAATATAATATTAATATTAATGTTTAACAAAAAAATGGAATTAATAATTATAAATTTAATATAAAAAGGATTACACATTTAATAAATTAAATAGTTAATAAGTAAAATAATCATATTAAACTTAAAAAGAATTATGTATGAAATTTTAAATTTTTTTATTCATTATTAATTTATTTTACATTAAATATATTCATTTAACTTAATTATTGAATACTGAATTACATTCTACTTCCCCTCTCTCAAACTATATTCCTTTGACCCACTATTATCATTTTTTTGGGGGGGGGGGTATTAATTGTGTAAAACTTCCAATAAAGTTGTCCAAACAAGTTATTCAGTTAAGTTCTACATCTGTTCAGTATTTATATATTGCTTAATTTATAATAATCTCCTTATTTATTATAGACTAAGCTATTATTAAACTAAATTTCTAAATAATAAGGAATAAGGTGCATGTTCGAAATTTAAGGATTATTGTTGATAAAATTGTGCAATTCTTTTTCAATCCATTGCAATCAAAGTCTAAAACCTATATCCAAAAAATTCTCTGATAATCCACATAAATTATTGGCTGAATACGATCTTTTTTTTTTTCTTTTTGAAAATTATTTATCGTTATTCTACACAGATAATTAACTGAATAAAACCAATTTTCGGAGAATGAATGAGAGCTTTGTGTTCTGGAACATATTTTCAGCACGATTTTTGATTATGATTGCGCATTATCTTTAGAATTATTCATATGTTTCGATTAATTTACTGTTCAGCAAAAAATTCATCATAAAATACCTATTTTCAAATTATCTCTCAAATAAGCTATTACAATCAAGACGACTGTACTTTCATGTTAAAATTTAAAATTTAAATGTAGTAGTTTTTGGAATAAATTTTTCTAGTTTTTTCATGCTAAGCCTAACATGGTTTTCAATAACATTGATTTCCATTTCTGAGACAAAAGTTTTTTCAGTTTGGATTTTAAACTCACGTATTCTTAAGAACAGTTGTTTAAAATCTATTGGCCATTATTCTTTTACTCATAAATTGTTTCAACTTTGCTTTTTGTTTAAAAAAAAAACTAAAACAGATAATTTAAATGGTATCCATATGAAAATTAGCTGTATTAAAATATCTTATTATGAAATCACTTCTGAAATTCTTTATCTCTGTTACTTTTTAATCAATGAAATTGAAGAAAAATCATGCGGATAAAGTTTTTAATATAATTAACGAATGATTCAGTTTTAATAAATAAGTTTACATATTTCTAAAATGAAGAAGAACACAATAAATTATTCCATAAACCTATTGGCCTTTATATGTATCGCAATCCGTCATTTTGACATTATATAAGAGTAGATTTTTTTTTTAAAAAAAATGAAAACTGGCGAAAGAAACTCAGTAAAGCTGCTTAGAAAGTAGAAGTTGGAAAAGATAGAAAAAAAATCTGCGATATATTTTAGGATGTCAACTTAGATACTATCCAAAAACTATTCTTTTTTTTTATTTATTTATTTATTCCACAACGCCGAAGGGCAACCCATCGATCAACAAGTTCCTGCAACCTCCCCGTTCTATCAGAATTATTTTTTCCGTCTTTCAGAAAAGCATTTCAAAGAATTTAAAACCTTTCACGAACTTTTCTTTCCCCTCGCGAATTCCTCCCAGATTTTCTAAACTTTTCTGAAAATCTCCACCACGAAGCTTAAAGGGAGAAAAATACATTTTCTATGGGCGTTAAATTCAGTATTTACTATTTTGAACAAAAAAATGTTATTTCCTATTGATCAGAATTGTTAAGTAGGTCCAATAAATTTTTAATACTTTTTGTAAAGTAATAAATGTGTTGCCAAATTGATATAATGGAGAATATGTCTCTTTCCTAAGCATAACTGAATTTGAATCTAGTGGAAAGTATTTTGAATCGTACATAAAACAAAGCATGCACAACAGTATTTTTCGCTTTTTTTCCCACTTGTTAAGAACAAAAAAGATAATATTTTATTTATTTACAAAATAAGACTTTTTTTAAAAAAAAAAATGGAACTCTTTATATTTAAAATAGTTTTTTCGATACAATTTAAATGTAAATAGTAAAAATAATTATGAATGAAAATGAACAACCAGTCATCAGAAATAAACAGGAGAAAATCTAGTTTTCCTAGATCACAGTTTTCAAATTTAATTTAAATTTCAAGCAGGATTTCTTACAGTTTTCTTCTTCTGGTGAATTTTATTTTTAAAATTACGAACTATGCAAGCACATTTTCAAAGCGAAATTATCAGAAAATTAATTGTAGGCAAATAATATTGTAATTTATTTTTAAAAATGCAATGTTTTGTTAGAATGTTCCCTCCTTTACTAACGTATCATTCACTTCATTTCCACTAATGCCATCATGTGAATACACTATTTTTAAAAATAGTAATATTCTATTACTTTTAATCATACCGTCGTTTTGCCTGATAAAATCAAGTTTCGCATACATACCAACAAAAACTAAATGCCGCCCAACTTGTCTAGTGGTCAGGGTGCCTGACTGCGGATAAGTAGGTCCTGTGTTCGAATCCCGGTTCGGGCATGGATGTACTTTCTCTCTCTATCTATCCTTTGTCCTTTCCTTGTATGAATGAGGTGTGAATGGTTGCTAAACCTATAAACGGGTCCCTATGGCATGTGTGAAGAAGTCGTACTTTCACCTTCATGGTGCTCTGATTAAAAAACGAAAGACGCTCCAAATAGACTTAAATTTGCATAGCCAAAGGCATAGTAAGCTTGGCTTGTCCAAGTGTCATTAGGAACAACAACAAAACTAAATTGAATAAAATGCGGAACTTTTTAGAATTTCTTTCAATTCCGAAGCTATAAAATATTAAAATAAATATTTCTTTTGTTCATATTCCAATGCATTTCTGGTCTGTTCTATATTGGAATAAAGGAATAAAAAAATTTTTAAAAAATCGAACATAAACTAATAAATATCGTTACACTTTTTAAAAATTATATTGTAGAGGAGTACAAAGAATTTGAAATATTATGATCAATAATCTGAATAATCAGATTTATTAGATTATTCTAATAAATCTGATGACGGGTAGAGACCCATAGTGGTTATGCATAGATTAAAATTCCTGAAAAAGCCACAGGCCTCCATTCTTGAAGCGAGCAGAGTTCTGTAACTGTGTGTCCATCATGATATAAATCACTTCACAATGAGTTCAAATTAATATTGTAAATTATTTCTAAGCATTGTAATCAAAATTTCGAAATGAAACAGCTATCCAAATGATCAATATCCAATTGTTTCATTCCATTCTCTGCAGCAATCCTTTTAATTGAACCCAAAACAAAGATAAGGATTACATTTATAAAATAGTGAGTCCAATTCAGGGTTAGACTATACTTGAGGGTGCCCCTTGAATTCTCGCCAAGTTTATCGCCAAGCGGGCGATGTTGTTCTATTTATGATAACCCTAAACGTTATTCTGAAATCCATTCACGGTTCTGATTGGTTTTTTTCTCATGATAAATTTAAGCAATATCTGTAGCTGCTATTAGAGAATTCTGTGTACCTCAAAGTGAGGATATTCCAGCAAAATAAAGTGAGTACCTTTTTTCTTTTTTTATGTGCTTACTGCGTTATTTTTGAAATTTCATTGTGTTTTGGCCGCCATTACTGTTTGCACAGCATTCCGCGCGAACAGGATTGACACCAAACAAAAATCGCCAATCATGCCAAGGGGCACCCTCAAACATATTTTTACCCAATTCAGTTTAGTGAAAAAGGAATGAAGAAAATTTCAAAGCACTCGCTCTATACATCAAGACTGCTAAAGAGAAGAGCAATATTTATCTTCTTTTGTTCAAGAATATTTGCGATCAAACACGGAACCTTTCTTTCCGAAGTAAATGTACAACATGTTGTTGTTGTACCAGCAGTACTCGCTATACCTAGCGTAGATGTACAGACATAGACGTTGAAATAGCTCGGTCAAAGTCTTCCTCATTTAGAAGCAAGGACCAAATAGATGACACTTCAATACTTGATTCCAATTCCAAATATCATTTCAGTTAGAGGACATTGCGACCATTACCTAGTTAACGTGCTCCAAGCATATTTAGTGAACATGACCGATATTCAGTTTAAGTCAGAATTTGAACTCATTACCTTTCGATGACAAGAACGACTACTTAAACAACAAGCCATCGCAGCCAACAACTGTCAGCTTACTCTGTGTGGCCATCCAATAGCTGTAAAATAACAGTAAAGATATAGCTGTAAAGTGTTGCACCAGCATGCTTCCCTTGTACCTAGCACTGAGTAGGGACCTACCAGTTACATAGAAGCAGCAAGGTCTATACTCCGTAATTTTGAAGCAAGGACCAAGCAGAAGACCCCCAATACTTGGCCTGCCACCCCCAGAGGTATTATTTCACTTGGAGGACAATGCGACCACGACATATTCAACGTGCCCCAGCCAAAATGAACGAACACGAGGGATCTTCGGTTAAGGATGATTCGAACACCCTACCTTCCGATAATGCAAACGAGGATATCCGATAGTAGTAAACCAAATCAAATCACTCAATTCCCATCTAATCCTCCCAGGAAACATTTAGAAAAAGTGCGGATGATACTTCCTCCCACCCCCACCTCCAGTTCGATCATTAAGGATGTTTAGAAGTCTCACTTGCGCGTTTCACACAGCCAATTAATTCTACGAGATTCACACTCGGAGAGAATTGTGAATGCCTTCATTCTCTAATTAGGCTCATCACTCATCGAACCTTATTTCTGGATGAAAACATAATTACACTCCTAATCTTTGCTAGCTGCGGATAAATAAGGAATCGGAACAGTGTTTGTGTGTGGATGGGGGGCTCAAACGTGATGCGGCAAGCGATTCATCCTTCAAAAGAGCGGGAGATAATGAAGTGGGTGAAACAGCATGGCGAGAACGGTGCTCAGCCCACGGGATGGTATTAATCACAGAACTATTTTAATTATTCCGGGAACAAGTGGTGACGGCTGATGGATGACTTGATTAAATCCAGTCACCTCGAATTTAATAGTGTGTGCAAAGTCTGAATCACAAGGTTAATTGATTAAAAGTAAGACTACAACCTTTTGATAGATTTACTTATTTTAATTTCATGCTCAATAAGAGAATTTGGTGGGAAAATGTAAGCATGACCTCAACCCTAAATACTGTAATCAAAAGGAGGTGGTGATAATTAGGGAGAAACGTCCCTTTTGACTCTAAAAAGTGAAGGGTTCGATCCATGACCAAGCCGAAGATCGTTGATTATGAAAATCTGTGTATAAGTAAAATTATTCACACAGTCCAATATACCTCAGTTAATTTAATATAGAGAGGAGGACGCTAGACAAATCTTTGATATGGACATTTGATTAAGGTTAAAATTATCAAGCAATAAACTGTGTTCAGTGTCTTTAGACGTCAAAAATAGCGACAAAAAATAGGATAAAATAATAAAAAAATCACACTCAGCAAAATGCTGAGGCAGTAAATAAGTATTGTACAACTCTTTATTATACAACTACTTCATTGTACAACTCTTTATCATCTAGAATCATATCTTGCAAAGGAAATTTTTGAAATAAAAATGCTCTGGGAAAAATAAACTTTTTGTTGCCATATTAAAAGCAATCGAATATGAAAGCCATAAACTATATGTGAATAGTTTTTGGCGATTATCTAGACATCTTTTCAATCACGGGAAAACATATATAAGTTAAGTAATTTTTAAATCTACAACCAGATTCTATTGTAACTCATGCTAGGGTTCTGGTCCTCGGAGTAAAAGGCCACAAATTCAATATCACAGATACTATTGAACAATAGAAGATGTGCTTTGATACTGTGTAATGGTCAAAGGATGCTGTAAGATATTATAACGTCCAATACTTAATTGCTTTCCGGGAGAACTTTTTATGGAAAACAAACCATATTCACATGTAACAAGGGAGGAAACCACGAAAATATCCCAAGTACCCACCTCGAGAAACGCAACATTTATCCCTCATTTGTCTAACAGTGGTTGAGATGGAATCAAGAATCTGTCGCTCTGAAGAGCAGTGTCCTACCACTAGGGCCAAATAAACCTACAGGGGTGGCCAAGCTCCTAGATAGTCCGAGCCATTTTTATAAATTTGAAATTTTTCGCGAACCGCAATTACGTATTTAAAAGATACACAGCCGGCCGCCCTGTCTAGAGGCCAGAGTGCCTGACTACGGATAGGGAGGTCCTGGGTTCGAATCCCGGTTTGAGCATGGATGTACTTTTTATCTCTATCTATCCTGTCTTTGTCCTTTCCTTGTATGAATGAGGTGTGAATGGTTGCCTACCCTATGAACGGGTATCTATGGCATGTGTGTACTGAGGAAGTTGGACTCCACAACTAATTATGGTTCAGTTGAAAAAGTGAAGCAGCTCACCCCATATTGCCAGCCTGGCTGGCACACGACAACAACAACAACAAAAGATACACAAAAAATGTATTAAAATGTTTTATAGAAATAAAAAGTTAATAATTTACTGAATTGTTATCAACATGTTGACGTTAAAGATACTTGACTATATTTCAGAATTAATCCATTGTTGACATTCATATTAATTAGCATAGATTGCAAGGTTTTTATTCATATTATATAAGAACAGTTATGAATTATCCAGAAAAAGCAGTCTTAAATCTATTTTTAACAAGATAGAAAAACCATAAAAAGTGTAAGCACTGACAACCAATGATTAATTATGTTAAATTTAGATGTTAAGTTATTGCGATACGTTTGTGGTAATTTCTGCCAACCGAAACTACTAAAAATAGCAAAATTCGTCGTCTTTTAGAACCAAGTTCAAGTGATGAGGTCGAAACCTAAGTTGGCACCCTACTCCCCACACTCAACTACACAAACGGAGGTACCTGAACCGTAGTGAAATTTTATATAACATCCATAAGTCCTCACAACATGATAGTCGGTGGTTGGTTCAAGTATTGAAACTGCTTCCTTCTAAACACAAGAACAATGCTTTTGCATAATGAACACACTAAATTTATGTTGCTAAAACCTTTATCAAAATATCAGCAATTTGAAACTAATTTTGCAGTTCATACCGTCCCATTTGTGAAATATTGGACTTTGTCATTCAAATAAGATTCTCTTAGTTGATCCCACGCAAATCAGGATGTCATGATTTGGTGACATTCATTAATACCTCCAGAGAGAAAACACGTTGTGAATGTTTAACTGCCCTTAAATGACCTTAAACAATTATGTTTTCCTCTACGGAATTTTAAAATACTCTAAATCATTGTTTACTGAAAAGAGCATTTCCTTGTGCCTTATTTTTAATAAACGAGAAAAATCGGAAAATTCCCAGCACCACCTCCGATTGATGTATACATCGAAATAATAACGCAACATCCTTCTCTCAATGATCATGAATGACTGTATCGATCCTTTGACATCATTTCCAGAAGTTGTTGCTGCACCAGCATGCTTCTCTTCTCCTTAACCTGAGTTGGGCTCAACCAGATAGATGGAAGCAGCCGTATGAGAGTTTTTTGTAATTTAGAAACATTAACCAAGCAAAAGAATCCCAATGCTTGACTTGCCACTCCTTGAGGTATCATTTCACTTGGAGGACATTGTGACCACGACCAATTTAATATGCTCCAGTTGCCTTTAGCTAGCACCACGGATTTTCGGTTAAACCGGGATTCGATTTCAATACCTGCTAATAATGAGAATGAAGCTCTAACCAACCAGGCCATAGCAGCCTCGTTCTTACAAGCAGGCCGTCTTTTAAGGGAAGATACGAAACATGTTCATCAATTGATATTGCCAAGGATATCTCCAAATGGTTAATAATACTGCTGTTACTTGAATAATCACCACCCTACCCTTTATTCTGACAATTCATAAGTTTAAGTCCAACACATGTTGTTGTTGTTGTCGTGTGCTGGTAATATGGGGTGCGCTGCTCCACTTTTCCAACTGAACCATATTAGGTGTAGAGTCCGACTTCTTCAGTACACACATGCCATAGGAACCCGTTTCTAGGGTAGGCGACCATTCACTACACATTCATACAAGGAAAGAACAAAGACAGGATAGATAGAGAGAGAAAGTACATCCATGCCCGAACCGGGATTCGAACCCAGGACTTCCTTATCCGCAGTCAGGCCCCCTGACCACTAGACAAGTTGGGCGGCAAGTCCAACACATGAACTGTTAAAATAAGGACAGAAAGATGGACTCAGATACTAATAATCGCTAAAAGTATGCTGATAAAGTAGGATCCAATCAAATAAGTTGTTTTGTGCTCACTATTTCTTGAAGGAAATTTAACCAGTGGCTATTAAAATGTCTTAAGTAGTTAAGTTGTCCACTGAGCATTATCAAAGTAGTATGATGTAACAAGCTACGCAATGGTAATCGAAATGGGACAATAAGTTACAGGCTATGATTGAACATGTAATTTGAGCGATAGATTAAAGGCAGTAGTCCAAACTTATGAGTTATCTTCAATAGTCAAAGTTACAAATTGCTGAGATTAATTGAGTTTATTCAGTTTCGTGTGTAAAAATTACATAAATACTGATTTTTTTAAATTCTCTTCTCCTTTTAACTGTCTGCTTCAATGATTTAAATAACATTAAGCATGTTAATTTTCAGTGTTATTTTTCTTTGAAAATGAAAATTATGTTTAAAACTTTATGGCAAGGATTGTGGTCAGGGAAGGAAGCAGTTATTATTTCGTTTTAAGTATTTTAGTAACCTGTCTGTATTTACTCAGAACTCTCTAGACAAAAGTACAACAGGAATAGTTGGTCTCAGGCCATGATTTATTTGCGTATCATAAATAAAAAAAAGAAATAAACTTTTTTAAATGTGTAGCCACACTAAAATATGAACGGAGAGGGATTATTTAGGTTACATAAACATTCCAATTTGACACACTTTGCCTAAAGAAAGATCCAATTTCATGTTTTGCTTTCGTCTCAGACAACAGGACGATAATAAATCCTAATACATCAATTAATTCCAATCAGTAAATTCTTCAGAACTTTTCCATGTTCTTAATATCTCATTCTCTTTCTAGATTCTATAGGAAATAGACTGTTTTATAAGATAACTTTATTTTCATACTATTTTGCTTTAAAACTTGATAGCAAATAGGTTAAAATCGGTTCTGCTATGCCAGTAAATATTCATATTCCTTGGTACTTCCTTATACTTTATAACAACAGATAGAGTTTTTTTAACATATTCATAATAGATTGTATAAATTGTTCCAGAAGAACTTTAAACCAAACATGTTTTGCTTATGACCAGAACAACAAGCAGTTACAAATCAGTCTTGCTGCATCCATCAATAAATCATGAGAATCTTTTGATCTTTTCCATACTTTGTAACACTCCATCGATTCTTTTTAACAGATTAAATACTAAATAGATTTTTCAAGAAGGACTTAATTTCAAACACATTTTGCTTTGTTAAGGAACAGCAAATCAGCTAGATTCAGTTGTGTTCCAGCATAATTTATTATGAGTAATCCATTATATGCGATATACAAATACGTACAAGTAAACAGAAAGATGAAAAGTAAAAAGTTCCATAAGAGTTCGTTACTTTAAGGAAGAAATATTCATTAACATTACATCAACCAAAGAATAAGAACAATTTTAATAAACTGATCATTCAACTTCAATTCTAAGAATGGAATCTTTCTCAATTATTACCTCAGAACAAAACCGAAACGAAGTAAATAAAATGAAAAAGCTTTTCTTGCGAAAGTTTTTCTTGACGGCAAAAACAAATATCATATGGAACGTTCGCAACGCTATTCTTTTTACGCTTTCTTGAATCTAAGCACCACAAGCGAATCCAAATAAAAAACAAAATCTAGCCAAAAAAAAAAGAACAGCAGTTCCATTTCCGGTTCCGTACTCCTTATCTTTTATCGATGTTCGGTCTGGGATTAATCAACATCGTGTAATCCCAGGGGGAAAAACGGCAAAGGGCGAATGTTATACAGATAAAGTATACTAAATGACTATTGTACGCGGAATGTAAAAGCACGCAATTACAGAGGATTAATGAGTTTGGGAATTTTTAGCGAATCGTTACAGTTCATCTTTCTCAGAGTTTTTGTGTTTATGAAAGGAGTGGCGGGAAAAATTGTTCCATTTTTTTTTCTGTTCTTGTTTTCTTGCAATTATTTAAACTTTTCCTCAAGATCCAAATTCTCATGGGAAGTTTTGGAAAATATTCCTAGGCATTAAATGCTCTGATGATTATAAAGTTTTTTAGACTCATTATAAAATACAAGCAACTATGAATTGAGGAGCAAAACTAGGTAAATACAATAAAGTAACATTTTTTTTATTTTGAATAAATTTTTTTGAAATTCGAATGTTGGTAAAAATGAAATTCACTGAATGAAATGAATACCAAAAACATTTTAATGAATATATGCAAATATTTACTCTATAAGAGCATTTTTAATTACTCATTTTAAAATCTATATTATAATATACATCTTCAAAAGAAAGTAAAGACATAAATAAAATACATTTGATTACAATTTTTTGCAATAAAAATTATCGATTACTTATTAAAGACTAGAAATAATTTTATTATGTTAAGCAAAGTACAGTTTTTTAAAAATTTTAAAATTACAAGAATTTTAAAAGATTCTATTGGTTTAAAACTGGTATTATAAATAAACTGTATTTCAAAGAAACACTATTATATAGTATAAACTCTATTTCAAGGATATATATAAATTCTATTTCAATGAAATCCGAAAATATGATTATTAATGTTAAATTTTAGTATATGTTATTCCTATTTATTTAAATGCCAAATATCTATCTCCTTCTTTAAAAGCTATAGATTTATACACACCAATATTGATTTTTATCGGAGGGAACCCAAAAAATTCTCGAATTTGCATTCTAATTAATGTACATCGAAAAAATACAAACGTTTATATTATCGCCAATTGTTCAATACAGGTTGAAATCGAATACTGTACCTTCAATTCCACAGTAGCACTATTATACTACTTGGTTTCGGCGGTAAGAACGTTAATTGCAAATTATATTTTTTTCTGATTAGTTTTTAAAATATTTGCTTTATGTACTTATTGATTTGGCATACATATCTCTCTCTAGAAGTACACTTCTAAGAATATAATTTTAATTAGTGTATAAGAAATTCACCCGGTACGGTAAGCCCTTGAGCCATCAGCTAATAATGTATCTGGAACTGCTGTGTTTAATGCATAGAAATTTCAACAAGAACAAAATGCTAGATTTTAAATTTACAATGGAAAATAATATTTAATTTTCAATATTTATTCAAAAAAGTTGATAAATATTAATTATAACCCACCTATCAAAGTCCACTTACTTACATAATGTTGAGTATTTACTAGTTTGTACAAATCTACTAATCAAAGTTCGAATTCTTTGACAAAGAATGGAACGTTTCTTCAATATGAAGTTATAGATGAACATGTCACACGCCACAAAAAATTATGGAAATCTGTAATCTAATATTTTTAAGAATCGAGATTTTCACAGTTCTAATAGTGAATAATAGTATTTATTAGTAATAAAAATAATAACCAATTTTAAGTTAATTTTAAATAAGGCAAAACAACACTTTTATAAGATAAAGATCACATTTATAAGATAAAAATTTAAATCGTCCCTGCCACTTTTAAACTTACCATAAAGTGATTGCTTTGTCTTTTTCATTTTGCTTTTTCTTATGTTCTATTTTCAGCGTGTTCAATTTTTGGAAGTAATATCACGAAAGAATTTTAAATTATTTATTTAGAACAGCAGGTAATTTTCATAGTTTTGAAAATTTTACAAACGAAAAAAAATTATAATTAAAAAATACTTTATTATAGCTAAATTTTAATTACCAATAATAAAGTTTATTACTGGTAAAAATTATGAATGGATTTTTTTCTCATCGCCGACAACACTCAAACATTCGATGGTAAACTTCGCCTTCTTTGCGGCAGATCTAAGATTGCCTTATGAAGGCAGGCAGCAATCTTGTGGACAATTCCGATTTAGGACATCGTCTCACTACGATGTGACGTAGATGAGATGTTATATAACGTCATGGATATTTTAAGCCAATGAGAGTTGTAAAGTGGATTAAAACTCGCTTCTGTTTGCTACAATTTTTATTTAACCAAGCCAAAAATGGTGTCCCTACTCATTAGACTTTTCGTTCCTTGAATAGAATTGTTATACTTTCCTCTTGTTTTCTACAAGAGGAAAGCAAACAAAAAATAATATTAAAACTACACTGAAAAGTATTCCCTGTTTTAGAAACGTAATCCATTAACTCATTTCTAATACAGTTTCACAGATTTGCCTTGCAGACAAACGCAAATGTGTCTCGTTATAAACCTCAATGAATATCTTATAAAAGGAGATTACAATCGATAAAATGCTTTTCACTTTACACCAATAATTCTGAAAACATTATTTGAAATCAAAGTGAATAATTATGTTGAAGAATGTGTAATATACCATTACTTTCTGTAGAATAATATGAGGTTTCGATTAGTATCTATAAATTTAACAAGATGCGCTACCTTTTCGTAATCTAAAAGCAATACCACTCGTAAAAGAAGTTCTTCACCCTTTTATCTCTTAGCTATTTCTCTTTCCTTTGATGTTTCGTTATTGGCCAGCACTGTCCCCTTTAGTTTTATTGCCTGCCTTATTCCAAGGAAGAAGCCCTGGCGAAACCCCTTCTACTTAATTGTCAATGACATCTCTTTGCGACAAAAAGTAGTACTTATCGATCTTTGAGATACTCAAAAGCCTTTTTGGTGATGGAATTTTTACATCATAAATCGCAATAGCTCAAACATTGCTAATGTTAAAAGCTTTGGAATTTAGAAGACGTAGGTGTTACAAATTTGGTTTTTATAACTGACATAAAAAAACTGATAATATTAATAGATAGAAAATGTTATTTTGTATCAATATTTTCATTTGCTTAAGAATATCTTTAAAATTACCAACTATGTTTAATACCTTTTAATTAGATGGATTGTAAAATAAAATGCATCTTATTTGTAATAAACAATTTACGAAGCTGCTTTTGAAAAAAAAAACAGAAAAATGCATTCATATTTTCCATCGATAAACTAAGAAACATATGTTGATAAGGTCAAGTTATATGAGAGGAAGTCATTATCTTAGCATAAAGGTAGCAAGTTCGTTGTTTAATATCTTCAAAACCTCATACTGAAAAAGGCCAAGGAGTTAATATACAGTTTCTCAAGTTATTTTTAATAGTTTCTCAAGGTATAAATATTTCCCGTGCATGGTATGCAAGCTTGAGGAAGGATTTCTGGTTCAAATGCAGAATTGGTCATTTGAGAATAGTTCTAATTTGGGAAGTGATTAACTATGTTCTGTAATTTTGAATGGCTGAAACTATGTACCAACATTGAATGTAGTGCCAGCCGATGGCTGAGTGGTTAGCGTTCCTGACTCCTAGGCTGTTGGTCCGGGGTTTGAAAAATTAATGTGACCCACCCCCTATAAACTGGTTTGTGGCGGAGTGACTGAATAATGCTACACGTTTCTGTGTCTTGGTTCACAGGTGCCCACTGGGAAACGATAAAGGAGTAGCAGTTTCCACCCTTGTTATGGCGAAATGTTAATCACCCAGTGCCAGCCGATATATAAAAACATTATATGATATAAAATGAACAAACCGAATTAGCAGTCAAATTGTTATAACTGTGAGCTTCATTTAAGTAAATGACGGATTCAATTTTACCTTGGATATCAATGATAAAATTATTCGGACCCCATTCTAAAATGTAGATCCCTATCACTGGGCTTTGCATTCAGAAATTGGCTATAGTTGACAACCAAACCATAAATAAACGAATGCATAACTAATGAGTTTAAGCCTAATTTTCTCCCATCAGTTAAATACGAGATTATAGAAAACATATTATCGAATCTATTGCTAATATTATAATATCACTTCACTATTGGCTCAAAACTACTAAATGTACTTTACTATAAAATTTGGCAATATTTTCGAAACAATATCCAAAGTAAAGCAAACTATATTTAGGGGTATTTAATCTGCCATTAATGATCTAATATAGATTTTTCATGCTATCAAACTGAAAGAAACTTTAAAATCTCAATTTCAAATCATTTGAAAAAAGGAAATCGAAACTCAGAAAAGTCTCATAAAATATATCATTGTTACAGAGAAGTATTTTATGGCGATGATATAGTTTGACTTGTTCTTTTGTTTTATTCAATAAAATAGTTCAATATAACCAAAATATTCCTTAACGTCAAAGTGCGCAAGCTGCTATTGATATTCTTCTTAAAATAAATAAAAACGAATCACTCGCTATCATCATAACCCAGATTTACCAGCTATGGCGACGGAGTATAAAAAAACCGGAGAACGAGACAAAATTTATCCTTGCTTTAATATGATTCTCAGCCCTTATCCCACATGCCATTAAAACAAAAGAGAAAACGTATTCCGATGCATAAAACTGCACTTTGGCTTGTCAGGGCCGATACTTTACAGCAGTGTCGTGCGTGGAAAGGCCGAGATTAAAGTTCTTGGAAAGTTTCCAGATAGGGCGATTCCTTATCGCTGACATGCTCCTGCGAAAGTCTCTCCCTCAACATTCTTAAGCAAGAACCCTTGCCTATCCCCGTCGCTTGCTCCGGCAGAGGGGTTACAAAGAAAAAAGGAAATTCGGGAAAGCGAACCAGGGAGTTGAGTTGAGTTGAGTCAGCCATGACATTTTACTAAATTGTCCAAGAACAAATTTCAAAAATCGCTCTAGTACGACAGCAAAGGAGTGGTGTCAAGGGTCCAGATTTCAAGTTTACTGGAATAAACAAGAATGGATTTTATATTAATTATTAACTATCCATTTATATAGTAGCTATTTTTGCAATTACTTCAGGGAATGCAGTTACTTTTCTTGTCAAAAAGTTTCTGTATAGCAGTAAGGACGATGTAGAAAATTTAAATATTTAAAATAAAGCAATAAAACTGCTTTGGTATATATTTCTGTAGTTAGATATTGTGTGGTCTGACCATTTGAAACAGCAAATAAACACTAATTACATTCAACTTATTTGATTCGAAAAATAGCACATATCAGTTTATATATATATATATATATATATATATATATATATATATATATATATATATATATATATATATATATATATATATATATATATATATATATATATAGATATAATAGATATATATAGTATATATATACCCCATTTACCTGAACCTAACGTCACCTCAGCAAGGATAGAAATTGTGGCAGCCCAAATAGGTAAAGAAGATATTCTCGTGGTAGAAGTCTCAATTCTGAGATAAACAATGGTATTGATTAAATGCATGTATATAAAACGTCGATGAAACTAATAATTATCTGTTGATATAAGAAGTATTTACAGAAAGAAGAAAACACTCGATCAAATATCGATTTCCTTAATTGATCCAATTTCATATCTTATTGCTATATCTTTAGAGAAATCTTAGAGTCTGTCCTAGAGCATTTTCAATAGTCTATTGTGTAAACACAAATGAAAGAGGAATACTAATGCATACAGGAAAATGCAAGGTGAATATTAATGCATAAGGGAAAATATTTATTACTCATACAAACTTTAAAATACATCGGTATTTTGTAACAGATTGACAAATTTTTGAAAGCTGATGTAAATCATTTAAAAATCCTTTTCGAACAACCTTTCACCAGAACTCTTTTCGTTATGATAGTCTATATTCAAATGTCCTTAAAAAGAAAAATCCAAAAAAACTGCCAAACGTACACATAACAGGCACTCCAATGCATAACAGGTGCATTCAGAAAATGCATAACAGATGCATTATCATATTCTGTTGTTTAAATGTTAGTGTGATCTGGACTGAGAGTTACTATTCAAGAACAAGATTTATTCATTGAGTTACGGTTTCTTATTAGAGCATATATTCTTAGTAAAAAATTCAGATTATTCGAAGATGAGTTTGAAACTATATATCAAAAGAAACGTTTTTGAATTACAGCCTTAAAACTCTGACATGAAAAACGCGATTGGCCCATTTTCTCCAAAATTCTTATTCCGTTTGACTTATCCAATCATTTGAACTGCTTTTATATGTATAGATTCACGGCGCAAACAACGTTGTTAAATGAATAAATTCTGTGACACTCTCGGTTTAAGAAAATAATATATTAGAAAGAGGGAAAAATATGAGCTTTATCCTAATTCTCCATAATATTCTGAGACACGATGAATTTTCACTGAAATGAAATCAACTGTAATAATTTTATTTACATAGATAATTATGTTAATCTATTCAATTAATACAATTCCATATGGTCTATTATCGAGCATCTACTTCACTTGTCAGGTTCGGTGTAGAATTTGGAACTCCTTGGTTTGGCGAAAATTTTGGCGATACATGTTGGAGATAAAATTTATTTTCTGATAACCCTATCTTTGTATTGTATATTTTGTGTAGAGGCCATCCTGTTAGTCACATCTTGGTGCTTATCTTAAATTAAAAAAAATTGCCAATGAATCCAGGGATACCCGATAGTAAACTTTTACTCACTTGTCCTTCAAGCATATATACAAGTGTACTTTACACATGCTTCAAACGCTAGACGAAAAGTACGACAAGCTAATGGCATTTTGAAAACTATACAATCTAATTTTTTTTATTCTTCACGCATTTACTTGAAAATTTTTCAGTGTTGGAAAATTTCACAATGGATTCATTTAAATTATTTATTTACCATTTTCAAAGATTTTATTTCAAAATGAATGAAATCGAATATAGAAACAAGCAAATCAATACTTAATGCTTAATCTTATTCGTACAGGTGTTGTTGAAAATTTTAAATGCTTTTTTACTAATTGGAAATGTAATTGAACAAATTACAAAAGCGACCTCTTAGAGTTATTTTCAAGTATAAAAAGAAAGTCCAATAATAAAATGAAAGATAATATATTTATAAAAATGGACTGATATATATTACACCAGCCGATAGTATGAACATTAGACAGTGAAATAAAGTGTTTTTATTTCAGTCCAGGTTTGTACATATAAAAACAACACAGTAACTCTTCCTTTTATAATATAGAAATCGCAGAAAAAATGTAAATATTATCAGAAGGAATAACAAATTGTTCAGCTTAGTAAGAAATCTTTTGAAAATTACATCAGGTGTAGATAAAAAAAAAAACAGAATCATTTTCTATTAAAATATAAATGTGTGTAGAATACACCCTGAATAATTCGAATTTTTTAGTTATTCCTTTCCTTCTAAGTTCAAAACTCAAGTTAAAAGTATACTAGTTTAATAATATTTCAAGTTTTCCAAACCCAATTGTGCTAAGAGAGTTTTGTACATCTCTTAAAGAACTCTCGGACAAAGATTCCTATTTTATACATTTTTGGATAGAATGGAACGATAAACAAAAGATTTTGTTTGACTTATTTCTTAGGAGAAAATATTAATTTCAACGATTTTTGCAGAAAGAGGACATCAAATATCTGATAATTTTATGCACAAACAATGTAAATGCTAAAATGTTGCTATGAAAAAGATCTCTAACATTGGGAAAAGTGTCAGAGAGTATGAGATAAAGATAAGACAGTTGAAAGAATACATTTTAGTAAGTGTTTCTGCGTGCAAACAATCATGTTTTTTATGAAAATTGGCAGGAATTTGTGAAAAATTGACGAAAAGGATCATCTTGTAAATGAACGAGTGATAAAGTGATCAAATAAATATTTTCAATTACATTTTTTAATCCCTTTTTGTTTTTACCCTATAATTTCTTCTCTAAATAAAATATAAAATGAGATACTGCATTGTAAGAGAGAAAGAGAGAGTGAATTATCTTACATGAATGACATTTTTAATAGGAAATAACGTTCAACGAAAAATAGGTGTTTAGTCTTCATTAAAAGTAATTTTAAATTAACTTATTATAATTTAATTAAACTTGTAAATTTAAAATTTTTCGTTTATTTATATGCAATGTATCAAGCATGGTAAATTTTATATGGCTTTATTGGTGAATTTTCAGATTATCAGTAATAAACCTTTTTTCCAATATGTAAAATATTTTCGTCAGATGTAAAATAACTTTTCATTCTTAGTAATACATTAATTAATAATAATGGATATGTTAAGGCAATAAAATTGAAAATGAAATATATTTACAATTACTAAAGATTTTTAAATGTAAATACTATAATTTATTGGAATTCCACCAAAAAAAATGACAAAATAAATATTTTTTATTTTTGAATGCATTCTTATGGAAAAAGAAAAAAATTGCCATTTCTTTTTCAAACTTTTAACCCGTCATTACTCATTCTTATTCTAAAAGTGATTCAACAAGCTTGCACAGACATATTTTAATATTGTAACACGTTTTTTTTTTTTACTGTTTATAGTATATATAAAGCAGATCTCACTCTAATAATATATAACACGAATTTCAGATTGTTACGTATTACCCGATTTCATTCGAAGATTGCTTCGACAAACTAGTTACACCCATATTTCATATTCTAACACGCATTTTATGTTGATAGTATATAACGCTAACCTCATTTTGATGGTACATTACACGTATTTCAAACTTCTATTTATTACCCGCTTTCATTCGAAGATTGCTTCGACACACTTGTAACACCCATATTTCCTACTGTAACACTTATTTCAAGTTAATAGACCGCATTCTGATGGTACATAACACGTATTTCAAATTGCTATTTATTATCTGGATAAAGCTTGAAAGGAATTAAGAAAGACACAATTTAGTTCGTCAATAAGGGTTAACAATTAATTTTCTATTATTGGTCTAGTAAGTCTAGTTTAAATCATGTGCATTGCATAAATTAAAATCAGTGTCTTTACTTTTTTTTTAAGGTCTTGCCTAAAATTGCCTCCAAATGTTTCTGAAGACTGCAACTGAAACCATCAACAATAATTAATGCGGTAGTTCTAATTAATGGGGCGTATTAATGAATAAATTAATTACACTGATAATAATAAATAACAAATTAATTACATTGATGATTTTAAAAAATGACAAGTTAAATAAATGATTTTCATAAAAATCTGAAAAATATTGCAGATGATCCCAACTCAAAATAACCAATCAAATCATATCAAATTTAGTTATGAATGATAAAATCTTTTTCTTACGTTAACTATTTTAATTTATTACCACTTATAAAATAAGCGATTTTGTTTTACGTTTTATTAGCCTGTCTATGAATTACATTAATTAAATCTTTTATTTATGATGTATATTAAATAACTATGGAATTAAGAAATTAATTTCCTTAAGAAATGGAAATAGATAGACGCCTTGCTAAACCAATTAAAAGTTTCCTTATAGCTGCAACATGAAAACACCCTAGAGTCCTAAGTAGCTTCTCACCACTTCCCGTAAGATTAACAAACTCAAGCATCGCTTGCTTAGAGCAGTGACTGGGAGGGTGACCACATATTCCCTCACTGGGTTGCTACAGCTCATAGGCTGGGAACGTGACCACGCTAATCTGAGAAGCCCAAAGTCCATCCATTGGTGTGTTGTGAATGTCAGAGGAGGAACCATCTCAAGTGCCAACCTAGTAATCTGACAGTGGTCAAAATTACCGCGCATGCTGATAGGGCAGTAATCCAAACCTGTTTACCTCAGGCCAATAGCAAACGACAGCGAATTCACCGGTAGAACCTTAGCCAGGTAAATCCACGCTAAATTCGCAGTGAAAAAGTTATGACGTAGATATGCGACGTCATGGTGCTGTTAAACCAATGAAACTTTATTTACATCGTGTTGAATTCTTATTAACATTTTGACTGATGAACAATAATCACACAGTTTGTGAAATTATGACTGCTTTATTTACCAAAACGTGTGACTTAATTACGTTTATATTTATTTATATGGAAACTCAGAATGTGTAATTCCATGACATTTATTTTTTAGAGAATATATTGAAAACCATCATTATCCAACAAAACTAGTGAATATTTCATTGACATTTAATGTTCTGAATTCGGTCAAACTCATTAAATTGCATCATTACTTTGAATATATAATAATATATTTTAAAGAGAAATATTTGTGTGCAATAATTTTTATAATTACTATAAGTTATCAATTAAAATGTAAGCAAAATATCAACGTAATTCAAAAAGTAGTATTAAAATATATTTTTCATATAAATCGTTTCATGGAAACACATATTAATATAGTAATGCATTTTAATAAACTAAATTAATTCTGCATTAACAATTAATTTTTCCTAAAATTTCCTATATATATATATATATATATATATATATATATATATATATATATATATATATATATATATAGTTTTAGATATTTCACACATACACATACATATATATATATGTGTGTGTGTGTGTGTGAAATTTAAAACTATTCACTTTTATACAAAAGAGCTTTATTTCAAATAAAAATAATCTTCTTAAAGAACAAGAGAAAAAGAGGGAAAAAAGTTAGTAATAATTTGTTTAGTCACCGAAAACTTGGCAGGTATTTCTAACTTTCTGGAAAACATAAAGTATGGATCAAAATTCCTATTTTGTGACATTTTCTGTAGTCACTCCTTCAGTTTTCCGATAAATTTGTTCTCGTTTGTGACTGGCCTGAAAGATACAGTCTATATCTAACCTATAACACTCTGTATGTATTTTGTAATGGAGAGTAGCTAAATGATTAGAAAATGGAGACTTACAAGAACATCTTCTGTATGCAAAATACCACAAGCAAAAAGGAGATGACATATAGAACAATTTGCATTTTTATTCTATATTAAAAACATTTTCAGTTGTGAAAAAACATACTTTCCCAGCCTTATAAGAGCGTATCTGAAAATGTATCATTAATGCAGCAGAAACTACTTCGTGATGGTGCTTCAATGAAGTGCTATCTTCCCACAACTACCATTTCGGTCGGCGAGGGGAAACACAGTTCCAGAGGATCCTCGTAATCTAATCAAAAACCACAAGTAACCATTAGCACCATTCTTTTCAAAAGCGGGTCGTTATCCTTTCCTCCGACATCTTCAACAAGACAGCTGCCCTCTCGAATCCTGGGCCTCACAATGGCCAGACCCTTCACACAAGAAACACGTCAGATTGGGCATTGTAAAACGGGGTGGTTGCCCCTTCTGGCTGCCACTCGAAGCAGAACCACCTCCCCACCCGATCCCTGGTTCATAAATTTCCGAAGCATCCACCCTCTTCCCGCGGCATCGTCATAACAACCTTTTATTTTCCAGGAATTCCTCTTTCCTCGTGCAACCCCCTCCTTTTACCTGGTTCGAACGATGCTCTCCCTCTTCAGCGATGATGATGATGAAGATAGGTGGGAAGAGGAAAGAGCGGTATCATCTGTTGCATCAGCAAAGCACCGACTAGAGCATAAAGGTGAGACTGTGTTACCTGGGCGGTTGCCTAGCAACGATTTCATCCTTTTCGATTGCCAGCGACAGTGGAGCGAGATATCACTCTGCTGGTATGCGATTTTTGTTGGTGGCGGTCGACCTTCGACTGTGAGGGTTTATAGAACACCTGTTGGTACGAGAAGAGTTGGTTGTAAAATTTTGATGATAATTCTTTCTATTCGTTTATTTTAAAATAAGAATATCGGTCGCGTATATCGATTATGATATCGCGATGTCTTAGTTAGCTTTTAAATATTACTGCTATATTTAGGTGTAGATAAAGATGTTGATATTTCGTGTTTGACAAATCTTTTTTCTCAGTCCCACATTCGAAATAAATCGATTTTAAAGTCAATGTGTTGTTGACAAATGTAGGTAACCTTTTACTTTGTTTATAAATAATACAACACGGTAATCATCAAACGCTGACGTTTTTATGACAAGAATATCGGTCGAATGCATCGATTACCGAACGACTTAATCAACTTTTAAATATTTTCCTTACTCAGGAGGGAAAAATTATGTCGATATTTCATGCTTACAAATAAAAAGAAATTTTAATCCGTCACTCAAAAAATATCGGTATAAAAATCAATTTGCAGTATAGATTTTAAAAACATGTTACTTTGTTTGTAAATAATACAACATGGTAATCATCAAATGCTGACGTTTTTAATCTATCTTATGACAAGAATATCGGTCGAATGCATCGATTACCAAACGACTAAATCAACTTTTAAATATTCTCCTTACTCAGGAGGGAAAAATTATGTCGATATTTCATGCTGACAAATAAAAATTTTCTCAATCAGACACTCAAAAAATACCAGTATAAAAGTTAATTTGTTGTATCGATTTGAAAAAAGTTTTAGTTAGCTTATAAATAATACATCACTTTATTCACCAAATGTTGACGTATTTTTAGTCTATCTTATGACAAGGATATCGGTCGAATGCATCGATTGTAGTACCGAACAACTTAACCATCGTTTAAATCTCTCTGCTTTAGTTATGCAGAGATATCGATCAAACCTCGAAATATTCTTCGATCTTAAAATAAGATTATCAGTCGAATGTAGCGATTACAATATCAACAATTTAATCGAATTTTAGATATAACTACAATATTTATAGAAGAGAAAATGGAGACGAAATTTTATAATTATTTTTCTCATTAAACTATCAAAACAATATCGATATCAAAATCAATTTGTATTATCGATTTGACAGCAATTTTTAGCTTATATATATATATATATATATATATATATATATATATATATATATATATATATAACACAAGTATCGATTTAAACTTGACTGCAATAATCTCTTTAAAGTCTTATAAATATTTATATCCTAAAAATATTTGCCATTAATTAATTTTCAGACGTTAATTAAAATAAAATATCGATGAAAATTCATTCTTAAAAATATCATGGAGACAAATTAATTAAGGAATGATACTTTATTAAAATTGTACTCGTTAAATTTTTTAAATTTTCTAAGAAATCTATCTTCTTTATACAGAATAATTGTTTTGAGTATAGTGTAACATATATATGCGATATACGTGCTCGTTTATATATATATATATATATATATATATATATATATATATATATATATATCTGCGGAATCGAAAGTCCTGTGATCCATCGTTGAGCAGTTACCACGAGTGTAATTTTCTGGAGAAATTTTCTTCCCACTTCAGATCAATGTCAATATTGAAGGAGTGCATCTTCTGATGGTGCCATCTATCGGAGGAGTACTTACAGCAAAGTCACACTTTCATCTTCATGGTGCTCTGGTTAAACGAAAGATGCACCCTACTGACTTAAATTTGCATAGCCCACGTCATAGCGAGCTTGGCTTGTCCAAGTGTCATAAGAAACAACAACATTCATTGTTCCAGTACCAATAATAATACTCCATTCTGTCAGTGAAATTGGCAAAAAAAAAAAATCTCGTTGAATAATGCTCCTCACTCCATTGAGAGCTGATGATTTTTCATGGCACGACAACTTAGGTGTTGCATTGTGGCATTTAAATTGGTGATGATCTGTTGCATAATGCGAACAGGGAAACAATGTCCTCCGTCATACACACATTGCTATCCCAGTCAATTCAGTAAACAGAGATTGTTTAACGGAAACGACAAACGGTATAAATATCCTCCCCAAGAGATTTCTCGCCGAATTTGGTGTCCTTTTTTATTATAGTGTTGGAGGTTTTTCTTTTGGTGTTGCAAGTTATTTCTTTTAACTAGGTTTGGTTTTTTTGTGATTTACGCCATATATGTTTTTTTAAGTGATAACAGAGTTTGAATTGCTTGGCGACGACAAAAAGTCGCAAAGGTCGCCAATTTGAAAGTATACACTACTAGCTCCATGACGTACTTTCGGTACACTTTAGCGCGTTAATGACAAGGTATCTGCAACAATTCCGAAATGGAGTGCCATATTCGTCAGGTCCGGATAATTTGGCCACGATCAAGTGCACTTAAATTCCTATTCTTTCCTATTTTGCCCTTGACTGCTGATACCCTGAGCAACACTCCTTATGGAGACAGATTGCTAACTGCGCAATAGCAAGTTACTTACAGATTTAGCCAAGGCTCAAACTGTGCCTAAAACCAGCGATCCATTATTCGGTTACTCTTCAAGATATATACTTTACATTATAACAATGTTTTCTAAGAGAATTTTAAGTTTTTTATATGGTCTTTCAGCCAGTACAGTTATATTTAATAAAGGTGTATGTTTGTTTCATCAGGAAAAAAATTTTATTATTCGAAAGTTTTCCCAACAAATTACATAGAGATGTTTTGAAAATGAAAATGTTCACACCTATAAAACTTTTTATTAAAAGAGTAATTAAAAATTCTATTGGAAAATTGATAATTATAATTTGTTAAATAATTTATTTTATTTTTGATAAAAAAAAACAATTTCAGTTTATTAAATTTATAAAATTGATTTAAGTTTTAGTTATTATTCATGTTTAACTTTTATTAGTATACTTCCGTGTTTGTTTTTTTTATATTTTATTCTTAATAATATAATATTAAATAACAAAATTCTGCTAATATATTAAATTGATTATTTTTTAAAAGATGATCTTTATATAAATATTAATTTTATTACTACCATCCACAACTATATTTGTTAATAATCTACTGCTGGATTCTTACCTTGCCTTGGTTCATTAGTTCGTGCCTTCGAATTCCATCATGGGTTTGCACATTGTTGTGGTTCAGAATAATACACTTTGCGAATAATATACTTTCAGAATAATACATTTCGTGTGCAAAAAATGACAGTTGAGCAACAAATAAACTAAACTAATTTCATTTTTACCTTCACAATAATAAGTATAATTTTGCATATTATCTCTAGCTTACGTGAAAATTAATATATAAATTTTAATATGAAAATATTTATTATTTATTTAAATAAATAAAAAGTTTCCTTAAACAGGATTATGAAAATACGATAAAAGTGAGTTTCGTAATTCTTTAAAATGAATTTTTTTTGAAAATGAAAGCATGATTATGAAAGTATTCCCTTTCATAAGGAACGTTTTTATAAACAAAATGAAGACATAAATAAGAGTTAAGGAACTTTGCTATATTTCTTGTCTTTTAATTAAAATTTCGCAAGTTTTAAAAGCTTCTCTATTCATAGCCATAAATAAACTAAAATGTTATGTTTAGAATATATATATATATATATATATATATATATATATATATATATATATATATATATATATCATATATATCATATATATATATATATATATATATATATATATATATATATATATATATATATATATATATATATATATATATATATATATATATATATATATATATATATATATATATATATATATATATATATATATATATATATATATATATATATATATATATATATATATTTGAAGCACTTCCTCAAATTCATCCAAATTTTTAAAATAAAATTCTAGTCCTGTTGTTTTTCGAATTTTTCATTCTGGGCCCATTATATGAAATATCGTTTTGATATTTTAGATATTGCCATAATGGAATGAAACCTGATCGTTGTGTGGAACATTTCTCCTCAACTATTTTTTACGAAAAATAAATAAGAAAAAAAGAAGGAAATATCTTTAAGGCAGAGTGGTTTTGTGTAATCCTGCTTTTGAAAATATGACTAGTATTTCAAATTTATGATTATAGTTAACACCTTACAATTTCAGAACAATACTACCCAGTTCACAGCGTTTCGTTTTATTCGTAGTAACCCTATTGCTCATTTCTAACCAAAATATGAATCAATGAATATAAAAATATATTCCTTGAAAAGTCTGAGATTCGGAGTCTTTTAAGAGCTGAAGAGGTCTTTAAGAATTATTCGAGAAGTGGGGAAGATATTCTTATATTTTGTGGCATCAAAACTAATTTTTGCGTTTACTTTATCGTTTTTTAAAATTCCTTATTTTTAGAAATAGTCTCAAATGTTTTCAAAATTGAAAATTAAATACAAGCTTTTTCAAGATTTCTTTGAATTTTAAATTTAACAAATTTAAAATAATGAATAAAGTTTAATTCAAATGATCAAGCATATATGATTGATTTTAAACAAATAATATATAAATTTGAATCAGTCCAATTCATAGAAATATCATTAGAAATCCATTAATGATTTCTAACAAATATACGCTCGTTAGAATCTAAATGTAACTGCAAACAATTAATTTTATATATGAAGGCTATTTTTTTATTTATTACCAACCAAAAGAAATAATGAAAATATGCAGTACTACTTATAGAATTTATATTCAAAGGAATATTATGCACATTATTTCGAATTTCAAGACAAAATGGCGATAAAAATATTACATCATTTTCCTCACAATTGAAATTCTAGTGAAAGCATCTTTTTATATCATCAGACCATGCTTACCAAAGCTTTTTCAATAACTCTCTTTCATTTAACAATTTAAAATTACATAGATTTTTAGAGATATCAGTTTTAGAGCATATTAAAACGATTAATGATTGTGTACACTTATTGCAATGATTTATCATTTATATAATCTTTACTAATAATTAATTTTCTTAATTAAATAAAATAATTAATGATTTGAAATTAAAATTTGAATTGAAATGATTGAAATGCTTAGAATTTGTAATATTTAGAGAAATTATGGAAAAATGAACGAGGATTTAAAAGATCCATATAGAACCATAAATAAGTAAAATGCTAGACTTACTATCTTTAACTATAATTTCGATAAATTGACATAATTGTAATGGCCAATTGCGAGTAAAATAACGAAAATCAAAATCAATTGAGTAGTTAGTTAATAGTAATTGCATTTGCTGGCTAAGAATGCTTAAAGAGTATAAAAGTATCAAAAGGGTTTTAAAAAATTAAAAATCAATGTCAAAGTGTGCAATTTCTTTCACAAATATATTGTTCTTATGATTCTAACAAACCATTTCTTATCCTAATAATTCTAACAGCTCCTGGGGCTCTCTGCTAGCTATTCTCTTCCAGGAAGTTGTAGATTTGGTCAGAGCAGTCTTGGACTTCTTCTTCTTAGAGTTGGGTTTGTATGTCATTGGGTACCTCTGCTTTTATCAGCATTTTGTACCAATAACTCCAAACCCAATGTTTCCTAGTTCCAGTTGCTCGGGTCACCCACTTTATTAATAAAGTCCGATAACCCTTTAATGGAGTCTAGGTGTAACTCTCTAGTATGGATGATGCCTACAGAAGTTAATCTAGGGAGGGCAAGAGCCTCGCATTCGTAATTTATATGCTTGGCCGTTTCCTTTTGCGTATGACATTTCCTGCAGATAGGGTCTTACTGAAACAGTCCCATTTTATGGAGGTATTTTCTGAAATAGTAGTGCCCAGTTATGAAGCCTACGATTAAACGTATCTTCTGCCTAGAGTATCTTAGTCGTCTTGGACACTTTTGGATTAATTTGATTCAGTTGCACTACTTTACCGGACAAGACAATAAATTAGTTCATAAGGATATGTTTATAAATAGACTAATATCTAATTTATATTTAATAAATAATATCTAATCTGAAAGAATTTTAAACTCTTCTCGAATGTTGCCAGTTTTAGAGAAATTAATAACTGAAAGTTTACTTACTACTTTGTTAAAGTTGTTTCTACAATTTTAGTTGTACTGGTGCTCGGTAGAATCACATTGATTAATGGTTTATGCTTATATGTTCAAAAACATGCAATATTACGAAGTAAAGGTGAGTTCTTGTTTATTAGGCAAGATGTGACATAAATGAATGACAGGTGATGAAATGTTTATAAATTTTGAATGGCAGCCTGTAGGTTATTATTTTGAAGCATTTCATTGGTTATCACTTCATAACACGTTGTATAATTGAGAATTAACTTTAAAACAATACTTTGGTTATGAAGGATTTGCTTTGTATCACGTTTTATAGCTAAGAATTAGCTAAAAAAAACAAACAAGGTAATTTTCTAAAAACCAAATATACATTTGCAACACGTCTTCTTTTGATTTTAGAGTGATTTTTGTTCTAAAACATTTTTTTAAAGCTCAGTTACTAGTCAATCACTTTGTTGTCTTGAAACATCCAGCAGTTCGCACTTTACACTCATTGATAGGTCATTAAGAAATCAGCAGACTATGTTCATAAGACTAAAATTGACAATAATAAAGATTTTCTGCAATTAAAGGTATTAACGTAACTTTTCATTAATCCCTTCTCAATATTTGAAAAGTTAGCTATTATTATCTGCAACTACCACTTCATTCTCACGTGGGCTTTTTAATATTTCAGTGAAACGCATCCCATGAACGATATTCTTAAAAAACAATTCTTTCCTGGTGTTCTTCACTTTTTTAAGGAAGATACTCTTGTCTAATCGGAAGTATGTTTATTATGTCAATACTGTAAAATATTTACTTTTGCTCAATATAACAAACAAAAGATTGTATGTATTGCGCAGCCTTTAGATATTGATATATCAATCACGAAGTTATCACCATCAAATTCTACATAGGATATCCCTACTACAATGGCAGTTTCTTGTATTTTTGGAACGGAACGATAATATCGAGTTAAATAGTTTGGTTAGACAGTCAGGCTAAGTAAAAAACATCACCATGAATCTTGTGAAATATCATTTTTATCGAAATCATTTATAAAATTTATTAAATATTGATGATAGTGCATAAGAACATAAATGACGTCGTGGTTAAGGATAAAAGTGACTTAAAGATATATGTCATATTTTCAAAAACTATCGTCATAATGTGGCACTTTTTAAAATATACGAACATAATAATACCAGAAATTCAACAGATTTAAGTAAAATTACATCATAATTTAATAACGGAAGCTTTTAGTAAAAGCCCTTCAAATTGACATTTATTAGGGTTTTATTGAAAGAAGGGACTTTTTAAATACTGCATGATAAACATGATTATAAACATGATTTAGCATTCACTTGCATCAAGTAGTGCTATAATATTCCAATATATATACATATATATATTGTTATTGTCTTGTGCCAGCTAGGCTGGCATTATGGAGTGCACTGCTCCATTTTTCCAATTGAACCATATTTGGTGTGGTGTCCGATTTCCTCAGTACATACATTGCATAGATACCCGTTTATAGGGTAGACAGAGAGAGAAAGTACATCCATGCCCGAACTATATAGATATATACCCGATATATACATACATATAAATGTAAATATAAATATAAATATATATATATATATATATATATATATATATATATATATATATATATATATATATATATATATATATATATATATATATATATATATATATATATATGTATATATGCTATGAAAATTTAGTTTAATATCTTTAATTCTAAAGATAGAGCACTTTGTAACTACTAAAACCTTGTTGAAAATATTTGACAACGCAATAAAAACAACACAAATTCTCTTTTCATATTAAAAATAAATATATTTTTCTAATGTGTTTATATTTTTAAGGGTCATAAAGTAGAAACTTCCTTTTTAAAGCACTTTCAAAGATTTTCTTTTAGTGTCATTTGAGTAGATAAAGTTACTGTTCTTTTACTGCGCTATGAAATTAATCCACTCACTAATTCTTAACGGTTTTTAATAAAAAAAAATAATTTTAGATTTAGAATTCTTTTTTAGAAGTATTTCACTGTAACCTATACCTATCCTTCTTAAAAATTCTATAAATAAACTTAAATCGATTAAAACTCTTTAGAAGTATAGCTGTCGACATGTTTAAATTTAACAATGTGTAGCTTACAATTTAACATCCAAGCAATGTTGTAAGACATTTGAACATCTGCTATATCTGAACTTCCTGGAAGACTTTTCATAAGCAGCAAGCCCTCTGCCACGTTTTATCTCCTTTGATAATCTTTCAAAAAATAGCGTGCCCTCTGCTATGTCTTACTTTCTTGGAGTATATTTCATAAATAGCGAGACCTCTGTTATGTCTTATCTTCCTACAAGATTTTTCATAAATAGTGGGGCCTCTGTCATGTCTTACCTTCTTGGAGTATTTTTCATAAATAATGGGATGTCTGTGATGTCTTATCTTCTTGCCTTAGTTTTCATAATTATAGTGATAGTGGATAAGACATAGTGAACTTTTATTATGTCTTACCTTCCTAGAATATTTTTCATAAATAGCCAGATCTCTGCTATGTCTTATCTTCCTAGAAGATTTTTCATAAATAGTGGGACCTCTCTGTCATATCTTATCTTCCTTTAGGATTATTTTTTATAAATAGTGAACCCTCTGTCATGCCATACCTTTTTGGAGTATTTTTCATAAACAGTGAGCCTCTGTTATGTCTTATCTTCCTAGAAGTTTTTCATAAACAGTGGGACTTCTGTCATGTCTTATCTTCCTAGAAGTATTTTCATAAACAGTCGGATTTCTGTCATGTCTTACCTACTTGGAGTATTTTTTAGAAATAATGTGATAGCTGTGATGTCTTATCTTCTTGCCGTAGTTTTCATAATTATAGTGATTGTGGATAAGACATAGTGAACCCTTTATTATGTTTTACCTTCCTAGAATATTTTTCATAAATAGCCAGATCTCTGTTATGTCTTATCTTCCTAGAAGTATTTTCATTAACAGTGGGACTTCTGTCATGTCTTACCTTCTTGGAGTATTTTTCATAAATAATGTGATATCTGTGATGTCTTATCTTCTTGCCGTAGTTTTCATAATTATAGTGATAGTGGATAAGACATAGTGAACTTTCATTATGTCTTACCTTCCTAGAATATTTTTCATAAATAGCCAGATCTCTGTTATGTCTTATTTTCCTGGATGATTTTTCACAAATAGAGAGCTCTCTACAATCTATTACCTTCCTGGAAATCTTTTCATAAATAGTAGGGCCTCTGCTATGTCTTATCTTCCTGAAAGATTTTTCATTAATAGTGAAGCCTCGCTTATGTCTTATCTTCGTGGAGGATTTTTCATAAATAGTTGGCCATGTTCACTTTCCGCAAAAGAGAAAATCTAGGAGTCTCCCAAAAAAGCACATTCAATGGACATAAAGTCAGAAAGCAATGGCACAACATTCATCTCTTATTCCTTTTCAGAGGGAGGGGGAAAGTGAACCAAGACTCTTCCCAAGTGATCCAAGATCTAGCTTTAAATTGTACGCTTCGGTTAAATAAACCTTCTTACAAAAATTTAGTCTTAAATCGATAATCAAAATGCATCTTTCTAAAATAAATTTAATTTATATAATAAAAAAGTACTACTTAAAATTACAGTTGGGGTATCACATACGAATTATTTTCAAACATGGAATCGAGACCAAACTATACAGAATAATACTGAATGTAAGGAAACCCTATTTAGTATTTAAAAAGTGCCATATTTATTTTTATTAAGTGAAATTTAATTTTTTAGGATTGCTAAAATTTAAATGTTGGTCATTGAGCAGCATATATTTTTACGTAAAGCTTTCAAACAGTGCATTTTTTGATCGCCCAAATGGCTTAAAGTAACATGAAATATACATATAATTTTCTATCAATTGTGAATATAATATGAATTATATGGGTATTACAATTCAATCCACTATGAGCTAATTTTTATATAAATTATTAAAAAAATTTATATTTGAAACTAAAATCTAGCAGTTTTTTTATGTAAACAGCAGGTTAAAAATATCCGAATATAATTTGTTGAGAAATAGATTTATACATATATGAAAACTAAAGTAAATTATTCTTTAACGCAATACCTACGAAAAAAATTCAAATACTTTAAAACATTATTCATTGGTACACCTTAGATCCAAACTTTTTTTTGCATCGATTTCAGTCAAAAATGCTCTTAGTGACAGCAATCCATCATGTTTTTCAAAAATGGGAGATGGCAACAAGTTGGTAAATAAAAAATAGACATGTGCACAATGCAGTCTTTTGACTTCTTTTAACTGAAGAAAAATATACACTGTTTGAATAAAAAAATAAACTTTGTCGATAGACTTACATTTTATTTTTTTAAGCTTTAATATCGTTTTAAATATAAATTTCTTTTCAATACACGAAAAATGTTAACAGCGTATTGTTTACAGCAAAATATTTAATATTTAACTTATCATCGGTATTTATAATTCCTCATGATTAAATCATATTTACATTTCCAATATTCTTTCAGTGTTGAAGAATACTGTTTGGCGAAAAGAAAACAATGATGGGCATTTACAAGTGTCAAAGGGTTTCAAATGAAACTATGGATTCCAGATGTTTTTGTGTTGCAGTTATTAATTATATATACAAGAGTGATTTTGTAAAAAAAGTATTTTGATTAATTTAACAGTTTGAAGATTTTAATTCATTCATAAATTTTCTCGGTAAATAGTATTTTCTTCAACATTTTTATGCAAATTATGTTCACTATTTTTTTTATCAAAAACTGATGATGATTTCACAGATAATTTTTCAAATATTTCTAGCTTTTTTTTTTTATCAAATCATATTATATTTCAAGTCTATTTCTCAATTCATACCTTTGGCAAAGAATATTTAATCAACTGAATTTCAGCTGTAAATAGGTTCGATTTCCACCCTGAATGTGGATGTTAGCAATGATTAGAATTTAGATTGTAAGTCCTGATTGGATTTTTGAGCAAGTGAAAGTAGGAGCAACAATAAGACCAAACCATCCTGATAAGAATTATAACCACCAATACATTATGTTGGGTATCTGCCGTACGCAAACTTAAATACTTTGTGAATGATCTTCGATGATATTTATAACGAATTTGGTCAAATTCAACCAAAATTGAAGAAGTTTTGCTATTAACTGCTCCCCAACAATTCTTCTATATCAAATTTCAAAGTAAAACCAATTTACTTTTTAACATAATAAAATTAACAAACTAACAAATGATTCTTATTAATCAGCTTATCAGACTTACCAAATTCAAAACATGATGGTAAAAAGTTAAAGATTTCCCGAAATTTAAGCGTAAAAGTTCCTAATAGTTTTGCGCGTGTTAATTTAAATAAAAAAACACATAAAAATTATAGAAACAAAAATGTATAGATTGAACAAATCGTTACTTTTTTATAATTTGTATATTTTTCTCCTCAATTGTACTCATAATTTGGAATGGATTTCAGCCTGTTACAGTCTCTTTTCTTATGCCACCCAACTTGTCTAGTGGTCAGCGTCCCTGACTGCGGATAAGGAGGTCCTGGGTTCGAATCCCGGTTCGGGCATGGATGTACTTTTTCTCTCTCTATCTATCCTGTCTTTGTCCTTTTCTTGTATGAATGAGGTGTGAATGGTTTCCTACCCTATAAACGGGTACCTATGGCATGTGTGTAGAGAAAAGTCGTACTTTCACCTTCATGGTGCTCTGATTTAAACGAAAGACGCTCCCAATTGACTTAAATTCGCATAGCCAAGGCACAGCGAGCTTGGCTTGTCCAAGTGTCATTAGTAAAAACAACACCTTTTTTCTTATAACTGTTTCGCCTGTCTTCTTTCCTAGTTGTTTATCCTTAAGCATATTTAATGTAGTTTAAAATATCGTCTGATTACTACTTTTGTTCTATTTCTAGTTTTTTTCCGTTAATGTTAACATTTTTATTAGATCTTCTTTATTATTATTAAATGTTTTTTTTACATTTACAAAATGATTGTCTTTTGTAAAATTTCCAATGGTTGTTGTCAAAATCACTAATACAACTAGCAGCGTTCTTAAAATAATTAAAATAATAAGTGATATGGAAAGACTCAGATAGTAGTCTTTGAATTCAGTTCCTTTAACTCCAAATAGCTTTTGAACTCCGTCACGTGATTTAATCGATGCCCCGAAAAAGCTATTAACAGTCTGGTTTAAAACCGGGACCATGATGGATAATCGAATAGATGAGTATCAAATTGCTTCAAGCAACAACCTGCTCCTGTTCATTGCCAATCACACACATACACAATGCACAATGACTATATTTTTTATTTTGAAGGAATAAACATTGCACGACATAAGCAACTTCATAATATTCTATGTATTTTTATTCTTTTTTTATTAAAACAGATAGAGAACTTTATTCAATAATCAAATTAAGAGAACATGCTTTAACAAAACATGTTTGTAATACTGACAGATAAACGAAGTTTGTATTTCCTCAGAAAATTGCCCCAGTGGAAAGATTTTATATAAAAGTTATATTTTAATGGCTTTTTGATTCCCAAATGAGGCAATAACTTGAGACAAATGCTCGCCAGATATTCATTACAAAGAATATTTCCTTGTTGGTGGGCAATATTTGTAATGCTGATAGTAAATTTTTAAAAAATTTTAAAAAAGTGAAAGTATGATTGCTATAAAATTCGATTACATTTGAAATTTTTCGACCAAATCGTAATCAGTACAAATGTTAACCAGTCTTAATCTAATACCTTTCTAAATGCATAACATGGAATTGAATTTAAGTGTTTGTTGATCATAGCTCTCTTGAGCACAGCATATTGTCTATTGATCATAACTCAGAATTCAGAATTCACTGGAAGTTCGAATGGGTGAGAAATCTATCTCATTTAAATGTTTTTGATAAGTAAACATTTATAACTGAATTCACGTGTTAGCATTGTCTCTTGATAATAGCTCATAATTGAAATTGTTGATTTATTGGAAGTTCAATTAGGTGAGGTATCCACCTCATTTAAATATCCTTTAACTAACTAAAGTTTGGAAATGTATTCAGATATTAACATAGTCTTTTGATCATGGCTTATTTTTATGAAGAAGTCAACTCATTAGAAGTTTATTCGGGTGAGAAATTATAATCTCATTTAAAAATTCTTGGCTGAATTGAATTTGAAGCTTAATGCCTGTGTCAACATTGTCTCTTCTTCGTGGTTCATAATTGAAGACGGTTAATTTATTGGAAGTTCAATTAGGTGAGTAACCTATCTCCTTAACTAGCAACATTTCGGATATGAATTCAGATATTAACAGAATATTTTCATCATGACAATTATTTATAAAGAAATCAACTCTCATTGGAAGTTCATTTTGGTGAGGAATCAATCTCATTACAAATTCTTGGCTAACTATGAATTTGAAGCTTAATTCCTGTGTCAACATTGTCTCTTCTTCGTGTTTCAAAATTGAAGAGGTTAGTTTATTGGAAGTTCAATTAGGTGAGTAACCTATCTTCTTAACTAGCAACATTTCGGATATGAATTCAGATATTAACATAATATTTTCATCATGACTATATTTATAAAGAAATCAACTCTCATTGGAAGTTCATTTTGGTGAGGAATCAATCTCATTTAAAAATTCTTGGCTGAACTTGAATTTGAAGCTTAATTCCTGTGTCAACATTGTCTCTTCTTCGTGGTTCATAATTGAAGATGGTTAGTTTATTGGAAGCTCAATTAGGTGAGTAACCTATCTTCTTAACTAGCAAAATTTCGGATATGAATTCAGATATTAACATAATATTTTCATCATGACTATATTTATAAAGAAATCAATTCATTGGAAGTTCATTTTGGTGAGGAATCAATCTCATTTAAAAATTCTTGGCTAACTTGAATTTGAAGCTTAATTCCTGTGTCAACATTGTCTCTTCTTCGTGGTTCATAATTGAAACGGTTAGTTTATTGGAAGTTCAATTAGGTGAGTAACCTATCTTCTTAACTAGCAACATTTCGGATATGAATTCAGATATTAACATAATATTTTCATCATGACTATATTTATAAAGAAATCAATTCATTGGAAGTTCATTTTGGTGAGGAATCAATCTCATTTAAAAATTCTTGGCTAACTTATAATTTGAAGCTTAATTCCTGTGTCAGCCTTATCTCTTCTTCGTGATACATAATTGAAACGGTTAGTTTATTGGAAGTTCAATTAGGTGAGGAATCCATCTCATTTAAATATCCTTTAACTAACTAAAGTTTGGAAATGAATTCATGTGTTGCCATAGTCTTTTGATCATGACTCATGTTTATGAAGAAGTTAACTCACAAGAGGTTTATTTGGGTGAGTAATCAATCTCATTTAAAAATTCTTGGCTAACTGGAGTTAGAAGCTGAATTCCTGTGTTAACATTGTCTCTTTTTCGCGGTTGAAGAAGTTCATTTAGATGAGAAATCCATCCATAGACATTCTCAATTGAGAAACTCTAAGTCCTAATGAGTATTAACAGATAGCCTTTCAATGTTCTTTTGTTGGTTTGGCGTAGAAATTTAAGGCAGAATTCAGAAGTGGATCTAATCACATTTGACTGTTCCTTGCATTTAAAAAGAAAATAAATATATGGATAGACTTCAGTAATTATAAGATTCAGTAATAAAGTACTCTTTTAGTTTCAACCACATATAACTTTAAACGATTTCTAAAATAAGTTTTAAAAGAAAATTATTCATAGGAAAATTATATTTGCTAAATCAGGTAATAATTGTTGTTAACAAAAAAGATATTTACTTGATTTTAGATATCGGGTTAAATTTTAGAAAATATAGTTTTAACACACTTTTAAGCAATTACAAAATAAAAAGCTTTGATATTTCATACAGTTATACTCTCATTTAAGAATAGCGTTTATATAATCATTTAAACGCATATATAATTGCTATGATTATTTAAAAATAAACATTAGTAAGAAAAATGATGTATATAAAAAATAGAATCCTGAAAAACAGAATGAAAAGAATGCTGTTATAAATTTATAATATAAGCAACTTTTAGGAGCTATCTTCTAAGAAATTCTTCCGAATGCATGCTATATTTGTTTATTCTCTAAATACAAGCAGATTTTAATATTAAACACCCGATATTGTAAAAAAAAACTATTTTCACTAAGCAGATTAAGCAGAACGCTCATAAGAACGTGAAGTTTAAGGAATATATTCTGCAATTAACCTTTATTAGAGAAAAATCAACGTTTTGCATACAGTACTTTCAGTATATGTTTAAGGAAAAATAATGAAAATTCTTTATATAAAGATAATGTTTCATTCGTAAGCCTTGTTTATGTATTTGCTTTTTCTACAAATTAGCATTTTTAAATACATAAATTCAATACTTGTTTATTTTTATGCATAAAAAGGACCTGGTTTTCTTCCATTTAATATAGAGAAAATAATTATTTTCCCGTTCATAAAAGTGTTTTAACAACATTTTATTGAATTAGATGGATGTGAGTGAGGTTCTTTTGCTGTTATAACCCATTTTAAATAGGAAAAATGGCATTTACAGTGTGTGTGCGTGTCCTTTTTTTTTTTTTTTTTTTTTTTTTTTTGAACCATATAGAAAAATGCGTGAAATTTAATATTTAGCTTTTTTTCCGCATCAATAAATATTTTGTTTTAATGTATAATTCAGAAATGGTTGATTATTGTAAAGAAGGAAATTACATAAAATATTTTTACTATTTTCGATCATTGTTAAATAAAATAGAATATTTTAAATAAAAATAAATCTTTTAAATTATTCATAAATACCTCGAAGATATTTTTTTTTATTCTTTAAAATGATCTTAGTTATTCGTTGAATAGATGTGTGCTAAATTTGTATGTTTCAATAATCTTCTATGGCTTATTAAAAATACAGTGTTTATTCATGAATAGTACAAATTTTTCTAAAAAAATAATTATGTAAGTGTTCCTACTTATGAATGAATATTTTCAGCTCTTCATAAAATGAAGTCTTAAAATATTTGTTAAGCAGCCAAGAAGACAATATAGTTTAGCTATTGCAGCCTTCTTGTCGTCGCGACTTCAAAGTGTTATATCATGGATGACATCTACCCGAAGTCTATTTTTAGCTCATTATAATAGATTGCTAAAAAACTGAAACTGAACCTGTGGCACGACAGCCCATGTGGGCCAAGGCCGACAGTATCCATGTCTATTTTCATGGCTGAGGGCACTGGGGGGGCGAAATATTTCTCGGTTAGGTCATCAGACTAATGCGAAAACTTCCAGTTTTTCGTACCCAAAAATGCCTGATACTCAGTTTATCCACCCACTGGAGAGATGAAAGGCTAAATTGACCTTTCCCAGCCCGATGATCGAACCTAAGACCTGTGCCTTGAGAAAACAAAGCACTACCGCTAAGTCGCCGGGCTTCGGAATAGATAGCAACTGACTAAAAACATAGATTATGACAATAAACACATTCATTAACAAGAACAATACACAATTACATTAAGCATATATATATATATATATATATATATATATATATATATATATATATATATATATATATATATATATATATATATATATATATATATATATATATATATATATATTAAAAAAATTACGATGTGTTTTAAATATAAGAACGTTAAATGACATCATATTTAAGAATGACTTAATAGGATAGGGGCACGACGTTGTCATTTGCAAAATTACATGGTTTTTTATATATGCGGTTTATAAATAACATATTTAATCTGAAAATAATTCCAATTACTGCAAATTTCACGATATTTTTAACATAATAACCTTTTTCAAAAAGAATTGAATAATATATTTTCGAAAGAAATTGCAGAAATATTGACAAGAATTTATTTATGCAGCATTTACAGCAATAATTAGTTAACATTTTAAAAAAAAAATCTTTTTTTCTAACAAAGAACAAAAAAAATCTAACAAAGAACGCTTTCAATTTTAGATGAATTCAATGGATTCTTTAAAATATCGTCCAATGGAAGTTTAAAATTTCAGAATAATTTAATGCATTATTTTCATCAGAGTTTATTTGTTATAAAAGGAGGAAGTCTTTACGGACTCGGACCGAGCATCAAATGCAAGATGTTACCTAGTGTGGTACTGACTGATAACTTTTCCGAATTATATCCTTTCTTGATAGATTCTCTCAGACTTTGGATAAATTTTCAATATTCCTAGTCGTCCAATTTAATTTTCAATATTCCAGGTTTTACTGGAATACCTTATATAATATATATAAATATGGTAGAAAAGTCAAAGTGTCCAGCTGAGTAAAAAAGAGTTGGAATTCTTGAAGAAAATTCACTACATGTCATATAACATGACGTAATAAACGCGAACATTAACATCAAATTCATTCATAAATATTCATTCATTGGACATCACATTTCATTCTGTTGCATATTCATTCAAAAAGTCTTTGAATTTCATTATTTTTGAAAAAAATTCTCAATAGTTAATTTTTTTTATATATAGTGTAGCAAAATGTAAGAAACTGCATACAATCAAAACAACCTAATTAATCATCAAGATAATCACAACAAATATGTTTGATTTGCTTATCTACCCTTGTGGTAATACTAATTCAAACTTTGATTTATACTACGCTGTTTTGAATTCGCGAGTTATTTAACAAGAGCCATCTAACCTTATATATTGGTAAAACAAAAAAGTAAAATAGGCAATATTTTCCCCCATTGACAAAAAAGGTATTTCTACTCTTACATACATATAATATAATTCAAAAATTAATTTCTTCACAGAAAGTTTCACAAGTTTTAAAAATCTGTGAAAAAAATATCGAAAAAGCAATTATACAAACATATTGTAAAAGTTTATAATTTGGTACCCCTTGACATTTTGGCCATTTTTTGGAATCCAAGATGCGACTAATAAGGTGGTCGCTGCAACTACACAAAAACTAAACTAAGTACCAAGTTTACCAGAAATTAAATTTCATCGCCAAAGTTTATTGCTAAATTTTCCGCCAAACCAAGTGGTAACCAATTAACAGCAGACCTGAATTATATGCTTACTTACTTAAAATTTTCTCTGGAAGCCCTTAAGGACAAATTTATTTTCACAAATTAGTGCAAACTTGTTTAAAATAAATAAACTTTACAAACAGGTTTTATAAAAATACATATATAATTTTTATTCTATTTTTAAGTCTTGCACAATTCATGGGGAAATACAGACATAGAAATTCAGAATTTCTTTTTGTAACTTCCATCGATCATTGATTAGATGAACAAAAAGCTTCCAGACTAAGCAGATTACATCTAATCGCCGCGTGTACTGCCGGCGTGGCAAAGCCATCAATCTATATTTTCACACTATCATGTCTCCCGATTCCTCATAAATAACGGTAACGTCGTTGCCATAGAGTTATTTTCTAGATATTTATGTATATATATATAAAGAGAAAGAGAGAACAGTTAACCTCAGAGATTGATTTTGGAGTTAAGAAGCTTTGTCATTTAAAACCACCAATGACTCAAAAAAAAAGAAAGAAAAAGATTGGAATGGCTGTTTGAAGATATTATATCATACCACAAATATAAGTGATCAATATGTACTTATGATATGGCAGAGTTTATTGACACAGAATATATCATTTATATTTTTATTTTTAACAATTGATATCCGACTTTTAAGGCGATACATATCTGGAAAGTAGAAATATGTTTACCTGGCCCTCAGAAATTATTATAAAGTCATCTTGATAAAGTTTATACATATGTATATGTATGAATGAAAATTTTGTCATTCAAAACCAGTAATGGCTGAAAAAGAATGGAATAGTTGTAGGAAGATCTAAGTAATATGCTGAAAAAAAAGAAGTCTTGCTTATGTTATGGCAAAGTTTAATAATACATATTATTCCTCTATTTCAGTATATTTTTAACCATTTTTTTATTTTTATTTATTTTTTATTTTTAAATCAATACATGCTTCCTTCTTGCGAATGTAAGTAGTGAATTATTTATCTCACCTTCATATAAATAATGTTAACGCCATTCTTATGGAGTGGAGTTATTGTATTTACTACCTACCTATATATATATATATATATATATATATATAAAATCAGTTTATCTTTAACATTGATTTCCGAGCTAATAAGCTATGTCATTTGAAACTAGCGATGCTCAAAAAGAATCGATTATTTAATTGAAAACATAAAATCGTGTGTAAAATGGAATCAGTATGTATTTATGTTATAGCGGAGCTTATAAGGTTTATATGTTTTTAACTATTAATTTTTTTTCAAATTTGCAAGACAATGTATGTCTCATTCTCGTATCTATAGGTAGTAAATTCTTTATCTGACATTCATAAATAACGACATTTTCGTTTCGATGAAATTATTTTTAAAGCTCAGTACATTATATATATATATATATATATATATATATATATATATATATATATATATATATATATATATATATATATATATATATATATATATATATATATATATATATATGTATGTATGTATAATGTATTGAGCTTTAAAAATATCTTGAGCTTGAACAATTACAGTATTATATCTCGGTTTGATCTGTGTTCAGTAAATTTCGTCGAAGAAGCTAGGCAGCCAAAAACATATCCAACAGAGCAACAACGACATAATTAATGTATTATACAACTTAAAAATACTGTTAAATATAAATATATTTAGGAAATACATTGATTCTTGGAATTTATAACAAAAAATAAAAAAAAAACTATGCAAACTCTTAATTTGCTGATCGTGAGACTCCTGTTTCATTTGCAAACCTAAAAGACATTAACAATGACACCATCTATAGAATTAACATTGTATGGGGTCAGAAATACTTTTATTTCTCAGCCAAGAATTTGACAACTTTTATTTCTCAGCCAAGTATATTCAGAATCTTTTTCCAGATGCCTAGTTAAAACTTAAACATAATTTCTCTTTCGCCAGTGGGAACGCATTAAAAATTATTGGCAAGTAACTTTACACCACATGAACAATACAATAAGTGGTGCCAAATGCGGATATTTAAGTATTCCCATAAATTTCAGAAATGTAGCCAGTATTCCCTAATTATCTTCTTTTTAAAAATATTTCTTTTTCGGAAACAGCAGGAAAAAGCTCTATCGATTCTTTCGGATAACTTGCAATTCTAACAGCTTCTAAAACGGAACAAGTTTAGGCAGTTGCTTTCTTATTATAAATTACTGTGGTACTAAATCAATGCACGTGAAGTTCGTTATTTGCTAGTTGCGATTTTTATACGTTCCCCTTCACATTTTTATGACTTTAAATGAAAAAAAAGACTAGCTTCGATAAAAATCGGAAAATATATAATTATGAGCAAAAGGCTTTATTGCGAATGCATTCAGAAAGATGTTAGCTTCAAATTAGAAATTTATATAGTGATTTATTGTGAAAATTGGAAGTTTTCCAAACAAAATATGGGCACCCAGAGATGATAAACAAAATAAATCATAAAGTTTGATTCCGATTGATTGTTCCCACACTCACACACACAAATATATATATATATATATATATATATATATATATATATATATATATATATATATATATATATATATATATATATATATATATATATATATATATATATATATATATATATATATATATATATATATATATATATATATATATTGAGTCTTAAATGTTTTCTGTGTGACCAGAAGCTTTGAAAAAAAAAGGAACTCTAGAAATTTTTGTCCATGAAACCTAATTTTTTTTAATTTTTTTATTGTCAAACAAAGAAATATCGAAAAAGACTCGAAATTAACTGAGAAAGCTTCAGTGAGTCTTAGAGAGAAATATAAAGTGGAAAAAATACAATTTTTTCTGTCATAAAACCATTATATATGCTAATGGAATTACTATTATGCGCAAGTTACAATTAAAAAAGCCAGTAACCAACGTTTTTTTTATCAATAAAATGATACTCGACTCGTTCTTTTATAGCTATATTGAACGATAAGATAGTAATAACTATTTTTGGTAATTATCATGTAGTAAGCAAAATAAAATTAGTTTAAGGAAAATTATAATCATGCAAAAATGGTATGGTTTACTTTACTATATGATAAATTTGAAGCTTGTATTCTCTGGATGACAAAATTAATTAATTAAGCAATCCATCACTTTAGGTTTTTAAAAAATACTATATGATATTAGGTTTTTGTAAAATTGTATTAACTATTTTTGGTAATTATCGTGTAATAATCAGCATAAAATTAGTTTAAGAAGAATGATAATCATGCATTAATGATATGGTTTACTTCACTATATGATAAATTCGAAGTTTGTATTCTTAGTATGACAAAATTAATGAATTAAGCAATCCATCACTTTTTAAATTTTTAAAAAATATTATGATTCACCTTTTCCCAAGTCAAACTGACCACTGGACCCCATGACTTATCTAATTGATATTCTAAAAACGTGGTCTTGTAAGCATAGATTGGTTAAGACTTCAATAAGTTAACTTAATTTGTTTGTCACTCAATGGTTACTCTATGAGCGCGAGAATTAATTCGATTAGGACTTATAATTTAAATTAGAATCTGAACAAACATTTTGGTCCTCAATAGGAATTTATCCTGAAACTTTAGATTTAGTATTAGTTTATAACTAGGGAACATATGACATACATTCTATATCTGTGAAGTCGCTACCCGCAATCGTTATCAAAATGAGAATGAAACATTCATAATTATAACTTCTACTTATTGTCTACCACAAAAGCGAACGACACAGCAATAACGAACAGATGAAAGAAATTGGAATCGAAACAGAGAACAGAACGAATATTTTCTAAAACTCAATTGTACGCTTTCAGTATCATGTGAGTAGAACTTTTATTCGAAAGTACCAAAAAACAATTCGAACAGCTATATATCTATCTTGAGTTGTTAAGGTTAGAAAGAGAAATATTTTACTCAATGTACCAGCTCATATTTAGCGAGCTGAAAATGTGACAATGAATAATTACAGCTATATAGAGCAGGTTTTTTAATCCAGAAATAATAACCGTTTCTCCAAAGCATCTGTATCATCACATTTATGTGCCTATATGGAATTCTTGAAGTGAACGTTAGTCTAAAGTACCTCCAGATGAGTTTCCATTGAGAATTGTCGAGCCATTTGTCATTACACGTTAATACAGCAAATTAATTAAATTATTGGTTAAGCACCATGGTATAAGAACATACTACTAAACAGCCGTGCCTCCATCAATGGTGTAGAAAACAAAACTAAACAGCCAAATAAAAAACAACAAAACTAAACATATTATTATTTTTTAATACTAACATATTTGTGGCATCATGCTCAGAAAAACTTAAATACCTTACTATCTCCAAAACAGATCCTGAAGTTTCCAATTTTCAGAAGACATGGTACAAAATGACCCTCGAGCTTGCAAGGATAACGGTGGGAAGAAGGGAGCAACAGTTGCAGAAACTTAACCTCTGGCTAACTGCTAAAGAGAGTGATCAATCTGTCCCTTGATTTCCTTATTTCCTCTAAATCACACTGTTTGGAATGTTTACATTTTTATTTTTGTATGAAAATCACAGCTTTTTAAGTCATACAGTGAATAAAAATTTTGCTTCTGTTTCGTGGTAACTTCTCTTTCAACCAAATATTCATTTGCAATTGGAAGATAATTTATTTTTCTGTGAGAGATTTATAACTATCATTATTCACATAAAATCTGCAAAAAGGTAATTTTAAAATGTACATTTGTGGTAGACATGGTAAAAATAAGAGGTCATGTTAATCATGCATTATAACAAAATAATATTGCTTGTATACGGATTATTGAAAACGAAATTTTATTCCTTAAAAATGGTTTTTCATACTGCTGGAGTAAATTAAATTCTCCCTTTCCCCTGAATCGAATCGAAACTTTTTATCGTTACTCAATTACTATAACACCTCTCCTTATATACATTTTTAAGGCCCAATGCATTAATATAATGAGAATTTTATTGACGCCTACTAAAAATTCCGAAGACGTAAATACAGATTGCTAAACCAAGCAGAAAATCATCGTATACTTATCTTCTATCCCAGGGAAGCGAGAATTATTTTTTGGAAAGCTGCCAAATCCGAATCTGCTTGGCCTCATTCCACTTCAATTTTATTCTAATTCTAATGGAGAACAGGCCTTGAATTGAACTAATGAAGGAGCGAAATTTAAGGCATCTTTTTTTTTATTTTGCTTTATGACTAAACCACAAAATGAGGTCGCCATTTACTAACAGAAAATAAAGCAATTCGGAAGAATAGCTGCATTTGTGTTGCCAACTGAAATTAATATTCGAAATCTATTGAAATATATTCAAATCATGAAATTCGTTTGAAATTTCTGATACAAACAATGACTAAATAACGTCTGAAATCAGCTTTGTACAAAGAAATAACGATTCACGTAAGTGATTAACATTTTTAATCAATTCATTTTATTAAAAGTGTTAATCCTTTGGCTATATAATTTAGATTTTTTTCATTTTCCACCCAACGAAAATTTGTTATTCAGAACTCGAACAATTCTGGGGATTATCGAAATTCTCTATTAAAAGTCATCAACCCTCACTTTACCTATGGGAATCAATTTGTGTTATGTTTGTTTAAAAACGATTAAAGTTTTGACAAAAAATAAGAAGTTGTTGTTCTTGCATCAATATGCCTTTCTGTACCCAGCCCTGAATAAAAAAGAAGTAATTAAGATGCAGATAAATATTTTTAGATTTAAACCTGATTAAGAATTATAAAACAATACATGTTTGTGATTGAAACTGGTTTCATTTCTTAAATCCATCTGGATTATTTAAGATCAAATTTTTAAGGAACAAGTCAAGTACAAGCAGCTTGCATATTTTTCCAAAAATTTGTTTCATTGATATTGCATAAATTTAGGACAAGTTGCATCTTTTTCAAAAATATATTTATGTTCAAATGTTTATTTATGCAAATATGGGCTGAAAGTTTTAATTTTATTGTTAAAAGTACAATTTTTCGTACCGAATACGCATAAAATTAATAAAAATGTGCAAATTCATAAATGCATATCTTGTCACACTAATTTTCTCTCAATAAAGTTATGAAGACGTATCAACAAATAAACAAAACAATTTTCTTAGTTACAGAAAGCCTATTGATATTTATGTGACATGACGAAATGCTTGTTAATGATATAATTTAAAATCTTGATTGGCAGATTGTCAATCAAAGTTTGAAGCATTTCATTGGCCGTCACATATTATATTTAACTATTGTGACGGAAACGTTCTGGGAGTTTTAAAATTGATATGAATCTTTTAATATTCTGTTATATGTAATGAGTAGAAAATTTACTTTTTCAGAAAGCTTTAGCAATATACTAAAACTAGAACAATCAGTTTTGAGTCATATTAGCAATAATGTATTCGAAATAGATGCAAAACTAAGAAACGCATTATAATAACAATACGTACTAAATGCTTTTTCCTACTTTTAATCCGTTTTTAAAAAAGTTAATAATCGCCGAAGTTATAATAAAAACACGAATTATTGACAATGAAGCTTCAATAATAGTTTATTGCATTATTATAATGAAGAAATCACCAATCAAGGAGTCAAAAAAATTTCCAAGTAATTCAATTTCCAAGTGTTGTTCAACAGAGCCTGTTCAACAGAACTTCTATAACACGTTCAAACCTTGAAACTTTTCAATCTACTTTACATTCATTTTATGCTCATAAAATATACACCGAGACTACATATTCGTTTGTTTATTGTGTTCTCATGTAACTGCCTATTTCTTCCCCTGCACTTCGTAAATTTAAACTTCGGTCAAGTGACGAGGACATCATCTGAGCTGGCATTATATTATTGTCAGGGGGCGTGCTTGCCTGGTTAGTTAGCGCGTCATTCTCATTATCGGAAGGTAATGGAGTTTGAATCCCGGCTTAACCGAAGATCTATCGTGTTTGCTAAAGGCGGCTGGGGCACGTTAAAACTGGGAATGATCGCAATGTCCTCCAAGTAAAATGATATCTCTGAGGATTTCAGGTAAATATTGGGGGTCGTCTACTTGGTCCCTGCTTCAAAATCACGAAGATTCAATCTGGCTGCTTCTATCTAACTGGTAGAGCCCAACTCTGGGCTAGGTACAGGGAAGCAAGCTGTTACAATAGCAACAACCCTCTTCCTCGGTCTCACTTCAAAAGGATCAGGAAAATTTCATTAATTCAAGATCTAACTGGTAGAGCCCAACTCAGGGCTAGGTACAGGGAAGCATGTTGTTACAATAGCAACAACCCTGTTCCTCGGTCTCACTTCAAAAGGATCAGGAAAATTGCATTAATTCAGGATCTAACTGGTAGAGCCCAACTCAGGGCTAGGTACAGGGAAGCATGTTGTTACAATAGCAACAACCCTCTTCCTCGTTCTCACTTCAAAAGGATCAGGAAAATTGCATTAATTCAGGATTGGCAAACTCTGTGGGATCAGAATACCACCGGACGCCCAGTATACTCCATCCTGCCAAAAGTGAATTTGAACTAACAGTGCTGGCCAAGACAAATAACGATTTTTGTAACGGGACATGGCCCATTTCCAAGTTATCTGCATAGAATAGGAGCACAACCCACTGCGAGCTGTGCATGTGGAGAAGAAGGTACTGCAATTCATTACGCTACAACATGCCCCATCACGAGTTCCTGGCACTTTACTACCCCCAGTGACAATCTGAAAAGTGTCTGGCTCAAAAACATCACCATCAACAAGGATGCAAAGCTAAAAATTATTAACCTTATAAACTTTCTCCTTGAATATAGGGACTTAATAATTCCAGAGGAATATGAGGATAATGATGGTACTGATGGTGATAGGCTTCACCTGGAAGAAGATGAACCATAAAATCTGCATACTCCATCTCTCTCATGTTCTACATTTATACATTTCCCTCTCTACCTGTGACATTTTGCCTGTTTTTCATCTCCTTGTATATAGTTCATTATTATTTGATTGCTATTTTCGCACCATCATTCCAGCGCTCTCACTTAATTACTTAATCACAATTATTGTCATCATGCTGTATTGACCTATTTTAATGCATTATGTATAACCTATCTATTTTTGTATATAAAGCTTAGAATTTCATATGACCTAACTTACTTTGAGCCGATACACCCAACTATCAAATTCAGACTAAATGCATTAATTATTCATTAATCATTATTACCTCATTAATTTGCAGTAAGTGCAGGTATATGTATTCAATTCTGTTTTATCATTTTTAATTTCCTTTTGTTTTTCCATTTATTTTCTTTATTTCTTATATGCATGCAATTTGATTTGTATTTCATATGCCTGTCTTACCACATCCTGCCATGTATTTTGTCTGATACCTATTTTGAATGCTTCTTACGTGTCCACGTGTTAACTCTCAATTGCAATCCAATTTGTGTTAAACAGTATACTTTACAAACCCTCTTTACTGTGTAAAAGTAATAATTTCCAGTGTCTCCATATGATTGCAAGCGTAATTGTATTGTCTTGTATGTACTGTGTTCCGTTTTCTTTTCTCTCCAGCGGGTCCATCAAATCTGGTAAACCCTTTCAGGGTTAGGTACAGGGACCTCTGCTGGTGTTTACTTTACTTTACAATAGCAACAACTGTGTTATTATTTACGCCACGATAAGCAAGCAAGCCAAGATGCAATGAATCCTCTATTAAACTTTTGCTAAGCACAGCATCTCTTATCACGATGACCTTCGGCGAAGGCAAATATCTAACCATTTGATTTCTGGACATGAGACTTATACCTTTTTATTAGGTTACCGAATTCCCATTCTAATTCTCTTTCAATTCCTTCAGTGTAAAATTACAGGTATTCAAAAATAATCGTTACTAGAATAGATAAATCTATACGAGAAATAGCTGTCCTTGCTAGATGGAATTATGTGTGATTTCATCTTTTTGAAATGATACAAAAAAATTAAACTATTCCTTTATTTTCAATTGCCACTCACCAGTCACTTGTTTTAATTATTTGAAAAATAATTTCTAATTAAAATGTAAAATTTAGGGTTACTGCTTCTACAAATGCGGCAATACAGTTAATAAAATATTAATGCAGCTTTATCTATTATTCGTACCACGTAAGAATATCTGGAAGTAACTGTTATTTTAATTGGCTGCTGCCTGTTCTTTACAAAATAAAGTTATGTTACCGGAAAAAATATATTTACAGGAAAATTTTAAAAACTTTATTCAAATTATTATTATTTTTAGGTTTATCTGTATATATTTTCTGTCAAATTTACTTTTAAATTACTTCTTCTAACAATTATTTTTACGTGCATATTTTATGTAGGTATTTAAATATAGAAGTTGCAGTTATTTTTTTACATGCATTTAAGTGAAGAACATGTAGAAATAATATTTACATCTTTCTCTTTATTAAACATTTTTTACTTTTCACTTGAATGGAAATTGAAGGATCGACTAAAAATACTTAAGAATTTAGATGCAGAAGCAATACAGAATTAAGTTACATTTAATCTGCTTTCACAATCTTATTTAATATTCTGCGTATTTGAATGTCTCCAAATTAACGATTAGTTTTGGGAGTAATTTATTTTTTATATGAAAGAAATACGAATAAGACATCTATTAAGAATCTTTTAAGATAGAGGAGTTACCTACTGTAAAAGCCTTTCCTGTTCATTTCTTGTTTTTACGAGACTTCTTTTATTACTGCAAGACACTTTATAGTTTTTTATGGACGTACTAAGAATCAAAACAGAGCGTTGTTTGAATCATTCGAAATACATACTCAGCATTTATTCTTAATAAATGGATGTGTTGTAAGTAAATTATGTCAGTTTAGATTCCAGCTTCTAAATATTCTGTAGAATAAATACGAAATAGAAGATATTGTTTCATACTCATCAAATTTATCTCAAATCAAAGTAGAACAAAATCAGCTTGTCAAAAATAAGCTACTTTTAAACATAACTAAGGATAAATTGACAATTAATTTCTGTATGTGTATGTTTGCAGGTGTAGATGTGCTGGACATTGAAAGATTAACTCTCCAGCTTTCATTTCATAAGTTCAAATCTTACCTCAGGAGACAATACTTGTAATGGGTTATAGACACGTTAATTTGCAACTATTAAGAATTACCCTTCTATAGATTTTGTTTCTTTTGTAGCAGAATCTATAGTTCTTTTATTTTTGGCAGCAATATTCTCAAAAAAATTATTTTGACAAGTACAAGATAATCAACAGCTTCAATAAATAATACTAGAATTCTCTGTTATTAATCATATATACTTGAAAATAAAATTCAGTATGTATATATATATATTTATATATATATATATTTATATATATATATAAATATATATATATATATATATATATATATATATATATATATATATATATATATATATATATATATATATATATATATATATATATATATATATATATATATATATATATATATATATATATGTATATTGTATATGTATATACATATATATATACATATATATATGTATACATATACATATATATACATATACATATATATAAATATATCAAAGCAATATAAATACAACACTAAAAATACAATATAAAAAATACAATACCAGAAAATATGTATATTATATAGTAAATCTATAAATTATATAATATGAAGATTTTTCTTTATATATAGTTTTTACTTTAATATTTGAAATAAGTATATTTATAGTTTTCTTTAAATACAAATACTCTTCGGGGAAATTGCTCGAAGATCTTTAGATATATATCCTTCTTTCATGTAAAAAAGCGTGTTTAATTTGCATAGCTATCTCTTTCCTGGTGAAGAAGTGTGGTCCCTATATTTCTATTAAAATTGCTTAAAATTGTACATCAAAAGTGTGTAAAAATCTTTCTTTTTGTAGAAGCAGACAATTTTTCTTTATGAATTAGTGCCAGTTAAAATTTTTAAATGGAATATATGAAATTAAAAACATTCATTTATATTACCGATTTGATTTTAAGTAAACTATACCTTGAAATTTTAACTGAGCATGATATAATAATATTTTCTTGATGATATCTCATTTATTATAGCTTTTGCAATGCTGGTAATAGCCAAAAGAATTATTTATTGGTGACCAAAATGATAATTTGAATAAACAGTTTCATAGAATTCAAACAAAAAAATTCATTCAAAAATTAGGTGTGGTTATGTTATAAAGATGGTTCAGCCTACAGAATAGCCGTGAAATATACATAACCATCTCAACCAAAAAAAAATGGTTTTTCTAATTCCTAAAAAATTTCTTCTTATTTGAGTATTTATTGTTTTTAAGTATTCCTTTGTTTTTTCATTTATTTCTTTAAATTTTTCTCGAAGACTTCACATTAATTTTAATTTAGTCATTATTTAATAATGTACTCTAACATATATATATATATATATATATATATATATATATATATATATATATGATATATATATATATATCTATACATATATAAATATATATATATATATATACATATATTATATATATATATATATATATATATATATATATATATATATATATATATATATATATATATATATATATATATTTATATATATAAATATATATATATATAATATATATATATATATATATATATATATATATATATATATATATATATATATATATATATATATATATATATATATATATATATATATATATGTGTGTGTGTGTGTGTGTCTGTGTGTGCAGTACTTCAAAGATGAAATTTCATTTAGACATTTTCATATTCAACTTAAACAGCAAAAGTAATTTTGTGATTTTTATAAACTAATATTTTGCAATTTCAAACAATTTAATAAAATATAAAGTACATTATTTTATTCACTTTTCTATTGTAATGGTAAGTCTCTAAAACTATAAACACTTAATATTAGATATAAATAATATTATTTAAAACAATATGGTTTACATGTGATGTATTAATTGTGAATGTCCAATTTTTTTGAAATTATTTCCAGTTTGATAGCTGAACATAGAGTATAGTGGTACAATTAAGATACTTATCTTTTTGTAAACTTACTAAAAGTTTTAAAAAATGGTTTTATCAATTTTTTGTTGTATGTGGTATATTTTTTTAAAAATAAACCCAAGTACTTTTAAGAAGGCTCGAAATACTTCTATGTTTTCTATATGTGTGAATTTTTATGAAATTTTCTTCAAACTCCAAAAATGAGACTCAAAATGTTTTTTTGGTTGAAAGAATAGTGTTGGTGAATTCAATTTAAAAGTCTAAATTCCAAAAAAAATGATTTTACAATCTAAAAAGTATAAATTTTACCTTTCTAAGTATAAAATTTTATCACATAATTTTATCAGTTAAAATTATTATGGCTAAGGATAAGAAATTAAAATTAATTTGAGCTAATTAGTAAACGAAATACATTCTAAACATATATTATTATTTTCATTGACAGTTTACATTTTTACTAGCAATAGTTACTAGATTACTTATTATGTAAACTAGAGTGAGAGAGTGGATAAGAAAACAATAATTATTTCCTAGCGTATTTTAATGAAGCATCATATAATGTAAAGTTTGAATATGTATTTAAAAAATATTGACTTACAAATATTCATTGACAAACTGAAATAACAAAAAGAGAGGAAAAAAACAATAAAAGAGAAACTAAATTTAGTTTCTAACAAAGCTATCAGTTTTCAGACAAACCACCAAATTATATAAGTTCAGCTATATAATTATTGAAACTCTGCCAAATCGTCTGTGCTTTTGATAGAGAATAATGCATGAATTAATAAATATTATTTGAATTCAGTTATGCTCTACTAGACCAGCAGCCAATTTTTAAATTTTGAGATATTTAACTTGCAAGAAATATCGAACATTCAAACTGATGTGTTTGTCACTAACTCAAGCACCAATATATATTGATTTTTTGCACTATTTTTTTTAAACCATAAAGTGATTGTTTAGTTCGTTCCAGTTAAGATCATGATTTCGCCACTTGATTACAGTTCTTACTGGTTTAAAATATCCATGACGTCAGATAATGTTTCATCTACGTCACATCATATTGAGAACGGCATCATAATTTCGACTTGTTGATGAATTTGCTGCCAGATTTCAAATTGCATTTTTCAAGCGGCAGCAAACAAGGCGAAATGGACCATCGAATGTCTGAGTATCGTCGACGATGAGAAACTATGCTTAAGCCATATCAGCAGATTTAACTGTCTTTAATATAGATATATATTTAAATGTTAAAATAGTCATAATTTTTACCAGTAATGTAAAGATGTATTTTTTTTAATTATAATTTTTTCCGCCTTTAAATCCCATGACGTCAGATAACGTTTCATCTATGAAACATCGTATTGAAAAAGTGTCTTAAATCCGACTTCTCGACGAATTTGCTGCCGGCATTCAAATCGGATTCTTCGAGCGGCAGCAAACAAAGAGAATTTCGCCATCGAATATCCGAGTGTCTTCTGCGATGAGAAAAATTCCATTCATGATTTTTACTAGTAATAAAGAAGTATTTCTTAATTATAATTTTTCCCCTTTGTAAAAATTTTTATAATCATGCAATTACTTGTTGTTCTAAATAATTAATTTTCAAATTTTTAAATCTTTAGCGATATTTCTTTCGAAACTGAACACGTTGAGAATAGAACAGAAGAAAAAGAAAAATGGAAAAGACATGACAAAACGTCCACTTTATGGTTAGTTTAAATTGGCAAGGACGATTTCAATTTCTGTTGTAGTTACTTTTTTATTTATCGATTATTTTTCTCTGAACAATTTTTTGAAAAATAACTAAGGGAGATTTTACACTACCATAAAACTAGCTCAATAGCTTTTAAAGGTAATCGATAGAGGGACAAAACCAAGGAAATTGGCATCTGACCATATAAATTCTTGCTTAATATAATCCTTATATATATATATATATATATATATATATATATATATATATATATATATATATATATATATATATATATATATATATATATATATATATATATATATATATATATATATATAGTCTTAGGGCTGCACAAGTTAGAACCAGGAGGGCTTTGATCTTATTGGATCTTCTATGACTTAATCAGAAACAATTCCTTCTTAAAAAAAATGCTTGCACCTAAAAGAATATCCGTAGTATATAAAATTATTCTGTTGGTAAGGTTAAGGGAGAGAAAATCTTTCAGCTTCGTATCTCACGATTGAAATTTACATTAATTAAATACACTCTACTTGTCATCTTCCAAGTAAGATGTTTACTACTTTATTTGCTTGTGAATCTTCTGAAATTTGCTTTTATTCAGTACTTAACAACTTTACCAACCAACCTTTATAAAGGGTTAATCGGATTATTTCAGTATAAGTAAACAACCCTAATATAAGCATAAAACTTTAATTTACTTATAAATATTTTATTATGAAATATAAAGGCTTTATTTTAAAGTAAATGAACAACTTATCTTAAACGAGATATAACTTATCTTAAACTTCAGTATTTTAATATAAAGTAATCAAAAAAATTTGTTTTAGATATAAAGGAATATCTTTATTTTAAATAATATATGAGCACATTTTAGTTTATGAAAAAGATTACTAATGATTGATGACAGATTATTATTGATGAAATTGATTAAGTATAAGATTAAAGAAAGTATTGTATTCTTTGAATAGACGATTTACTGTTCAAATCATATTATTGGAACTGTGAAATTTTTTTTTTTGTTAAATTAGTAAATATTTAAGAATTGTTTTCTGGATATTTCGAATATTTTACGCAGCTATATGCCAACTTTAAATCTTTTTAAAAATATAATTTAATGGCCATTTATTTTGTTAAATAATATTAATAATTAATTCTTTCATAAATACTTAAATTATTGGAAGTGTCAAAGAACTGAATGTTTCTAAATTGCAATTTTTTATTCAATAAACCTTTATTGCATTAATGAAATTATATCTAACTATATTCAATGTAAGTACGATGCTGTTAAGAATTGTTTGTTTGTTCTTTTAAATTCTTGTATTTTTTGCTCATTGAGCCCTTCTTCAAAACTTATCATGTATATTTGATAAATACTTTACTAAAATAAATTTAACTAAAATAAAACTTTCTTTGATATTTAAGTCTTTGGATGTTTCACAAAAAAATTTTAGATCTTACGAATCAAGCTATGTCTGAATTATTCTAAAAGATTTTCCAAGATAAGACTTTGTACATGTTTACGTCGATGCCATTTCCGATGAAACTATCACAAATGGTGGGTTTGGAAGTATTTCGAGCTTCTTTAGGTGATTCACCACACCAAAGTGAATTCGGCTCTGTAACTCTACGGCCTCTAATTTCGCTTGTGAACTTCGGACAATTGTAGTGGCACTTAACATGAACAAAGCCCTCCTTTCGTCCTTCGGAGCAGAAAATAGGCCTTCTGTGATTGGAAGGCTGCAATCCAAGCAATTCTAAATTGGGGACTCTTCTATCACGCAAGAAATTTATTTAAATCTTTATTGGCATTCAAGAGTTGAGCAAAACCTGCTGTCTCCAGAGGATACCCATGCACGTTAATATTGCAGGAAATGAAAATGCAGATAAATTAGCCAAAGAAGACAGAAATGACCGCATCAACAATAACAAAGCTACTCTCCAAGATGCTAATGCAATTGCTAGATATTAACTAAAAGAAATGTCAATTCAAAGAAAACACCAGTTTTGTAATAGATTGAACCACAAAAACTATTACCGGGCTTAGAACCAAACATCACAGAAGCATGAAGATCAACAGACAGGACAGCGAGAGACTTACAGGAACCGTGATAACTGCCCAGGCACGCAGCTGACAGCAGACCACGTTTTTGACTGCCCAGCTATAAGAGCTGACTTAAAGAATCGGAGTTTTGCCATCATTGGCAGACCTATATTTGCATTAAAACATTGAAGAAATTGCAGACGCTTTTACCACGGATTTATTTGATACGACTATCATAGACTCGACAAAAATAATTGTACAAAATATCCAACTCTTGATGTTGGATGATTCAACTTTAGGTATTTTTCGTCTCTTCATCAATTAAAAATTTTTTTCGTTTAATTTTTATTAAAACGATTATAACTGATTTAAAAAAAATTATAATTAGTATTTTATTTAATTCTATCTCTTTTTTAAAATTAGTTGAAAATACTAGTTTTGATAATCATTGGATGTTTCGAATATTTTATTCATTCTTCTTCTCAATCAATATATATTTCACTCAAATCTTATCAAAGGATTTATACCTCGTTAACATCTCGTTCTGAAATTAATACAATGACGTTTGAGAATTTTTTGGATATTTCCAATTTTTGGAATGTTAAACAGCCTTATTAAATAACAAACTTTATTCTAAAATCGTATCCATATTTGACAATATCTCTTTCTGAAAATAATTCGATAAAATATATAAGCATTGTGGTGATTATTTCCTGCTTTGGAAATTTTATAACTCCCTTAAGCAGCAAACATTTACTCAAACATCTAGGAAATATCGATATCTTTTGATAACCTTAGTTTCATGATACTTAAAAATTTTTTTTGACATTTTAAATTTTTGGTATGTTACGCAAACTCATATGTATTAAACAGGAAACTACATTCGAAACACTCATTAAAATAGTAAGATCTGGTAAAATTGCTTTCTAAAATTAAGGGGATGATATTTAATATAAAACTTTTAAATATAGTTTCGTTTTCTTTCTATACTTTTTACCAATTTCACTATTAGGATAGTCTAAAATTTCGTTGAAATCAGAAACTTAAATTTTACATATATCAAATAATATTTTTATACTAACAATCAGCTAATTTTGAAATAAACTTTGACACAAACACACACATTTTGATATATTTTTTTAGATTGTAGATACTATCTAAAAAGAAATAACTCTTTTAACTCTAAACGGCAATATTTTAAAGGAATTTTCTCAATGCTTCCTCATTTTGGTATTTTATACCTCTTTATAACTGCAAGCTGTTTCTTAAATACACACTTCTTTAAAAAAAATTTTCTAAGGTATATAATAGTAAGAATAAACTTCTATTTCTTTATTTTTTATTTCATACTTTTCTGCTCATCCATAAATATACCATTACTCATGCTGTTCCAGAAACTTTTTTTCTGAAATACTCAATTTCATACTATAAAATATGCTTTTCAAATCCTTATTTCTTATTTTATCTTTTTGATGTCATTATTTTATACAAGTATTTAAGTGTAAGAAAAAACTTTACAAACTTATTAATGCTGTCGTTTTGAATATTTATTTAATTTCATTTTACCATAAGATTAACCTATACTCAAATTCTTTTCTATCATTACTTAAATTAAGGTTAATATAAGTAAAAAAATTGATACCACTTATGTACCAAGTAGAAATATAAATGCATTTATAAAAATTACGCACCCTTTTCCGTATGTCATTTTTTTAACTGTACAACTACGAAAATTCAAAATTTAGTCAAATTTTACTCTAATCATTACATGCTCTTTTATAATCATTATTATTAAATATTTTATCAAAGTTATTAAGTACGAATATATTTTTTTCCAAGGAAATATTTAATTTATTTGCTTGACAAAAAAATTTTGTCTATTATTATTAATTTTAAACATGTGCTGATTAATTAAACATGTTTTGATGTCAACAAAATCATCTAAACATTATTTCAAGTTTCAAAAAAAAAATTATTATTAATATAATCAAAATTTTCATTATTTTCATTTTTAAAAAACCATGTAAAAAATCTGTTCATTTAGTAAAAAATATATGTGTATACATATATACGTACATTTATATATATATATATATATATATATATATATATATATATATATATATATATATATATATATATATATATATATATATATATATATATATATATATATATATATATATTATATATGTATATATTTATATATATATATATGTATATATTTATATATATATACTTATATATATATATATATATATATATATATATATATATATATATATATATATATATATATATATATATATATATATATATATGTATATATATATATTATATTATATTATATTACTATTAATATTATAAACTCTTGAGAAGAGAATTCAACTGTTCTTATAACAATTTTCAATTAAATGCTTTAATTTTTTAATTTATACTTATATAAATATACATTCAGTTTGAAATTTCACTTTTAATTATCATTGTTTTCGTGTGTTTAGTATATATATATTATATATATATATATATATATATATATATATATATATATATATATATATATATATATATATATATATATATATATATATATATATATATATATATATATATATATATATATTATATATATATATATATATATATATATATATATATATATATATATATATATATATATATATATATATATATATTGAAATTTTTTTTATATTTCTAGTTATGTTGATTTTTTATTTTTTGTACAAAATTACAAATTAATTGCTTTGGAATTTCTCATTTTTATAATAGATAAATTGCATTCATAATTTATAAGATGTTCTTCTTTATTTTAATATTTATTAATTTAAATCAATTTAAGAGAATATCAGATTATTTTACTAGATTAGATTACTTTATTACTAGCAAGCTGAGTAAACGACATTATTTTAAATAAATATATATTACAAGAATTATATTAATAATACATATTTGTAAATGAGTGTCCATGTAAATGTAACGATATTCTTTTTGGTTTATTTTCAATTAAACTAAACTTATTTCGAATATTATCACAAATTGAAACTAATTAATTCTAATTAAATATAAAAATTGCATTTAGTTTTTTTAGTTAGTTAAGTGTTTTAATATTTAATTAATAACAAAATTTAAGAAAAATGTCCTAATGCGTTCTTACATTTCTCTCTCATTAAATAGACAAATCTTCTTTTTAAAAAGATTACCTATTTAATCACTAATTTTAATTTTACATTAAAGCAATGTAAAAATGTATAAGAAAATATCTTTAAACTTAAAAATATCCGAGAGAGCTTTTGTTTGTCTTGCTAATTAAAATTTTTTTTAAATAGGAACTTTAAAATACATCAAAACATCAACTACTTCATCCAGTAACTTACTCGAGCAAATATATGTCAACAAATAGTTTTCCTTTTATTAAATTAAAAGGTTATTTTTAAATTTAATATTGCCTAGTTAAAAAAATACATTTTTTAATTCAAAACTAATTAGTTTCCTTCAAATAATCATCTTCTAAAATTATGAGATAAGTTTTTATACATTCTACAATACCAAATTTTTAAATTTTATTCCAGCAAAATCTATTAGGTACTTAGTTCTGGTTTATAATATATAAAAAGTTTTTTGGTGATAAATATATGCCAGCCAAATTGTCGTAAAATGTATTAGTGAATAACAGTATTATTTGTGGTTCTGATTTATCATATTTATAAAGTTTTGGCGATAATTACGCCATCCAAACGGTCGTAAAATTGCATTAGGGAATAACAGTATAATGCTCACCTAAGGAAGCAAGTAAGCTGCAGCAGATGATGAGGATTACGAGGAAGCACTGGCAGTTCATGGCTTTCACGGCCTCTTTCAGCACATATCCCCCTCCACATTCGCCAAAGAAGGGTGATTGTTTCTAAAAGTAGTTGTCCTTCTCATTGTGGCGACAGCATCGTTTTCGTGTAAATCTCGAAACTACTCTGTTGTATTCCTCTACAAGTTCTAAGTTAATAAATAGCACCTCGAGTTAGTCTTCGATGAAAAATTTTCGAAACGTGCTAAATACCGATTCACAATCCTCGCTGTTGTCCATAGAGAACTACTCGAAACGTCTAATAGCTACGCAAGCTTGAGCGTTTATGTACAGAGAGAGAACCGACAACGTGCAAACAAACGGAAGATTGTAGACACGATTCCTTTGGGCTTTGAGGAGGTGGTGAAGTAGTCACATGCTCTAAACTACAATAGAAAGCTTGAGCGAAGAAAACGACTGAATTCACCCTAGTCTAGAAATATAACCAGAGGTGTGGAATAAGTCTTGAGCCAATGGAATTAAAAATTTCCCTTTTTTTTCCAAGAACAAAACTACATGGAATGTCTTCTGTTACGAATCATTTTCTGGTAGCGGAAAGAAACTCAGACTGTTCCAGGAATGTTTTTTCCGACAACTTCTCTTCTTGACAGGGACAGTTTCACAAGTGGCCGAAGTCCAACATGGAATGCGACGTTCCGCGTGTCCGCAACAGCACTTCACTTCCGATTCTTGACCGTCGAGGATACTCGTCGAGTTGACACGCGCTATTCCCTGTGTCCACACTGGCATGTCTCGTCAGAATGAGATGTCCTTACAGTCTCTCACCCAAGCAGACAAAACTCGTCTCCAGACTGGAATGTAGAACTCGAGTGGCAATGATTCCATGCTGTAATTCGAATTTGAAAACACTTGGTATGACAACTTATCCTTTCGTGACGCTCCGAACACTGAAACAAGTCACCATAACAGATATATCCTTTTGAGTACCACGCTGATAGTATCTATCATTAAACTGGTTATTTAAATTTCAGAACTTTCTCTCGACAACCTTAAACAGATATTTTTGTTTATAATAATATCGTAAGAGTTTGAAATTAAAATATATAAGAAAACAGTCACAGCATGAATAATCACTAAAATTCACACAATGAACCAAAACTTAAAATTTATTTGTTTCGTATCAGAAATGAAATAACTATAAAGGGATACAGTTAATAAGAGAAGTTGAATACGCCAATTTGTGTCCTCCGTTACTCAATGGAATTAGTTATTCCACCGAAGTTGTCGCCACCGAAAAGGAAGATATTTTTCACTCTAAATACATACAAATGGTAGAAATCCTTTCAAGTGAGGATATCACAGTACAAGCGATATCGAACTTCCAAATGGACTCTGATGATCACACTTTTCCTTCCGCGGAAGTAGAACTTCGAACCCTCTTGCTGGAAGAGACGGCCTTTGCTTCGAATCGGAGGTTGGTGTGGAGAAATCCTATCAAACCATTCCTCTGTCGATGATAGTCAAAACCCACGTTGCCGGACTCCCGCTCAATCTCATCCGATCCGGTTACCCATCGACCCGGAGCTGGGGCCGGAGCGATACATTCCGGACGTAGAGGAGGGATCCCTGTTCTCCTCCCGGATATCGCACATGCGCAGCTCTTGAGCTTCTTCTCTCGGAGATTGGGGATGGAGTCCGACTACGACGCCCCCTGATGGTGTTTCCCGACAAAAGAGAATCGCTGATGACTGCTTGGTGGAAAGATCACGTCTGCCCAATAATGTTCGATGCCGCGGTAATTTTTTTTTCCTTATCGAAATCTCATAAGAAATGCTTACTCAAATGGGAAGTGTTTGGTGATTCTCAATCACGCCAAACAGCCACAAGAAAAGCCATATAATATCTCTTTTCAATCGCCATAAATATTTGTGTTCTAATAATTCATATGAATTGTCCCTACTATTTAAATATACCGATGTACAAAAATATATGGATTAATATAAACTTAAAAATCATAGAAAATTTAATGAATTTCTATTTTTTATATAATGTATATGAAACTTGCATCATTCATTTCTGCAATTTTTTAATTTTTTTCCTAAAATAATTAACAATTTTTTGGACTGATATTTTAATTATTTGATAATATATTTTACAATATTTTGCAATACTACACATTTTTCACACAAATATTTTCTTGAAATTTTATCATAAAATTTTTAATATATATCAAAATTATAAAATATTAGTATTAAAAATTTCAAGATTGATATTTAAGTCTTTTCATATTTGTAAGCTATTAATTAAACCAGTTGAATTAAAAATTCCCATTCGCTGTAAATGACATATATTTCATTTTTTCCGCTAGTATGACATGAAATATTATGACATTTCTTAGTTTAACAATTGAAATTTTTCTTAGATTTTTTTAAAAAATATACGTTGCGTAATGAATTTCTTTAGACTTTCCGAAAAAAATTTCCAAATACAAATATTATTCCAGTAATACAAAGTAAGAGATCCGGAGAAGATTCTCAAGCACTCACCTAAACAAATTTTCAAAACCAGAAACGGAATATTCATATTCTTCAGCCGTAAATAGAATTGAACCTTAAACTTGTTCGAATGGCAAATTTATCCCTTGAAGTAATGTTACTAAATGCACCATAGGAAGTATTAAAATAAGCCAACACTAAGCTGTTGCGTTACTCCAACAGTTTACAGTTAATGCACAAATATGAAATATATTAACACAAAATATGTATCACTTACTTTCAAACTGTTAAAGATTTTAATGAGATTTCAAGCAATTTAATAAGCTTTTTTTGCTACCTATTTCTATACCCATTACGTAAACTACTTTCAGGATTTTTTTCATAGATGGTGAACAGTAGTCACATGTCGGGAAGGAGGAATCTCGGAAAAGTCCTAAGCACCCACCTGTGCAAATATGCACGCAGAAGCGCAACATCCATGTTCTTTCATTCCATAATCACTGGAGTCGAAAGTAGAACCTTCCAATCTGAAGAACATTATGCTATTACTGGACATCCCTGTGTCCACGGTGAGCCTGGTTGGTTGGTACGTCCTCCTCATTATCGGAAGGCAGTGAGTTCGAATCCCGGCTTAACCGAAGATCCTTCGTGTTCACTAAAGGCGGCTGGGGCACATTAAAACTGGGTGTGGTCTCAATGTCGTCCAAGTGAAATGATACCTCTTGGCGTAGAAGGCAAAGTATTGGGGGTGTCTGCTTGGTCTTTTCTTCAAAATCACGAAGACTCCACCCGGCTGCTTTTATCTCACTATCTAAGTGAGAGCCAAACTATCTATCTAAGGAAGAGCCAAATTAAGGGGTAGGTAAAGGAGGTATGCTGGTGCAGCAACAACACGACTTGACGGGCATAACTCGGAAAACTCCTAAGCATCTACCTCGACAGATATGCATGCAGAAAACAGAAGCACAACATTCTTTCATTCAACAGTGGCTAGAATCGAACGTAGAACCTTCCACACTGAAGAGCACTATGCTGTTTACTCGACATCCCTGTTAATAAATAGCAGATAATATTTAATACATTAATATTATATGTTTAATAGCCCCAAATATATAGCATATGATATTTAAAACACATAAATTTAAATATTATGAGCTATTAAATTTTAAATAAAACAAAATATTTTATTTAAAACTAATATTTAAAATAATAAAATAAGATTGTAAGGAATGTGATTTTACTTTCTTATCCAATGCTGCTTCGGTGCACGTAAGATCTACAGCCTTGTGACTCTCTCAGATTCTACAGCTTAAAGTAGATTCTGAATCATTATGAAATTTTACGGAGGTGAGACTCGAGCTGACGATTTGTTGCATTGAAAGCGAAAGGAGTAACGTTTCACATTTTGAAAAAAAATCAGGCATATAAAAAAAATTGTTATTCAACATACATAAATTTCAGTAACAACAATGCTGCCCAATTTTTTTTCACGATAAAAATTAATTTACAAATACTTTATTGATATATTTAGATAAAATAAATAGCATAAATTAATGGAATAGAATTAAATTATAATATATATGAGTATACAAAAATTATATTTTAATATATTTTTCACCCCTTTAAATTCCATACATGATAGTTATTGATACCTTTATCATATCGAAATTAGTTTGAATTAGTTGTAAAATATATATATATATATATAATATATATATATATATATATATATATATATATATATATATATATATATATATATATATATATATATATATATATATATATATATATATATATATATATATATATATAACGAATAAAATGAATATATATTAACATTTTATTGAGGTTATTTAAATATATAGGAAAATTATAAAAATAAACTCTTTTTAAATTTAAATAATATAGAAATTAAGTTAAAACCTAATTTCTTAATTCTTAATGACAAATTTTAAGAGTATATGTATCATAACATTATTGAGAGCTTATGCATATAATTTTTGTTAATTAAATTAGAGATTATATTTTGTACATAATTGTTTTTTATTTCTCTATCAACATTTTTTATTTTATTTCAAAAGACTAATTTATAGGTACATATAATATCATTTTTATTTTAATAATCAACAAAATAAATTTTGTCAAATATAGTTTAAAGAAACAAAATAAAAGGAAAGCTAGCTAATTGCTATTATGTTAAGAAAAAAAAAAAGCTTTTACATTCAATTCAAATTTTAATTCTCTTAAAGTAATTTGTAGCATTTTGTTCAATTTTATAATCTAACAAACTATAATAAAAAAATTTTTATAGTTTGTTAGATTATAAAATTTTTATAAATAAAAAAAATAATAAAATTTTTATTATAGTTTGTTAGATTTTCGTTTGTTTCAAAGTTTCGTTTGTTTATTTTTTGATAAGTTTGCTAATAATGTAATGCATGTAACATTGTAGGCGGAAAGTACAATGCTATGTAGAAGATATTTCTTAAGTAATTGCATTAATTTTAAAATGTTTTAAATAAAAATTTATTATTAAATGTTGAAGTAGACTATATAAATATTAATAGCAAATTATAAAATGCTATACCTGAGTACTAGGCATAATTTTTTAAAAAGTTAGAAAAATTCTTTAAACGTAAAAATGAAGCCCTTATTTCTTATAAATGAACCAGAGCACACATTATTTATGCAGTAATTAAACGCAGAACAATAATTAAACATGGAAAATAGGATGATAAGGTAACAGTGTTTTATGAATAAGTTAAAGCTAAATGAATTTTTTAAGCTAAAACGTAACTTTAAATATAAAAACGTGCAAGAAAAATGTAATTATTCCTCGTATAAATCTTGAAAAAAATATATGATTGAAATTAATTATACTAAAGGAAAGAAATGGTTCAGAAATTTAAATGTGTGTGTAAATATTGAATTTATGAATGATACAAATTTTCTTTTAAAATTATTATTTTAGAATATAAGTACTTATTATTAAAGCCAAATTCTCCTAAAAACATTTCTTGTATAAAAGTACATGTATGATGTTAAATATCAAAATTTATGAGAAAACATGTTATTGAAATATAATTTGTCGCCATCAAAACAATAAAAATACGTCGAAATAAATTTGATCATTTTGTTCTAAATAATTTCTGTAAAAGGATTAGAATTAAGAGAATCATGCGAAAAAAAATTATCTGAAATTTTAAACAAAAACACTGAAAATGATATACTGTTGAATAATATTAATATTCAGTAAAATCTTATTATGGAATAATTGACTGAATAATTTTATAAATTTTTTAATTTAAAAGCCTTCCAATAATTTACATATATTTATTTAAAAATTGAGTAGCACAAATTGATGGATCTTATAATTTCAAAATCATATTAAACTATTTTGATGTAATTTCTTCAAAAAATATAAAAATAAAACTTTTCTCTTTATTTCTTAAGTACATTTTGTCTTCATTTGCTTATAAGTTTTAATTAGTATGCAATAGCTTGTAACTAAGATTTAGATCTATATGAGTTGTATTTTTAAAGAAAAATTGTGGGAATATGTACCTACTTTTTCCTCAGTGACTGATATGACATTGCTGATTTCCAACCGGTTAAAAGACGACATAAATGAAAATCGGTTAAAAAAAATCCAATTAATTTTGAAATTAATTGTTCAATTTCCCAGAGAAATCCTTTATATTTCTAATTCTTCATTCATTCATTGCAAATAATTTTAAACTATTCCAACATATTTATTGTAAATATTTTTAAAAAGGGGAAATTCTGTTTTTTTTTTTTATTTAATATATATGTCTGAAAATAATTAATAAAAGTGGGATGAATCAAAAAATTTCTTTCTCACATTAGAAATTTAATCTTGAAAAGATTCTTGTGTCCTATATATATATAAATATATATATATATATATATATATATATATATATATATATATATATATATATATATATATATATATATATATATATATATAGATTAAGCAATGCCAAAGTTTAAAACCAAATAAAATACGAAATAATATGGAAAAACTTCTTTGTGAAAACTTGATATTACAATGTGCTTACTTTAAATCAATACGGTAAAATTTAGATATTCTAAGTTCGCTCGAAAATGAAAAGGTAATTTAGAAAATTTAGATATTTTAAATTACTTTTTCACACACACACACAACCAACCAAAATATGATTTAAACAAAAATAGATTTAAAATATTTGTTTCACAAATTTTTTTAAATCTTGAATAGTTAACATTTTTTTATCCAATGGGCAAAGATGCCGTATTATCCAGGATGCTAAATTTCTTTTTTTTTCTGGCAATAAAGAAATGTTGCCAAGATGACGTATTGTGACGTGCGCGATGACGTAAATACTAAGGTTGCCAAAATAGAATTTTCTCATATTTTTTATATGTCTCCATCACTATGACGTAATAAAAACAAGTTTGTCACATACATAAAAGAATCCGCCAAAAAGTCACCAAACTCAAAATTTGGCATCCTTTATTATACGGTAACTGTGCCATCTAATGACTCCTTTTGTTTGCATTTTATCATTAATATATTTTCTAATTGTTCACGTATTATTAAATATCTTGATTTAATGCAAATGCAAAATGTAATTCCCACTGAAACACTGCATAAAAAGCTTACTGCTATTTATTATTTTCTTCTATTACCAATTAATAGTGTTTGTCTCTAGTTTTCATTGTTACAATAGCTTCAAGAAATATCTCTAATTTATATAATAAAATGATGGGCAAAATAGTTTCAATATTCTATGAAATCTCAAAGCATATATAATCTACCGAAGATATTATAAGATGACATATCGTTTCATTATTCGATTACGCTTCAACATTACCTATTGATTCTTGGTGATTTGTAAAAAGCACTTAAGCCATCATAAAAAAATTTTCATGACTTTACATTCGTACACATGTTCTAAAACAGCTAAGCCAATATAACAAATACCAATACGTTTCAAGATGCACTCAAAGATATGTCATGACCAACGTTTTGAGCCATTTTAAATTGATATACTCTTCTAAATTTTTACTTTTCAAGTGGAATTCCCATATCATCCTAGTAGGAAAATATTTAGGTCATATTAGTATACATGTTCTAAAACAGCTAAGCCAATATAACAAATACCAATACGTTTCAAGGTGCACTCAAAGATATGTCATGACCAACGTTTTGAGCCATTTTAAATTGATATACTCTTCTAAATTTTTACTTTTCAAGTGGAATTCCCATATCATCCTAGTAGGAAAATATTTAGGTCATATTAGTATACATGTTCTAAAACAGCTAAGCCAATATAACAAATACCAATACGTTTCAAGGTGCACTCAAAGATATGTCATGACCAACGTTTTGAGCCATTTTAAATTGAGATACTCTTCTAAATTTTTACTTTTCAAGTGGAATTCCCATATCATCCTAGTAGGAAAATATTTAGGTCATATTAGTATACATGTTCTAAAACAGCTAAGCCAATATAACAAATACCAATACGTTTCAAGGTGCACTCAAAGATATGTCATGACCAACGTTTTGAGCCATTTTAAATTGATATACTCTTCTAAATTTTTACTTTTCAAGTGGAATTCCCATATCATCCTAGTAGGAAAATATTTAGGTCATATTAGTATACTCAATTAAGACGTGCAACAAATGTCAGCAACAGAGGCTTTGTAATTTAGTTTTACATCTTATTTCCTACCTCACGACATAAGATTGAGAGGTATTATATCTTGATTCCAGATAAAACCATGACATCAAAGTCAAACTTTAGTGATTACAGTCAGTATATTCGAGTAAGATCTCTTACCTTTTTATGCATTAATATACATCTGGTGTCTGCAGAATCTTTAGTTGGAATTGATTTTGTCTTACCCAACCAGATATAGCATTGTTAATAGCGCTTATGCACCTCACTAATTCCAGTTTAATATATTTCGCCTGACCAAGACATTAGAGAATTTATGAATGTTTTATGAGGGCGTTGGCTTATAAATACTTTGTTATAATAATAAATATTTTGTTAGTCAAAATTTTCATTGATTAATGCTTTGAAATAATAACATAATAAAAATAAAACAAATAATTCAATATTAACCTACCTTTTTTAGCGAGGCTCTTGCCTTCCCTAGATTAACTTCTTTAGGCATCATCCATACTAGACAGTTACACCTAGACTCCATTAAAGGGGTTATCGGACTTTATTAATAAAGTGGGTGACCCGAGCAACTGGAACTAGGAAACATTGGGTTTGGAGTTAATAGTACAAAATGCTCATAAAAGCAGAGGTGACCAATATAATACAAACCCAACTCTAAGAAGAAGAACCTACCTTTTACTAAATAAAGATATGTACACCATATTGTTAAACTAATTTTAAGCCTAAAGTAGCAAAAATATATTGATATTTAGCATGAAACTGCCGGGAGAATCTTAAATATATTAGGTTAAAAGTAACAAAAAATGGTAAAAACTGAAAAGGTTTTTCAGTATGTAAATTAAATACTATCTTTAGTTTAGTTCTCTTTTTAAATATCAAATTTATTAGAGTTTGATGTAGAATCGTGTACCCCTTATTTTGGCAATATATCTTGGCGTAAAATTAGTAACCCTATCTTTGTATAGTTTTTGTGTTGCGACTTTCTTGTTAATCACATTTTGGGGCCTCTATCTTGAAATCAAAAAAATCGCAAAAAGATCAAGGGATACCCGATTGGGCACAGATGGTGATTTTTTGGCGGATTTTCTTAAGTATCTGGCAACCTGGTTTTTATTACGTCATAAGTATGGAGACCTATAAAAATTATGCAGAAAATTCTATTTTGGTAACCCTAGTATTTACGTCATCGCGCACGTCACATTACATCATTTTGGCTACATTTCTTCATCGCCCAGAAAATTCAGAATTTGGAATCCTGGATTATACAGCATTTGTGTAACTGTAAACTAATTGTTAACTTTTATTTATAAATTTTGAAAAAATTATTAAATTAATTGCAAATTATCTAAGACTTTTAATAAGATCAGATCATTTCACAAAATATTATAATCCGGCTTAAAAATAACCTAATGCCTTATTTGTAAGTAAAAAGCTATGAAATCAAATCCTTTAATTTTTTCATGCGTATTTCATTATTTCACCTTGCAATTTTATCTTTAAAATTCTTTCCTTTTTTCTTTCTTTTTATCGTCATATTCTATATAAAATACGTTTCATGTTCAGAGAATTATGTATTGCATTAATTATAATTAGTGGATGAACGGATTCAATTTTTATCAAGTAATATTATTGATAAAAATTTCCTTTGACGCATTCTCTTTTCTCTTTTCATTTGACACAAAAAATTTTAGTCTTTCAAATTGTTTTGTGAAATATTATGAGAGAAAAAGATTAATCCAGTATTTGCTTAATACTTTTAAAGTTATTAATTAAGATAAAATTTCAAAAAAAAATTTTTTTTAAGACACTGCTGAAATTTCTTAAAAGGATTCGAATGAAATTTGAGTAAATATGCATATTTTTTTAATTTGGCCTTTTTTTTGTAAGTTTTGTGTTTTTCCTCTTCTTTTTAATATTTTTTTCTTAATTTTTTTCAACTGCATTTTCAGTTATGATATTTTTATTTAATTTTCTAACTATTTATTCTTTATTTAATTTTTTTTTAGTTTTTAATGTTTTGTTTTATTTATTTATTTTTTTTATTGCTTTTAGATGTTTTTTTAAAGATATTTAAATATGTTTCAAGTTTTTTATCTCTTTTTTTTAACTTTATTCATTCCTATTAGATAATTTTATATAATATTATAGTTTTGGGATATTCAATAAAAAAATTACAAATATTAACGAAAAACTTTTGACTCAAGCATTTATAAATAATGTAGCAATAATATGATTAGATGAAATAAGTTTATAGAAATCTTTGATAACGAGTCATTAGAAAAGTATTATCAAATAGACAACTTGAATGGTCTGCAGTCTGGGTATCAGTTCATGGATTCAACTATGACCTTGGGTGTGGAGATGTTTGCAGCAGTTTGGAATCCATTGTAGGTTACAACCTGATTAGCTCTCCTATGTAAGGAGCTCCTTAATTCAATACATAATTAATTCAGTACATAGTTCATTAAATCAGTACATAGTTAAAATATTAATTTTTTATATAAAAAAAAGATTCTCTCTCTAATGTCGTTAATTTGTATAAGGAAAAATAAACAAACCCCAATATTCAAATCGTCCATGCCGATTTAAACTGTAACCGTAAAGTGTTTTTTTTTTTTTTTTTTTTTTCTTTTCTTTCTTGTTTAGCTTATGGCAATTTGAAGGCAGGCAGCAAATTTGTCGACAAGTCGAATTTACGACACTCTTTCAATGCGATGTGACGTAAATGAAACGTTATCTGAAACGTCATAGAAATTTTAAGCCGATGAAAATTGTAAAAGGTGCCCTAATCATGATCTCCACTGGAAAGAAGGAAACAACCACTTTAATAATAAAGAAATTTTACTTATTTTTAACTATAAACTTTTTCTACTTCAAATTTTCATGACTTTAAGGGATTTTAATTATGGCAAATAACTTAATATTCTTTCCATTGAAATGTATTTAAATAATTTCTAATATGAATGCTGAGAACTTTATAACATGAAAAATTTCCATTGAATGTGAAGAAAATAATTAAAGTTCGATGCAGAAATTGCGTCTAGATTCGTCAACAAACATTGACTTAAGAAATCCTACTTTTTATCTGATATATCTTGTGTCCCTCTTCCTCATCAATTACCCAGTTTTAAATATTTTTAAGCAATAAAAATGAAAAAATTATATGAAAAATTTTTGGTGTAAGTATGATATCCCCCCCCAAGTGATTTCTCGCCAAATCAAACGTCCTATGTTTTGTATAGTGTTGCCAATTTAAGTTTTTGTTATTTCTTAGATTTTTTTTTTTTTTTATTTATTTATTTTTTTTTTTTAGCCAGATTTGGTTTTTCTCGTGCTTTACATCGTTTTTACGTAATATATATGGTTTTTTACAGTGGCAAACAGCATTTGAAGTTTTCGTTTTACTTTCAATTTGAACTATTTTTCTACGTTTCAATTCGAAGTTATTGTTCTAAGTTTCGATTCGAAGCCATTTGATCGCTGTTTGCTGTTGTGTTTCGTTGTCGCCAGCGTCCAAACATCATAAGCAGTTCTTTTTTTCAATTTCTTTTTTATTATTATTTATATATTTTTTATTTTATTATATACTTTTCTTATATGTTTTTTAAACTTATTATTATATTTTTCTTTTATATTTTCAACAACGTAAACCGTCTTTTTTCAATTTCTTATTATTTATTTATATCATTATCTTTTTCTTATATATTTTTGTCAATTTATTATAATATTTTTCCATAATATCACCGAGCATATTCGACATGTGAGCTTAACGTCATAACAAGTGTAAGTCCGTTATTATTATTTACTTTTTTCTTTTACCAGTTGTTTTGAAGAAAAGGCAAACCCAACAAAAAAAGCATTTATTCATTTTCCAGTAATACTTTTTTATACTATTATGTGGTTTAAAATTTTCTAAAATGCGTATTTTTGGAACTTTGGGAAAATTTCCGCTTTAAAAAACATGCACTTAACTTAGCGACGAAAAAAGTCACTTCGCTCTCCAATAGGAGGGATATTCTATTAGTTCCAATCTTTAATGTTGGCGTAAGCAAGAAATTAGAAAGTCTTATGACCTAAAAAGAATATTTACCAAAAATTATTATATTACATTATAATATAGCCGAGCTGGCAGCCGAATGGTTAGCGCTCTTGCCTTCGGTTCAACAGTTCGTGGGTTCGAATCCCACCTTGGGCATGGATGTTTGTAGTGGTTCGGAATCCACTTTAAACCGTAGATCCCGGTCTAATTAGCCCTCGTGTGCAAAAAACGACTGTTGAGCGACAAACAAACAAACAAACATTATGATATACTAATTATATATACCACCTGTTATCACAATTTAAGAAAATCAAAAATTAAAGCTTCCTTGACGATTTAAACTAACCATAAAGTGAAAGTTTGTCTTGCCTTTTTCATTTTGCTTTTTCTTCTGTTCTACTGTCAACGCGATAACGGCTTGAATCAATGGAACTTTTCAAACCGATGCTTTGGTCTTCATTTAAGAAATCGTTTTAGTAACAAAATGAACTGCGACAATATTCTCAGACATTCGATCGTGAACTTCGACTTGTTCGCTGCCTCTCGAAGAATGTGAGGTATATCCCCCCCTCAAAAGATTTTTCGCCAAATCTGACACCCAATGTTTTGATTATGTAGAATGTTTCCGGTTTAACCTTTGGTGTTACAAATTTGAATATTTGTTGCTCTTTTGGATTTTTTTGTAGCCAGGTTTACCTTTTTTTCTCGTGTTTTTCGTCATTTTTTGTTATATATACGGTTTTTTTAATGGCAACAGCGTTACAATTGTTTGACGACGAAAAAAATCGGAAAAGTTGCTAATGGAGGAATATACCCAACTAGTTCCGAATGTGATATGAAAGCAGGCAGCAAATTCGTCGACTAGTAGGATTTACAGCGCCGTCTCAATACGTCGTAATTAATTATGTGTGACGTAGATGTAACTTTATCTGTCGTTAAGCATATTTGGATCAGATTTACTGAACAGTCACTCTTGGCGCGTTTTTGGCGCCAAATTGGGCGAACATATTTATTGGAAACCCGGCAAACTAGTATTTTGGCAACCCTATTTGTCATTAATTTCTCATGAATATTTACCGATTTAAATTCATTGATATAAAATTTAATCAAAAAATTTTATGGATAATTGAACGTATCAGCTTTATTATTTTACCATTGATGTTTGAAATCTATAAATCTGCTTTTTTTGTTAATTTTGTAAAATCAGTTGAGCATATTGTTAGATTCCAACAATGTATGAAATATTTCTCACTATTTCAGTAATTTTTTTCCTAACGCCGTTTTTTCCCGATCAGAAATTCGTCATGCGGTCAACCTTGGCGACTTTTTTAAAATTTTGCCAAGGGTAACCGTACGGTAAATTTTTACCGGATATTTTAAACTAATGAGAATTGTAATTCAGTGTCGTAGAGTCAGGATCTCAACTGAAACGAAAAAAACAACCATTTTATGGTTGAAAAGTTTAGTATGGATTTTGGTTCGCACAACATCAAAATGCCATACTATGTACCAAACTACTTTACTAACACTAGTAACAACTATCACGTGCAAAACAAATGTTCTCGATTTCAAAACACTTTTATCTAGGCTTCTGAAAAATATCTTATCACTAGCATAAAAGCTTAAAGCACTCACAAGTTGCGAATTGAAAATAAAATGAATATTAATGATATTTAACTCAGGATGATATGCTGCCTAATTTACTTTAAAATTACTTTGTTTTGTTTTTATTTTTCGATTAATTTCTCAAGCTTACCATGGCCTAGTGGTAAGAGAATACTCAACATGAAATCCCAGGTTCGATCCCAATCACTGTTTAATAACGGGAAATGGAGGTTGTGCTTCTGCATGCCCGTCTGTCGTGGTGCGTTCTTAAGAGTATTCCGCGTTTAATTCCTTGCGACATATGCATACAGTCCACTACATGTGAAAAGTCTTCGCTAAAGGCAAATTAGGGTATGGTGTAGAATAGGGAGTGAAAGTATATATGTAGAATAAGGATACCCCTTGGCTTCGCAATAAAATTTAATTTCTGGTAACCTTGGTATTTTCAGCTTTTTAAGTTTTATGGTTGCCATTTTGCTATTCACGTGTTAAATTGGCGTCAAAAAAATCAAGGGGTACCTTACATTTACCTTAAAATGCCTTACAACTGTCTTCGGTAGTTAGGTCTATCGGTTATGCAGAACCTTTTTGTGGGATCAATTTGAAGACCGCAAAAACCAATGTTCTTAGATGGGAAAAAGGGAAGAAGTATGAAGCTTGGCTCAACACTCCTGGTCAAACCCACGCTAAAAGTATGGTCTGTGGATCATCAGCGAAGATTGCCTCTGAAATTCTAAGATGCTCTAGGCAGAAGATACGTTTGATCGTAGACTTCATAACTGGGCACTACTATTCCAGAAAACATCTCCATAAAATGGGACTGTTTCAGCAAGACCCTATCTGCAGGAAATGTCATACGCAAGAGGAAACGGCCAAACATATCATTTACGAATGCGAGGCTCTTGCCCTCCCTAGATTAACTTCTTTAGGCATCATCCATACTAGAGAGTTACACCTAGACTCCATTAAAGGGTTATATCAGACTTTATTAATAAAGTGGGTGACCCGAGCAACTGGAACTAGGAAACATTGCGTTTGGAGTTAATAGTACAAAATGCTGATAAAAGCAGAGGTGCCCAATGACATACAAACCCAAATCTAAGAATAAGAAGGTCTATCGAAAAGCATGTTGGTTTTATTGACGGGGTGTCTAAACGAAACTATATGTATATTGTAAAAACAATCTACATTAATATGTTGTCTTTATCAAACAGCTTTTTCTTTTTTTTTTTTTTTTTTTGCATTTAAGGGAAAGTGTGTTGTTGTTCCCTCAGCATACTTGCTTATACCTAGCCTGAAATTAGCTTTACCAGTTAGATACAAGAAGCTGGGTCTAGTCTTCGTGATTTTCAAGCAGAGATCAAACAGAAAATCCCCAACGCGTGTCCTGTTCCCTGAGAGGTATCATTTCCCTCGGAAGATATTGCTACCACGCATAATTTTAACGTGACCCAATCACCTCTAGTGAACACTACGAATCTTCGGTTAAGCCGAGATTTGAACTCACTACCTTACGATAATAAACCAACACCGCCACACTGGCCACAAGGGCAAATGTGCAAAATAATATTTTCTTTCCACTTCTTACTACACACATTTTGAAAATAAACTTTACAATTCTTCTTCTTCTTCTTAGAGTTGGGTTTGTATGTCATTGGGCACCTCTGCTTTTATCAGCATTTTGTACCGTTAACACCAAACCCAATGTTCCTAGTTCCAGTTGCTCGGGTCACCCACTTTATTAATAAAGTCCGATAACCCTTTAATGGAGTCTAGGTGTAACTCTCTAGTATGGATGATGCCTAAAGAAGTTAATCTAGGGAGGGCAAGAGCCTCGCATTCGCAAATGATATGCTTGTCCGTTTCCTCTTGCATATGACATTTCCTGCAGATAGGGTCTTGCTGAAACAGTCCCACATTATGGAGGTGTTTTCTGAAATAATAGTGCCCAGTTATGAAGCCTACGATTAAATGTATCTTCTGCCTAGAGCATCTTAGAATTTCAGAGGCAATCCTCGCTGATGATCCACAGATGATTCTGGTCAGAGAGTCAGTCATGCTAGCGATAGCTTCCAGACTTTCAATAGAAGAATATGGTTTGGAGGTCACTTCTAATTCCTGTGAAGCATTCATTGCTGCCCTTTCACTAGATTGCCTCTGAGTTCCCTTGTCTTTTTTAGCAAGGTCTACTTCAGAGGCTTCACCTGCAAATGCAGAAAGGTTAGTTGTTTCTTGTGTCTTTTCAGCAACAAAATACCAATTAATAAGCTCAGGTAATATAACAGTCCACCCAACATTCCCTGAGTTACTGGGCAAGGCAAAAAAGCTCTAGAAGTTCGCCAGACAACTAGTGGCTCCGTTAAGACACCATTACCGCGGTCCCAAATAGCCCTAGGCACAGGTCGCATAACACCAGGGTTTACGGGAGCTGGTTCGCGGCCTGGGATTCTATATTCAAGGCTATCTTGTCATTCCTACAGGACGTTCGGTGATCCACCACTTGCCGACGCGCCTGGTAGCTGCTCAGGCCACAGGAACTTTACAATACTTTCTTATTTATATTTCTAATGACCGGCTCCTAAGGATATTCTACCTTTCAGTTCGACAAAGGGCGGAAATGATGGCAACTTATACAGTGCGCCCCCTAGTGGCTGTGCTATCGTTCCCCAAAAGTGAAAAGCTCTTTCTAATTTAGAAGTAATCAGCAGAAGACTCCCAGAATTGTGCTGCCACCTCTCTGAGTTATCACTTCACATGGAAGACATTGCAACCTGTATATATTTTACGTGATTCACCCGCACAACAGTAAATGAACACAATGGTTATCTTCGGTTGTGTCAGGATTCTAACTCACTGTCTTCCGATTACGATAGCAAATGCCCTAATCAGCTAGGCAAACGCGGCCTCTAAGCCTTGAAATACAAAATTTAAGAAATTCTTAAATTTAGTCATTAACTAAATTTTTTAAATTCTGAAGAAATTTAGAATTCTCTAAGTTAAAGAATTTCTTAAATTTTGTAATGCAAGAAATTCTTAAACTTTGTTAAGAAATATTTAATAGATTTTTTTCTTAATCTCAAATGGAAAGAAAGTAATGAATATTTTACGCCTTCAATATTTTACAATAGCTTTGAATTACTTATATTTAAAAAAAAGAAATTCCAGCTTGTATTTACTTTTGATGATATTAGCAAATCTGAACTTAAGAATTAAATTGCATAAAAGAATATTTAAATATTGTCAACTTCACTATTTTTATTGCTTTATTTCAAATTTTTCAGCTATAAGCATAAGTATTTTGCTCGTCTTTTGATTAAATTTGCTTAATTTCTAAGGAATTTTTTTTATTTTTCATATTCCCAAATGTTTTATTCTGAACAAATAAGGTAATTAGTTTTGTTGAAGAAAAACGTTTAATTTTTTTAACCCCCTTCGATAACTTTTTTACAGAAAACTAATTAGCTTTTGCTCTTAAAAAGTATTTAGCTCCAGTTATGCAAAAAAGTAAATAAAAGTTTGTACATTTTTTACAACAGATTTTGAAACTTAAACCTTTAATGCTTGATTTTAATATTATATCTTTGGCATTAAAACCCAGAAAAATCATTAATATATCTTTTCATTTGTTTAAATATATTCCCCCTTATAATTATCTTTTGCGTTTTTATCTTGATTTAATGATTTTGTAACAAAAATATAATAATAGGAGTTATTTTACCGAAAATAAACCATATTTAATTAAAATAATATTATTTTAAAAACTTAAAAAATCATTTTTCAATTATTTTAGTGTGTAAAATTTATGCATTTTGTGTTGTAACTTATATCTGTTTATTTTCTGAACTTTAACTTTTTGATTGGCAACACTAAGTTTCGTTTGTTCTAAATTGAAGTTTAAAAGCAAAAGGCCGCTCCGTGGCTGAGTGGTCAAAGCATCTCTCTGCTAATCGCTTGAGAGCGTAGGAGTGTGGGTTCGATTCCCACCGTGGCCATGGGTGTTTTCTTCGTTATCTTCTGTGGTTGTACATCTGTCATTGTGTTATTTGTCCTATTATCGACGAAGACTTACAAGCGGATCTCAAAAATCAAGCATACAAGTCTGAATAAATGTAATGTACTTTATTCAGACTTGTATGCTTGATTACCTACTTTTGCTTTTAAATAATAATTTAAAAGCAAAAGTAGGTAAGATTCTTCTGATGAAAATCTAATTATAAATGGTTTCATTAATAATTAATGGCCCAATAAAAAAAGTAAGTAACTATTCTTTACCATTTCTAATTAATAATGTTATTGATATTAGTAGTATATTGCAAACTATTAGGCAAATTAAATTAAATTAAAATTATGAGGATTAGGAAACAGATTTGTATGATTTAAATAATATTTTATCCTATTTGTCAGGAAATAGTGTAAATAAACTGCAGAGAGACATTTTTATTTCTTTCAAATTTCTTTGTTAAAAGGTTATATTACTCATCGTCTATACAGTCGCAGCTTTTAAATTCTATGCATCTTCTTACACTCTATTTCACTTTATGCATGCATATTTTTTTATACTATTGTTCTTATTTAATTATACCTCGTACAAATACATCATAGGAATTATGATCAAATTATAATTTAAGTCCTCAAATTGAGCAAATAGATAAAATGTACTTTCCTATTAAAGATAATTATTTGTTTTTGGAAGAAAAAGATTTAAAAAAATGTTAATATATGAGATCCATATAAAACAATAGAACTACAAAGCAGGTCTTCTCATAATAAGTCATCCCATAGTCATCAATAGGTACATCTTGTAATAATTGTGATTTGGCAACAACTGCATACGTATATATGGTGCAAAGTATTACTTCCAGGTATAAGGATGTCGCGCATATTTTTCTTGTTTCGTTTGATTATCACTCAACGGTCATTTTTTGTACAGGAGGACTAATTAGTCCTCCTGTACAAAAAATGTACAGGAGGACTAATATATATTTGGATATTTGTACAGGAGGACTAATTTATATTTGGGAACTACAGTTTTTAAAATGAATTCCAAACATCCTTCATTTCCTATTAAAACTTCATTCCTTCACTATTCCTTCATTTCCTATTAAAACTAAAATAATTTTGAAAATAAGTTTAAGTATATTCAAATAGTTTATTTTTATCCATTACAAAAATGCGTCAAAATAAATTGAATAAAAATGTATAAATTATTTTTATAAATTAATTTTTTTCTAATATATATTAATAATATATTTGTGATCTCATATGAAAAATTATATGTAAAATTTTGTTTCATATATAATTTTCTTAATGAGAAGATATGCAATTTCTGAATGTACTAGTATGAATGTAATAGATTTTTATTACAACTATATATATGACTTTTTCAATCATGGCTAATTTTACTTAAACTTTAAGGAAAGAAAAATTGCAGTCTTCAAAATGAATTTTGTTAAATGGATAAAAGCAAGACTATATATATTTCTGATAAAAAAAAATATCAAAAGTAATATAACATAAACAATAGAAATTTTTTAATTTAAATGTATTGCATTCATAGATTGAAAACATTAAGCATCTCTATCTAAGGAATAATTTAAAAAATGTCTTTTATATATCTATCTTAATTATGAAAAGAAAGGCACAGTTGCTCTATAAGCCACCATGATAAATTCTGAATTTTTTTGGATACGAAAAAAATGCTGCTAAGATGACGTATTATGACGCATGACATGACGGAAATCTTACCAAATAGAAAATTATATTGAGTAAAAGTTGCCAAAATAGAATTTTTTGCATAATTCTTATAGGTTTTCATCTCTTTCACATAATAAGAACCAGGTTACCAGATGAAAAAGAAAATCCTCCCAAAAAATCAATAAACTTAGAATTTGGCATACTCTATTATACAGGCATCTGTGCCGAAGAGAAATAATGGATGCTTCTATATATTTCACTTTTTATATAATTTTAATAAATATAAAAGCATCTATTTGAGTAGATAATAATTAATAAAAAAATATTGGTTATATTATATGTATCCTATAAATGTTAAAAAAATCTTCCTGTTGCTAAATTCTGATTGAAAAAGTTCATTCACAAAATTATAATCACAATAAATACTTTTAAATTGCAAAATTATTCTTCAATTTCCTGATTGATGATTAAATTATAAAACTGCAAAACTAAATAAATGCTATTAAAATGAAAATTTTGTAAAATTCTGTGCAGTTTCTCTATTTATATGAATCTTATTGAATTGAATGTTCTTGGGCACAAGAGCCATTATAAACAAAAATGAATTAAAAATAATTTTAGCTTAAGACTGATGAAAATTGCAACAATATATATATATATATATATATATATATATATATATATATATATATATATATATATATATATATATATATATATATATATGCATAAAGTAAAGCCAACATCGTTCAAAACTGTCGAATTTCATTTTAATAATAGGCGATTTTCTCTTCTGATGTGATCATTATGTATTATGATCTTTTATGTATAAAAGCGCTTAATTACCATCAAGTCAATTCTAATCTACTCTGAATAAGCTTGTCGCATAAATGCTTGCGGCATGTTGAAATCTCTTAATAGCCAGGTTGGTCAGCGCATAACTAACTAAGCTTTTAAGGAATTACCTAGTTGGTTGGGTTCCATGTCGGAAGTTTCAAAAATGGACAAAATGAGCCATATATTAGTATTAGTTATTTCTTAATAAATTCCAAGGAAAAGGGATTGCCTAAAGCGGAGTCTCCAAACTACGTTCTGTTAATGTCAGCTATCATGCTCGCGACAGAGAATAACTTTTTTGTTGCTGTAATAAGTCGGATAAAAAAATGATAACTCGGTTTTATTTACTTATTAGGTAAAGCTTAATAACAAACATAATACGCAGAAAATTTAACTTAAACATAACAACAGACAAATAATTGAAATGAATCCCACTAACAGTATAAACTAGTGAACATATCACAGGGTAGTTGTGTTGGAGTGAAGAATATCGCATAAGTATGTGTATTGTGAGTGCAAAGTTTCATACGCCTGAGTGGCAATATCAGTAGTTCTCATCGTAATTGTTTTGGTAGTTAAATAAAAATTCATGGAGTGTAGTAACTGATTAACGTAAATTAGTGAGTTCTCTTGTAAATATATATATATATATATATATATATATATATATATATATATATATATATATATATATATATATATAATGTTATTTTATAATGAAACGACTCATCTGTATAGAAATGAGCACATTAAAATAAGAGGAGCCAACAGTATCAATGTTTGAATGTATATATCCTGAATCAAACATATGATTTTTATCCTGAAAATCGTTCAGAAACGGAAAAGCAAAAAACACTTGTATAAAAACACTTGTATAAAAGTACTAATAAGATTTATGCAATTGTACTTTTCATTGGCAATAGTTTGTAGTTATGGATCAGTTTTACTTGTACCAATTATTAAAAGCAATTTAATATGGTAACATCGGTTAACTTGATACATAAATATTCTTGGTATACTTAACGTGACCAGACGTCCCGTTTTGAACGGGACTGTCCCTTTTACAATTAGGAGTCCCGGTATCTCCGAAATGGACTGTGGGACGCAAAATTGTCCCATTTTCAGAAACCGCGCAGAAATTAGAGTAGCAGACGGCTGGCCACCGCGATGTGACGCCCGCACCAACCGGACATGAGATAGCGGTCGTTGTCGACGCCACGATAGCCGAAAAAAGCCAAGATGTCATATCGCTCGTGTTCTGTTGACTTTTTGAGTATTGTTTAACAAACTTTTCATTTGCCCACTTCTCGCTATTTTGTTTTTGTTTGATGCTCGTGCAGTAAATAATTTAAATTTCTTTTGCTTTGGAATCACAAGTTAAAATGCCGAAACACAAGTGTTTGTTCAATGTTAGCTTACAAGGAAAATATCCATAAATCAAGCATATAAATACTCCATCAGATGTGAAATGTTTTGTACAGAATTTAGTGTTTCCCACATTGGTGGCAGTGATATTGTACAGCATTTAAAGTCTGACAAACATAAAAATGCCTTGCCGTGAATAGGTCTACTTGTTTGAGTTTTCGTTTTAAATTTTCTGCAGAGTTTCCATACTGCTTCTCTGTCCTCATCAAGTGAATTAAGTTTTTTTCCAATCTGGTATTTTTGTGGTTGGCACAGGCTTCACGAATTTCTCTTCGAAGTTTATTTACTTGGGTTTTAACATTAGGATCTAGTGTTTGTCTACATAATTTTCTCTTCTTGTTTTTATGTTTAATTTTTTCTCTAATTTCACGAGGTAAGATTAAGTGATTTTCCTTGTAATCAATTTCTTCATTGGATTCATTATAAGCATTCATAATACAGGGTGATTATAAAAAAACTTTGCCAACATCTGCACTTCTAGCGTCCATTCTATTTAACCGATCAAGATGATACTTCAAATATAGTTCTTTTGAGATATGCGCTCGAGATTCTGTGAATGGCAACACAGTGGCCCTCGCGGTTACAGTTATAGTGACAGAAACTCGAAATTTTCGAATGGCAACGTCTACTTTTTACCATCGCAAAATGTTCAGCACATGCGAAAACCCTAAATAGCGTTGAAACGGTACCGATATGTCCGAAAACCGACGTGTTATACACATACAAACAGTTCTTCAATGCGCACGGAGGAATAATGCATACGACAGAGACAAGACACTGCTCAATGATGAGAACACATAGAGAAAAAAATCTTTATTAATTTCAAACATTTTCCACATGAGTGCCATCACAGGCAATTACGCATTGCATGCGGGAGACGGTGGACAATGTCGCTGCACGCAACATGGCACGAGGGATGTTTCCAATCTCACGCCGTATAGAATCCTTTAAGTCCGACAATGTTTGAGGATTGCACAGATAAACTCTGGATATGAGATAGCCCCAAATCCAGAAATCCATAGGCGTCAGATCTGGGGATCGCGCTGGCCACGGAAAAGGATAATAGCGTGAGATGATGCGATCACCAAAATGCTGATCCAGGAGCCTTTTAACTGACCTCGCTATATGTGGAGGTGCGCCATCTTGCATCCAAACAATGTCATTGAGTGCATTCAGCCGACGCAACTCCGGTAAGACATAATTTTTCAGCATGGCTGCATACCAAGGGCCCGTTACAGAACATGTTGCAGGGCCTGTCGGGGTCGTTTCCTCCAAGAAGAACGGGCCCAGAACAAATGTAGCTGTAATGCCGCACCACGCAGTCACTTTGGCGTCAAATAATGGTACTGGCGCCACAGCATGAGGATGCGTCTCTCCCCAGTGCACACAATTCTTTGTGTTAATGCTGCCATTTAAGGTGAAATCCTCCTCGTCCGTCCATAGTATGCGAAGTGGCCAGTCGTTATCCGCATCATATCGTAACAAAAATGCATTTGCGAAGTCCAGACGTTGTTGTGGGTCACCCGGCTCCAACATCTGGACGCGCTGGAACCGATAGGGAAACATGTGAAGTACCGAGCGCAAGAGCTTGCGGACCGTTGAGTTCGGAATATCCAACACGCGCACTATGCCTCTTGCGGTTTCTTGTGTCCTGCAGTCACTGTATGGTGCACTTCCATGACAACGTCCTCAGAAACAGTTGGCCGTCCGGAGCGCTGTTTGTCACAGGTGCAGCCTGTATCTTCGAATTTCCGCACTAAATCACGCAGAGTGATACACACGCAAGGCTTCCGCAGCGTTCATCCCATTTGGTAATAGAGTTTGATCAATTCACCGCGAACTTTCCTAGGAAGACTCATATCGTCGGCATGTGCGAGTTCCCGAATGACGACTTCGCATACCCGCTTGGTATTTTATAGGTTTCCTACGCTGAATATCTGGCGACCGGCGTTCTGTGATTGGTTTCTTGACTCTGTCACATGCAAATTTATTGCGTGCGCCCAGATCGTGTTTTATTGGCCGGTTTTCAGAACTCTTTTTTGTGTTTGCAGAACACGTCCGTTTTTAGACATATCGGTACCGTTTCAACGCTATTTAGGGTTTTCGCATGTGCTGAACATTTTGCGATGGTAAAAAGTAGACGTTGCCATTCGAAAATTTCGAGTTTCTGTCACTATAACTGTAACCGCGAGGGCCACTGTGTTGCCATTCACAGAATCTCGAGCGCATATCTCAAAAGAACTATATTTGAAATATCATCTTGATCGGTTAAATAGAATGGACGCTAGAAGTGCAGATGTTGGCAAAGTTTTTTTATAATCACCCTGTAGATTGTGTGAGATCATTGACTTGGTTATTGATTTCCGAAGAACAGTCAGTTTCCATTATGGTTAAGTTTTTCTTGGTATCAATAAAAATAAGTATTCATTAAGAAATTAGAAACGTTCAAGCCATCCAATATTTACATTAACATTATATAATATAATACAATATTAATCCACATAATGGTAAAAGCTCCTTTAATTTAAACTTAGATAAAGAGATTTTGTAAACGTATCAGCAATTTGTAGGTTAGATGCACTATAGTGAACTTTTATATCATGACAATTCAAGGAATATCGAATAAATTTTAATTTAATGTCTGTATGTTTTAATCGACCTTTGTTGTTTTCATTTGTTACACACTTAATACAAGATTGATTATCTTAAAAAATCATGATTTCTTTAATGTCAGTTAATTCCAAAATAATGTTTTTCAACCACAATGCATTTTGAATGGCTTTACTTAGTGCAAGAATTTCTGCTTCTGTGGAAGATAAAGCAAGACAATTTTGTTTTCGCAAAGACCAAGATATTGGAAAATTATTAAGCATAATTATGTTACCAGGAATGGATTTTCTGTCATTTGTGTTTGCATCCCAGTTAACATCTGCATAGATATTTAAGCATGAATTTTTATCCACACACTTTTTATATTCCAGTTTTAAAGTTGAAGTACCTTTCAGATATCTCAAAATTCTTTTCAATGCACTCCAAGCACTATCAGTAGGGTATTCTTGAAGTTGACTCAAACAGTTTACAGCATAAAGGATATCAGGACGAGATGTATATGCTAAATAAATTAAAGATCCTATTAGTTCTCGGTAGGGTCCACAAAAAGCACTTCCTTTTTCAAAATCAGCTGCTGTTGCTCCTATTTCTATGGGAGTAGAGACTATTTTAGCATCAAACATTTTAAATCTATCTAATAAATTCAAAATATATGCTTCTTGATCTAGATACAGTCCATCAGGTGTAAATGTTATTTTCATTCCTAAAAATTCAGAAAATGTTCCAGATTTAGACATTTCAAATTCTTTTGATAATAATCCAATTATAATTTTGATTTCACTATCATCAGTACCCGCAATTAATAAATCGTCCACATAAAGTGCCATTAGAATTCTTTTGCCTTTAGACTGACGAATAAAAATGCATTGTTCACTATTTAATGGCCTAAAGTTTAATTTGAAAATGAAATTTAAAAATTTTACATACCATTGACGAGGTGACTGCTTAAGTCCGTATAAGCTTTTCTCTAACCGGCACTTCCTGCCACTATTATCATCATATCCTTCTAGTTGATCCATATAAATAATTTCTTTTAATTCCCCATTGAGAAATGCAGTTTTAAGATCCAGTAAATAAACTTTTAAATTTTCTTGAAAAATAATAGTAAACATACTATACGTAATGCAGGAATACTGATAACTGGTGAAAATGTTTTATCATAATCCACTCCTTCTCTTTGCATAAAACCACGAGCAACAAGTCGAGCCTTATATTTTCCATCTCGTTTTTTGCGTAGAACCCATTTGCATGAAATTGCACGTTTTCCATGTGGTAATTCTTCAAGACACCAAACTTCGTTCTTTTCCATGGACTGAATTTCTTCTTCCATTGCTTTCTTCCAAAGATTCTGTTCTTCCTCTGGAAGTGCAGATAAATTTTTAAACGACAACGAATCTTTAAAAATTACCATTGCTTCATAAACTTCTGGTTCAGGATATTGGTGGTTTCTTTTGCCTTTGTGGTCTTTCCAAAATTTCTTCTGTAATAATTGTTTCAGTAATATTTTCTTCACCACCAATTTCTTCAACATCATCTTCATTTTCCGAAATAATGGAATCCACATTCAAAATATTTTTATCTTCTAAATCCATTTTTCTTTCTTCGTTAAATACAACGCGCGTTCTTTGATATCACTATTCTCTTTGAATCTGTGGATCCATTAAATGATATCCCTAGTCGAATATCCCACAAATATCATTCTCTTCAACTTCTTATCTAACTTCTTCTTTTGAGAGGGAGGAACCAAGACGTATGCATCGCATCCAAATACTCGAATGTTTTGAAGATCGGAATCTTTACCATATTTTAATTTATAAGGAGTACAGTTTTCTATGGATCTACTAGGAATTCTGTTTCTTAGGTATGCAGCAGTTAAAATTGCAAATCTCCAAAAATTCTTGCTAAGTTTCGCTTCAAATATTAAAGCTCGCCCTTTTTTAACAATGTGCGATTGGCCCGCTCAGCAACTCCATTTAAAGGTGCTGTGTACGGAGGAACTGGATCTATTGTAACACCAAATTTAGTAGCACATTTGATGAGTTCACCACAAACATATTCTTTTGCATTGTCGCACTTAATTTTCCGTACTGAAGGATTTGCTTTTAAAAAGTATCTTAATTCATTCACAACATCACTTTTTCCTTTCAGCAAACGAACTTCCATAAAACATGAATAATTATCAATTAATGTCATAAAATAACGCTCACCTGTAGCCATAGGTGGATGAATAGGGCCACAAACATCTGTGTGAATCAATGTCATAGTTTCGGATGCCCTTCGTCTAGGACATTTTCCTATAGGAGAAGCACTTTGTTTGGAAAAAAGTAAACATTTCACAAAATTTATCAAAGGTACGCAATCCAAGCTCTTTTAGGGCTTTATTAGAGGAATGTCCAAGTCGTCTGTGTCATAAATCCTAGTCATTTTCTTTCGCAATAAGGGAAATTTCACAATTTGGAACAAAGTCACAAATATATTGTCCGCTATCATCACGATAGCCCAAACAAATGTTTTCTTTCTCATTTTCAATTAACCCTTTTTAATTTCTAAAAATAACACTATATCCACCTAATTCAATATTCTTTACAGAAATTAATTCTCCATTGAATTCATTAACAAAAAGACATTTTCTAAAGTTATGTCAATTCCATTAGATGTTTTGCCTTTTACACTTCTAATACCTTTCACTTCCAGTTCAATGGAGCGGGATGCACATCGAATAGTTCCTGAAGACAGTTTAATGAATGAAAACCAGTCTTTCTGAGAACACATATGGGATGTTGCCCCGGAATCAATAATGAACTTTTGCGGACTTCCGAAAGTCAAATTGCCAGCAGTAAAAGATAGAGCAGAAGAATATTTTTCATCAGTCTTAGATTCAGATTTGAATTTACATTCCTTTTTAAAATGACCAACACGACCACAATTATAGCATGTTCTCTTTTTACAAAATTTAGCAGTTTGTCCTTTCTTTTTACAATGAAAACATGCGAGTTCTTTTCTCGTAAAAAAAGCCGCACTATCCACAGTTTGTTTCATAAAACGAATACTTGTTTTATTTCTCGAATCATTCAAAAGAGCATCAGAGTCTATCAAACGCTGAGTTACAAAATCTAACGATAAATTCTTACTCGGTTGATTCTCTAATGCAACTTTAACATTTTCAAATTCTGGAGGGAGAGACATCAAAATACAGACGACTGTATCAATATCACTAACCTCCGCTCCAGATATTCGTAAATCGGCGACAAGTTTTGAAACTTCATCTATGTGCTGGCGCATTGGAATATCTCTGTTTTTCTTAAGTGTAGCAAGACATTTTCTAGTTAGTATTTCGTTTACCGCTCCTTTGCTTTCATAAACAGCATGAAGTTTCTCCCATAATTCCTTCGCCGTATTTTCACCACTTATTGATACGAGTACTTGATCACTTATGAGTGACATGAATAATGCGTAGACTTTCTTTCCTTTAACGACTTCTTCTTCCTTATTCACATCGGGCTCCTTAACTAAGTATGTTTCCAGATCTTTCGCAGACAAAACAGCTTCCACTCGTCGCCGCCAAACAGGAAAGTTCTTTCCATCAAATGGATTTACTCCATACAAATCATGCGGCGAAGCCATTGCTTATTGATAAATTTATTCTATCAAGCAATAAATTAAAACTAGAAACAGCTTTTAATTTATAACAGTGAAAATCACGCTCTGCTGTTGAAATTCGTTGAATGAACAAGAGTCCATGAATCGCAAAAAAAAAGAATATTTAATGAAGCAAGTTACAAAGAAAAGAAATTATATATATACTAAGCTAATAGAACAGAACATGGTGTATTTATAGATTTTGGATGGCTTGAACACAACCACAAATCAGAAGGCAGCGTAGCAGACGATTGCGGACGTCTTAGAAGACTACAGCTTTACAAACGAAAAGAGACTGACTTTGTGTTTCTTTGCGATTACTTGCATTATATTATTTACAACAGACCGCAAACTTACTTGCGCGCGTACGAAATCAGAAACTATTGTAGTAAGTGTTTAGATGCCGACAGCAATGAAAGATGTCCTTGATAAGTGCAATTGTATTACAATACAATATATTGAAGACTAGTCTAACCATGGTAACAAAGAAAACATACCCCACTGTAGGGCACTTTTTTCAACTTTACTTAGGTGTGCAAGTAAATATTTTAGATTTCCAAGACCAGCCTGGCGAAACTTCTGATATCATTGTCAATTATTTAAACCAAGTGTTGACAGATAATACACTGCTGAACAACTGCTAAGGGCGGATAACACTATCATCCATAGCAACATAAAATGAAAGGAAGCAAAATGTGCCAGACTTTTGAGGGAGGAGGACTATACGCTCGCAGACCTGTTGTGTGTGTCCCATTGACCAGACAGCACCGTACTGCCCGTTTGCAATGGTGTCGTGAGCATCGCAATTGGACTGAACAGGACTGGGCATGTGTACTATTCTCAGTTGAGAGTAGGTTCAGTCTGTCATCGGATTGTAAACGCTAACTGATCTGGCGCGAGAGTGGTACTGCTTATCGTCCAGAAAATAGTTCCATTTTTCCGTATGCAGCATCAAATGAACATTTTTTTCTTTCAGGTGTTTCACAGCTTTTGTACTTTGCAGGAAAATAAATATTCTTTATTCTAATGTCTGAACAGTGTGGCAACTATATTTTATCCTACTAGGCCTCATGTCTCGCTTAATGTTATGCTACATTGCAATTTGTGATTCGTCCTTAGCAATTGTCCAGCAGTGTAATTTGACAGCAAAACTCATAGCATTTTGGGTGAACATTGCTAACGTCAATTTCGGAGGTGCAGTTAGGCGGGAATTAACAATGTAATAACGAAATTATAATCATCTCTGAAAAAAGAATTAATAAGTATTGGATGTGGAGCCCATGTAATTCACAGTACAATAAAATCTGCTGCAGATGGCTACCTGTAGATTACGAAAGCGTTATTGTGAAGATATATTCATTTTTTTATATTTATATGATTCGATTTGAAGCTCTAAAGGAGTTTTGTGTCGAAACTGAAACGAAATATTAACAAATGGTTGGCAATAGCAAAACCAGATGGCTTGCTCTTATGCCTGCTTTGGAGAGGGTTTTTAAAAATGTATCAGCCGTTAAAAAGTTACTTTTTGAGTACTGAAAAATTTCCCCTGTTACTAAAAAACTTTTTTGATGATCCCACATCCGAATTGTGGTTTATTTTTACAAGCTCAGTCAACAAGTTTTTATCAAGCTGTCTTAAAACTTGAAGGTCAGACTGTCTCGGCAATTGAAGCTGAAAAAGAAATCAATCAATTAAAAGACAATTTAACTCAGAAACAGACCAATCAGTTTCTTCCATTTATGGTCCGTCAATTAATGTTAAAATTGAAAGATAGTGGTACTGATATCGATGAAAAATTTGTGAAAAGGACGGCTACAGAATTCTATAAAACAAGCCGTGAATATCTGGAGCAGTGAATTTGCTTTCTTACCAAAGAAATGGAGATATTTTATTGAGCAGATTTAAAAAAGGTCCCCACATGGGAAGACATTCAAAACTCTCTGGATGTAATAATTGAAATATATTGACTGTAATAAAGATACTGAAGTTTATGACGAATTTTCATTAGTTTCTAATTACATTATATCGCAAAAAATTACAATGAAATAATTTAAATATTTTCATGCAAACTCGTTGGGTAGAAGTATTGAAAAACTTTCGCGCCAACAATCTTCAGCATGAAACCTTTTGTATTGTAATTGAATATATTTTATGTTTGCCTTATACGAATGATGCTGCAGTAGAAAGAGTATTTTTTATTATTAACAAATTGTAGACATCTGAGAAAACCCAGTTACAAATTTCAGTTCTAAAGGCGATGTTGATAATTAAGGTGAATATAAAAAAACGTGCCAAGAGTTTAATTCTTACTTGAAATCGTCTCCAGCTATATTAAAACGAATTTGCTCTTCTGATAAATATGAATATAACTAAAAAACTTTTTTACCTATATTTTGTTATTTGTAATTTTTAAACCAACTAACTTTTTCTGAATAAATAACTTTAAAAAAGTATTGTTTTTTTTGTTTTGTTTTTTTTTTTTTTCATTGACTATCGATTATTTGACTTAAATAAACCAGTGTCCCGTTTTCAGTCAAGAAATAAATGGTAATGTTAGATATTCTTCATTTTGGAGAATGTTTTCTAACACAAGTAAGTAGTAGCAAAAGCAAAAAACCAGTCCATAAGCAAGTTTATGTAAATTTTCAAATTTTATTAGTAGAGGACTCTTATAAAACTCCAACAAAGATGAGTTTTCATCTATGTTCTTAATTTTATCACTGCACTTTAAATCAATAATTTCCATTTGAAGTGCCGAAGCTAAGGTTTCAATGTCAGTGTCAAAAGGATTTCGAAAATTCTTAATTTCACTTGCAATGATATCAAAATCTGAGAAACGAGTAACGGAATTTATCTTCGAAACATTCGATTACAAAATCGACTGTAAACTCGGTCTCTGTAGTGTGGCTGAATATTTCACATGTTTTAAAATGTGTGGAACATTTTTTAGCGTAATTATGATTGAAACAGTATTATTTTCTTTTTCCACATGAGATAAGGGTAATATTGATTGTTAAAACTGCGATAACTTTTCTCATTATCTCCATGCGCATCCTTCCGGGAATCATATGATCCACAATGATGATAAAAAATGTTTATTGTGTTTGTTCCTCTCAAGTCCTGCACTTCGCCTCAAAGTCCGTGAGGGGGAATGGGTGAAGTACGGCTTTTAGCGAACACGACGGAGCTTTGGTTAAGCCGGGATTGGCACTCATTACCTTCGGATAATGAGAACGATGCCCTAACCAACCAGTCCAGCGCTACCCTCGTAAAGGTCATGTATTAAGCATTAACATATGACCTTAAGATACTAAAGATATTCAACAATTCCTCTCCCACAACGGAATGGATTTTTTCACATAGCCGGCGCCCCTCATACATTCAGTGGTGAACTTCACCTTGTTTGCTGCCTCTCGAAGAATGTGATTTGAAGACAGTCAGTAAATTAGTAAACTAGTCTGATTTACGACGTCGTCTCATTATGATGTCCTAATTAACTATGTGTGACGTAGATGAAACGTTTGAGAACTATAATGTAGTCTTCTTAGACAGAAAGAAGCAAACACACAGTTAATAATAGAAAACTATAGTTTCATATTATTTGCCAGCCATAAAAAAGGATGTTGTCTTTTGTATAAATATAAAAATAGATATTTTGCTTAACTTAACGAGAGAAATGTTATTTAATCTATAAAACTCGATCTGTCACAATTGAGTCAATAAATTAAACATTTAATTACCTATTTTATTACTATTATGATCGTTTTTATCAATTGTTTGTGCTATTTGCCTATTGTTTTATTTTAACTGTTTCACTTTGTTTCTTTCCCCTCCCCCCATATGCAAGTCAAGTGTAGTAGGCGGTCTGTTAACCAAAATTAAACATAACTAGCTTACGTACTCCTGTTTGGTTGATTTCTAGTAGAAATACTCAATTAATTTTGTAGTATCTGTTGTTGATAAAGGTATCTGATTTTCAAACAAGTTATTTCTTGTCACCCTGTAAATATTGCAGCATCGAGTTATATCTCCCATCAATTTAAAAGAACATGTAATTAAAATATGTTCTTTTACTTTTTCAATGAATATAGCTTAAACATTAAAAATATTGCCATTTAATCTCTAGATCTTCATTACTGTTTGATCTAAAATAAAATAAAACAGGTTAGTTCAAATAAATCACAACCCCACAAACTCGACATTCAAAATTATATTTATTTTACTACACTGTGCAACATAAACATAACTTTAATAGGTTAGGTCACGACAAAAAACTGTTATGGAGCTTTATGCACGTAGGCTTATAGTTCGCATTGAAGTACGTCGAGAGAGAAATTTCCTGGCAGGGTCCCCCAAGATGTGAAGGCCGTTCCATTACTCTCTGCTAAGACCTGCAGGCAGTGAAGCATGGACAGACTTCTATCTTTGGATTTGTCCATGGATGATGCAGATCTCGGTCCAATAGAAGCTGCACATTACCCCCTCCATATGACTTTGTTTACGATGTAAATGATATTGAATCGCGTCTCCGTGACTAGTCTTCTACAAATGATGAAACAAGTCTATCTATTCTGCTAAAATTGAAAATGTTCTCTCAAGACCATGATGTACATCTCCAATGGATTCCATCCGATGTAAATATCAGTGACAATGAGACCACAGATCGACTGGCTAAAGAGGGCAGTAAGGAAGATACGCCCACTGGTTCATCATTTACTTATCAGGAACTTCACTCTATTGAAAAATCTAGACTACATTCAATCTGACAAATTCCACCAACACACCAATAGTACACTGGAACATCTCCTGGAACTCTTCTGGAAATAAAATGTGACCGAAAATATCAAACTGCCTTGGCCAGATTCTTAAGTGAATATCTAAAATGTTTATCGTTTGAATGTGGTACAAAAAATTATCCCACTTGTAAAAAATGCTGTGACCATCCAGCCTCACCGAAACATATTTTGAATTGCGTCGGACTTTCCCGGGAGGATTTATCCTCAGATCCCCTGTTAGTCATTGACTTTCTAACTGTCAACAATTTATTGGAGTTGATATGACAAATGTCAGATCTTTAAAGAGGATAACCCAACAACAACAACATTATGTTTGTGACAATTGATGTCTTGAAAATACAGGATTCAATCCAACTTACTGGATTTCCTTTCTGATTGCGTTAAATTGATTGCAGCTAAATGATAAGGCAACGCTCTTAGGAGTATAAAATCCTTGATTCGATCCTAATTACAGTTGTTATTGAGGATTAATCCTTTGTGGTAAATGTTCAGTTTTCCAGATATCTTGTCTCAATTTATTATTTAAACAATGGATAAATGAAAATTTTCCATCAGTAAGAGAAGTAATCTGAAATATTTACTATACATGATTTGAATATAATTTTAATTTATAAGCTATTGTTTTGGTTTCTTTATTACCCATAATACTATTTATAGCATTTTAGTTGGGAGAAAATATTCAAGTTCTTAAATAGAAATATATAAATTTATTGGCAGTAAAATATATCGTTCTCAAACATTTTTTGGAAGTGGAGTACCGTAAAAGTTTTCATCTTAGATTGAAAATGAAAAAAACAATTAAAGCTATTTTGGTTGAGATCAAGTTTGACACCAGTGCACTTCAAGCCAATTTATTTCACATTTGCAAATGTAACAAATAAACAAATTGAACAAAACCCATTATAGAACTTTATTTTGTTTTTGTTTAAAAGTATGAAAAGTGACACTTTTAAAAGTATGATAAGTGGAAATATGTTTGACAACACTGAGGATGACGTCGACATTTCTGAAGAACTCGCTGATACTTCTGATCTCCCTACCTCAGTTATAATAACAAATGTAGATGGTGACGTTTTTCTCGATGAATGTCGCAAAGTTCAATTTGAGGAGATTTTTCAGCGCTTCGATGAAGAGGCAACTTTCCAGTATTTTAAAAGCTTTCATCGAGTGCGTGTGAATTTCTCCAACCCAACAGCTGCTGCGATGGCGAGAATTCAATGCCATCAAACGAAAATAGGAGAAAATGTCGTAAATTGTTATTTCGCACTCCCCATTGCGTCTACTGGCAGTAAAGACGGCGAAGGCTCTGAAGGCTATCTTCAGCCTCCATCTCCAGTGCGTCAATTCTTGATATCGCCTCCTGCTTCCCCGCCTGTTGGTTGGGAACCTGTTGATGAAGCTAGGCCATGTATAAACTATGATTTGCTCACAGCCCTTGCAAAACTCACACCTGGGGAAGCTCACGAACTGCACCCTCCCTCTGAATCACAACCTGGCATAGTTGTCCATATTTGTGAAGATCAAAAAACGGAGCGTCGTCCTAAATTAAAAATTGTGCAAACACGCCGACCAGATAGTGTGGACTCCACAAGTAGTATCTCGCCACCATCGTCTCCAACATCTTAATTTCATTTCTGTTAGAGTGCATTGTACGGTAACTCTAGATGCGTTGCTACATCTTATGCACCATACTTATCTGAAGCCAACCATCTTTAGGGCTGATATAAATTTCTACACGATGATTGTAGTTTGAGCTATCAAACTTGATGCTAGTAACCAACGAGTTGTCATATATTGCACTTTAACAATATTTGGTTGGTGTGCATGTTTGCATATATGCTTATTTTCGTGTATCTGTCACAAACCGTGTTAGTTTTAGGAATTTTTGTACATAGATATGCACTGATTGATGATCACTGTTTATGTTAAGTGTGTTGCGACAGATGTGCTATTTAGTTCATTGAAAAATTAAAATATTAATGGAAATATTATATATTTAAATCCATGGTTGTTTTATAACTAAATGTTCCTTTTCAATTTTACATACTTTTAATGGTAATGTTTTCAATAATTCCTGCATGTTGATTGATATTTCTAAAAAATTTATCAATTTATACAACAGATTATTTATTTCCTTCGACTAATGTCATTGTAAATGAGTTTTGTTATAAATAATTGCATCATTTTTTAATTAATTATTTTGTTGTTGTAAATTTATCCATATAAATTTTTATAGAAAATTCAACAGTTTTTCTTTTTTGATAATCAGAATTAAAATTCTACTATTGCTAATTGAATGTTGGATTTTGGGTTTAAAATGTAATAATAATAATACATAATAGTAAATTAAAACATAATTCTATGTAAAATGCAAATTCTGGTAATATTACCTTATTAACAGAGTCTCAACAAAGTTAAAAATGCATGTTGTACTGGTTTTTGAAAGAATGAGAAAACTAGTATAATTTTTTAGAAATTCAGTTTCTATAAATTATTTTATTTACATATTAAATAATTTCCCACATAGTATATTATATACTTAGAGTAGTGTTTTAAGACATATGAATAATTTTTGTTGTTCAAATATATATATGATATGATTGTTTAATGTATTATAAATCATGATATAAATTATATATATTTGTTTGTAAAATATTTTATTTATTGTTAAACTGATTGATTTCAGTATTTTATGTGATACTTTAAAAAATTCTTTATAAAATCTGTTTTGTATGCATATAAACTAAAATTGTTTAATTCATACAATCAGTTACTTTATCTTAGTGAATTTTATTTTTAATTTTAGTGATATTTTTTAATTTATGTCATTTTTTTCACTGCATTTTCAGCATAAGTTTATGCAGCTTTGTTTTTTAAATATTTCATGAAACTATTATATAACAAAGCTTATCCTGATAATTTTTATTTTAAATATGTTTAGGATTTTAATATGTTAGTAATAGTTTTTATGTGGTGATCAAGTCATAATCCAAAGTAATCTGTTATTGTGAAATTAATTTCTTTTACAATCAAAATCACTTTATTGCTTTTTTTTATCATATAATGGTATTTACCATTTGAAACAAAATGCCAGAAAGTATTTAACATTTTACCTTTTATGAACATTTTAAATCATGAAAAAATATTTATGACTTTAAAAAAAATTTTCAATTAGCAGTATTTGCTTCTTTTATATGTTTTCCATGTATTGTCAACAAAAATGTCAACATGACGTGATTTGCATTGGTAAAATGGAATAGTACTTGAATTACTTAACTTAATGTACTTATATCGGTTTAATCTTGTCTCAAATGAGAAGTCATGTGTGTTCGACTCACTTTGAGAAATCACTTTAATTGTGGGAAATGATTTATGAGAATCTTCAATGTAATATTACAAGGTTAATATGAAACGAAATGTGTCAAATAATTTTATTTTATACTTGTGAAATTTTTAGTACTTATCAGAAATGTAGACCCTATAGTTAAAACTGCCACTGATTTGTAATCAAGCTAAATTTGTTTCATAACATTTTCTGAAATTATGAGTAAATGACATTACTTTCAGGTATTTCCAACTTATTAATGGAAATTTATTTCAATGTGGTGGCATTTTATTATGTTTACTGCAGCATTATGACTTTCAGCGCATTTGTATTCACAATGACGAACTGTTATATTATGCAGTTAAATAAAGTAGATATTTAAATTTGGCTCGGTTTTACTGTACAGTCACCCTTGGCGTTTTTTATTTATTTATTTTTTTAAGCCAAATTTGGCGAACAGAGCCTTTTTTTTTTGTCTCATGCGATTCTCGCTAGATGCTCGGTATACAGATGAAGACCAATAAGAATTAAGGTGAAAATTCAATTTTAACAATCCTATAATTTGTGTATACATTTTTAAAATTATTGTTTCTGTATTTAATTTCTTAAAGATATTCTATTTAACAGTTTAATTTGTACTTAATAATTATATTTATTCTTTTCCGAATGTTGCTTTATTTTTCATTGTTATTTGTGTTCGGATTCTTCTGGAATTTTCATTAGAATTCGTATTCTGATTTTCTTAAAACTGATATTTACTTTTTCGAAGTTTCCATATTTTCCTTATTTGCATTCGTTTCCGAAGTAATTTCTTTTTTACAGCTCCCTCGGTCTTTTCGAAATATTCTTGTGAATCAAAATATTTTATCGAAATCAAAATACTTATTCGAAATATTTTTGTGTTTTGTTTGATCTAATTTTATGGATAATTTAACATATCAACTTTTTCACTTTACCAATGGTGTTTGAAATTTATAAATTTGCGATTTTTGTTAATTTTGTAAAATTAGTTGAGTATATTGATAGATACCAACAATGTATGAAATATTTGTCACTATTTCAGCCATTTTTCCTCCCGCCGTTTTTCCCGATCGGAAATTCAGCATAAGTATGATGTCATTCGGCCTTGCCGACTTTTTGAAAATTTCGCCAAGGGTGACCGTATGGTAAAATTTTACCTTAAATTTTTATCACTATGTAATGAGAATTTGTTTCATTAATTAATATTGTCAATATTAATCAAAAGCTCATAGTGAATCAGAGATAAAATTTACTTCAAATGCTTCTTATAACCAATGAATAGTTGTCTGTTTTTTTCATTTATTATTTCATGTTAAATATGGAATTGACTTCATCATGTCAGTCATATATATATTGCATTATACTGCAGAATGGATTGGTATTTATAATGCCTTCTATTAAATTAACTATTGAATATGGCAATAGGTCTTCTGTAATTTTTTAATTTGTTTTAAATTTTTTTCATAATGTAATGGGTACTCCTGGATATTTTTAAATAAGTATGGGAGCTATTTAATTTTAAATTTAAGAAATAAAATTCTTACTTTTTCATCTGTTTTGAAATCTTTTCTGCAGCTGTTGTTACGAGCTTTATTAAAGAGAAATATTTTAAATGTTTACATCATTGGTTTGATATTATTACTCTGCATTTGATCCTTGTTTTGGAACACTGCATAGGAACTTTTTTTGTTGTCTGATATGTATATAGAGTATTTTATCAGTTTGATGAAAGCAATTAGTCTAGATTTATTTACTCTAGATATGCTTCTCAGCATTGGAAACTCTTCATTTTTTTTTCTTAGCAATCATTTTGATCATTAGGAAAAACTAATTCTCTTAATCTCATGCACTCCCACTTTTATTTAGCTTTGAATTTCAAATCGTATAACATCAGAAAAATGTTTTTATCAACTGCGAAAAAGTTTCATTTGTGTAAATATTGCATATTGAAGAAAACAGCAATAATTTTTTTGTTGCTTTTTCATTATATATATGTGTGTGTGTTATTTTTTAAAATAGTTTATGTATGGAAAAATTTTATGCAGCAATGTGTTTCTCTTGCTTTTTTCTCTCATAAAAATTCATTTCTTTTGATGGTGCCAGTAATTAGAGCACATTTTTATATTACAGATTTTAATTACATTTTATTCTATTTTTTATCTCTTATTTTATTTGGCCTAAGATTTAAAAAGGAATGTGAAGACCAATATGCATTGATATTGAAATGATAATTGCATTGATATTGAAAAAAATAAGATTTTTTTTATAATGGTGATAAAAGCTAGGATATTATAAATTAAATGTCAAATGAAAATAAATAATATTAATCCTTATTCGTCATCATTCATTTTTCCTGATGCATAAAAAATGGCAATAGGGTTGGGATTTCTTTGTCTGGATTATTTAAATTGTTTTTTATTCCATGTAGAGTAAATCACGGAATTTACTGGTTCTAATTTTTTCATTTTTATTATATGGAAGATTTATTATACAAATGCCAAAAAATTTGTTGTCTCTTCATTAGTTCTCTTACCTGTAAATTGGTTTTGATGTAACAGGTAGCAAATCCAAGTGTTTAGAATTAAATATTTGATTGATCATTTTAGCACTACAAAATGGAGAATTGAACATTATAGTTTAAGATAACTATATTAATAGATGATTACAGTTACCAGTAGTTTTGGAAATTGCCTTTACTACTTTTCTTGAGTAATATCTTTATTTTTTGCTATCATATATAAAATAAACATCAATAAAAGCATTAAAACAATTATCAAAAATTAATCATTTTTTGATATTACCTAAATATCTGCTTTCAACAAATGCTCAACTTTTTGTTCATATCTGTTATTTCATATCTCTCTGTTACATATTTCCACTTCAAGAAGACATTTTTTCCTGTAATTATTATATGGTTGACATATCAACTGAGTTTATTTATCAATTATTACATTTGTTCATGGGAATGTGTGTGATTTGTTCATGTAAAAAAAACAAAAATTCTAAAAGTAAAAGATTTTTTGCTAGTTTCTGGAAAAAAAGAGAAGTAAAATTGACTTTTTTAACTAGTCCAAAATAATTATGTGGATTAATCACTCTAACTTTAAATGAGTGTGAAACAATCAATGCATATAACAATCTTATATATGATTAGTAATTTTTTTTCCTAGATTCATGTTGCAAATTGCAAAATATTTATGTTGGAATTACTTTCACAAAAGAAATTAAATGTTATATTTTTAATGTATCCACACATTTGAGTTGTTATTTATTCCATCTTTACTGTTATTTGTAAACCATACGTGAAATAATGAATAACACATAATGTAAATTCTATATTTCCAAGGACTTTTAAATCAAATGATAATTTCTTGGCATTTTTGTAATTAGTCTTAAAAGTGTTTAATATGGCTTCTGTTTTATCACAAAATAACAGAGTGTGTTAATGAGTGAATGTGTGGCTATTATTTAACAAATATGTGATTGTTTTGCATAAAAATAACTTATTCTGCGTATTACATTCAAGTATATTTACATGCATTGTATTTAATTGTTATATATACTACTTAAAAATAAAATAATGAAATACCCTTAAACATTTGTAATAACATTTTGGAATTTTACATGTCTTTTATTCATTGTTCAATTGATATTAGAATTGTGATTTTTTGTTTGATATTATATGTAAACCATCCAATTTTTTGGAAATCTTCAACTCATTCAATCATATGACTACCATCAACATATTTCAGCCCACGTAATTTTATAGTCTAATAAAGAACAGTAATATTTAATGCAACAGATTCATGCTTTTTTTTACCCTAATTAATAGTTAAATTAATAAAAGACAACAAATCAATTAAGAAACACATAGAAGTCTAGAAATGAATGCAGCTTTCCCAGTGTCTTTTCAATTTTTTCATTGAATATATATTTTATTATTGATGAATATTTAGTAAAAAGCTCTTTATAAGATATTAAAAATGCATGTTTTGTCATGCTTTTATAATCTTTTTTTTTTTTTTAGATTGTATTATGAGAGTATCCAAATTTGAAGAGTATCTCAATTATAATTACTTTGAATAATTGTAAATTTATTACATACTTAAAATTATTTCTCTTATCCCTTCCATCACTATTCAAAGCTAAATATTTGATGCATGTTATGAGCATTGTAAGTCTTGATCTGCAGGATTTCTATGAAATTAATATTTGCATGTAAAAGCTTTCTTATCACATAAATATGTCATCAGTATTATAACTTTGTAATGTAAGCAAAAATTACTGTTATATCTAATTTATTAAGTTAAATTTTGAATGTAAATATTTTAATTCTATTAATTATTTTAAATCAGTTGTTCTAAATCATGGTACCGTATTGTAAATTTCTTATTAGCACACAGTTAATGTAAATTTTTTTGAACATCTGTAGCATCTTCGACAAATGTTTATCAAAGATGTGCTATATTAATGAGTTTCAAATAAGAAGCTTGGAAAAAATTCCTCTACTTTCACCTCAAGAAATACACCTGGTAAAAACAGGAGTTGTATTTATCGCATAATCATCAACAACCAGGAACCAAGAAAGTAATTAATACTAATGCTTGATTTATCCATCCATTAATAGATTTGAAAAATAAATATTAATCAGAACTTTATAAAGAAAAAGTAGGAAATAGCATTCTTTATGTTAATAAGATTATTAATTACAATCAATGACTGAATCTCTTAAGATATAGATAATGCAAAATTCTTAATTATTCTCTAAAATAAAAATAAGGAATTATATATGTACTAAAAGTATCATAAGTGTGTATAGTACAATTACAATTTTCCTCTTTATTAAGTCATTGCAGTTAAATCTGAAATAATTGTTATTGAAAACAATTGGAAGAGTGGTTAATTTGTATACATTTCTAAATAGGAATTTTTATGAACTTAAAAAGAATCAATTGAAAATGGCCTATTTTTCCTAAAAGTATCACGTTTGTTTTGAAAAGTAGAATATTTTACTATAGTGTAAATGCCCTAAAAATTTTACTGTATTTTCCATATTTTTAACTTCTACAGATAAATATCACATGTAATTTGATTTTATTACAATTCTTATTTTTCATGGTATCATTTATTCCTGAATGTAACAAATTAAAATCTGCGTAGAACAACAGATTTTAAGAATGTAAAAAGTGCAAATTGTCTTTATATTTCAATTATGAAAACTATAATTTCAACTAAAATAACAATAGACCTATATATTTTTCTTTGCCAATCAAAATAATGGAACTTACTCAAACTGCAGTAAAAACATTATTCATTGATTAAAAATTTTATAAATGCATATTGTTTCCAAAATTATATTTGTGTTTTTATTCTTTCATTTTTTAATTTTTCTCTGAAGCTTATTTTAAACAGTTTTAATTTATCTTATTTACTTAAATGTTGTCCTAGATATAAATTTAGAATAGAGTGAAATCGTTCAAAGTGTATATGCTTTCCTGCCACTATACCACTATATAGAATGTTGTTATGCATACTAAAAAAAAGTATTAATTATTCACATATATGTGTGTATAAATTATTCACACACACATAAAATTTTAAACTAATAACATTTACTTCATATTATATTATTTTTAGTTTGGTTAAATTTTTTGAAGTTTCATAATAATAAGGTTCCTCATTCTTGACAATCTTATACTATAATCTCAATGTATCCACAGCATGAATAAATTTTTTTTTTATTATTTTTACTGCAAAGTTATTAAGTATATGTTTCTGTATTTTTTAATGATCTTAAAAGGTATACAGTAAATACCTAATTCTTGGAATATATTTTATTTGGCATGATGTTTAATTTTAATATTTCAAAATTATATGCTATGTGTGAAGTCCAGGAAAAATATTACTTTATTCAGGCATGCAAATATACCTAGAACTTTCACCAAATATTTGTGCTTATTTACTTAAGACGATAGTTAACTAATTGTATATGTTATATGTCATTCTGAAATAATTAAAATGTATAGTATTAAAAAAAAAAGATTTTGATGTGTTATAAGTTTATTTCCTGTTAAAATTCTAGAAAGCATTTGGAATCTGTTAATTTTATGTATGTTTAAAATCTATATTTAAAAATAGAAATTAATGTATACAAAAAATTCATAGAAAAATAAAATACTTGATAAAATATTGTTTATAGTTATGGTTTATTTGGACTTATATGCCCTTTCTATTTTATCTAAATCCTTACTAGCTTAAAATTATGTGATTTTATGAATATTCGAGTTTCAAAGTATTCTGAAGTCATGATAATACTTTAAATTAAATTGGTTTATTCAATAAATTTCAAAAATTTAATATAAAATTAAAGGAAAGATTTTAACACAAATCTTGGAACTTCTGGATTTGGTTCTAATGTTAAGTGTTCTTGTCGAATTCAGAAGTTTCTTATTAAACATTCTTTAAATTTTCATATAAGTATTCACCTGTATTTGAAATACTTTAATCAACCATTTCAGGTATTTTATTATAATTTCAGAAAAGCAACATTATTAAAAAGTTGGTATTTAATCTCAATCTTTAATAGCCTAATAAATATCTATACTATGTAAATGTACATTATAATAATCTATGTTTATTAAAATCTACACATATGTATTGATTTTTTTCAGTGTTGCACACATGACAAATATAAGTTTTAATGAAATCATGTCACAAATATACAAATATATATAAAATCTTGACTTTTGCACTGTGAGGTTTTGTAGATATATTTGTCCATTGGTTTGATGATGTTATTTCAAAATTCATTTGTTATATCTATTTAACTATTTTTTATCTATTCTATTAATTTCACAACTGCAATTTTTTTATTTTATTTTATATCATTATTTAGAATTTTCATTCTTTGTATGACATGCATTTTAATGAAGGAAATTTTTCCTTAGTAACAAAGCATAAGCTTCTACATTTTATTCAGTGAAAATTAATTTATACCCGGGGGAATGATTCAGACATATAGTAAGCATAGATGCTCTGTTTTGTACTACAAACTATTTAGGAATCAAGACAAAATGTAACAACTTGTGCTCATGTGTAAGATTTCTATGGATTTTATTAATAAATATGATATTATATATAATCTTTATATTTCTCTCTGTCCCTATTTAAAAAAGAAAAAATTTTACCTTGTCTTTCTAAGTTATTTTAGTTACAAAATATTTCTTCTATACAGAGCTGATGGCTGTATGATGTTAACAAATATAATTTATTTATATCATACAGTGTGTGTGTGTGTTAAAAATTTTTAGTACATCTAAAAATGTTAAATAGAAGTAGCGTGTCTAAAAAGGCTGATTATATACAATATTTAAAGTTTTTGATTTCTTATATATTATCCCCTCTCTATTGACCTTATAAAGGTCATGTTGTTGCACCAGCGTGCTTCCTGTACCTAGCTCTGAATTGGGCTCTACTAGTTACATAGAAGCAGCCGGGTGAAGTTTTCGTGATTTTGAAGCAGGGACCAAGCAGAAGAGCCACAATACTTGCCTACCATCCTCAGAAAGATCATTTCACTTTTAGAACATTGCAACCATGACATATTTAACTTGACCCTGCTACATTTAGCGAATAGGACGGAGCTGTATTAAGCCGGGATTGGAACTCATTACCTTCCGATTGTGGTGAAACACTTCTATTCGGAAGTTGGCAGCAGCAGCTAGAAAAACTTTCTACCTGAACATTGGCAACACCAATCTATCTCCGAAGAATAGCGCACGGTGAGCAACGGAGCACGTTTCCCCGACAATATTTATTATATTTATTTTATTACACTGTGCAACTTAAACATAATTTTAATTGGTTAGGTTACAACAAAAAAAAACTGTTTATGGAGCTTTATGCGCGTATGCTTATAACTTGCATTGAGTATGATTGAGTTTTGAATTAAAACCTAACAAAAATTGCTGATTTTGAAAAATTGATTGAAAATTAATATGATGAATCCTAAATGAAGAAGATTCTAATTCTTCCTAGCTAAATAATGAAATGAAAATAATGATTAAATTACAATCTAAAAAGTCAAAAGTTTAATATCTCCTGAGAAATTAGTTGAAAAAAATCCAAATATAAATATATATATATATATATATATAAACCCATTTCGAAAAAGATACAATTTCTTGACATCTAACAATTTAGACTATTGATAAAGAGCCCAAATATATTTTTATAACAAAAAAGGAATTAATAAGCAGGTTCTCTGAACTATAAAGCTTTTTGTTTTGTAGAAATTGTGAATAGTTCATTCTAAAATCCATGGTAAGAGTTTTCAAAAATAGCCGAATTGTGGTCAAGAATATCATTCATTATTTCCCACTGAAATCATTTCACCATTAAGTATATAATAGTAAAGAATGTAGTCTATGTTACTAGTTTATTTTTATGCACTAATTAGTATGAATTTTAAGCTAAGCTGGCAGCTTGCTTTTAATTCAAAAGTTCTTGGTTCAAGCACTTGATTATGTTTGCAGAACTTTGTAATCCACTTTAAACACGGGTCCTGGTCTAATTAGCCATTGTGTACACAACATGACTGTTGGCAGCCAATACAGGCCTATGAATTTTTAAGATCTTTAGGATCAACTCTTCTAAGATCTGTTAGCACATGCAAACTACAACTATTTTTAGGAAAAGAAATATATTACTTAAAAAATTTTACACTTTCGAAGTTTCTGTGTAGTTTGAAATATATTTATCAGCTATGCTGAAGAATCAAAGTACTTTAAGCATGGAAATGCGTCTCCACACACAGTGAATCTTATATCATAAAACACTTTCATTATTTTATACCAAATCTGCAGAGGCATTCAGCCTAAAACATAGCATTTTTGTCTAGAATTTGTTGAACGGAAGATAATACTTGTGCTAATATTTCATTATATATTCTTAGTTAAAGCAAAAATCATCTTGTAAATAATTCATAAACAGTAAATAAATTGTATATGGCCTGAAGGTTTATTTCCGAACAGCGAGAATGATAACATTTAGCGATAATTTGTTTCTAAAGAAATGGCACACTAAATTTTATACCTTAAAGTTTATTAGTTTTTCTCGATTCATGTTCGCCCTAGAGGTTGTTTAGACGTTTCTTTGTTTTCTTCTAGAAATAAAGCATCACTTATTATATTGTTATTTCATACCCCTTCAGTGAAGGTATAAGTTTTTAATTTTAATTTGTTTGCACTTACTTAAATTGTGTCTAAGTTTAACGCTATTAGCTAACATAGACATAATTTGAATAGAGCTCAAATCAGTCACATTCATCGTTTCTAGACCAAAAATGTCCTCAAATAGAAAATATGATTGAAATATCTGATATGAACTTAGAAATGGAAACTTATTATAAAATTTTTATTAATAAAAATCCTTATTTTCTTATAAGATCATTTACAACAGAAGAAAGCATTAAATAATAAAATCGATCCGTTTCTGAAAGCGATAAAATTATTTTGAACTGTACCAAGACACAGCAAGAAAATATCTCATTTATAAACAATCTATAGTCCGAAGCCCGCAGACCCTTTACTTCAAATAATAACAGCTATGCTATGAAAGTGATGTATACATATATATACATACATAGATGTATATATTATAAAAAAAATCATGGATTCTCAAAGTCTACTTAGAAGCCACCTCATAACTTCTTCAAATATCTGAGAAAACTATTTCTGATTAATGTCAATTTACTTCATTTTCCTTGCATCAAAGTCAATGCTAATCTTATTTTATGGAACAGTTTTATAATATGTAATACATAAATTTTAAAAACCATGACTGTAACTGACCTATTGACAAGAAAGCGAGGTTTTATTTTCAGAATTACGAGCATTGTACAATTTTGGATCTGGTATCAAACGTATAAGCAGTTTAACTATAAATTTAATATATAGGCTTTTAATTACTATTTTTGAAATAAACCTTAATTTTATAAAATATTTTATAATTATTTACGAAAAATTTCTGAGAATTTTTCATTATTATAGGGGAAATTCTAAAATTGTATTTTAAAATGTTCATGATCTGCAACATTTTTAAACATCATTTAACAAATCTAAAATAATGGAAAAGGTTGATTATAAAATTACCTTTGTGAACGAATTAACATTTTGAAGAAGTAGGATTTACATTATCTTAAGAACTATTAACCAACTCTATCACAATACTAAACCTAAACTTAAAGCTATTCTAACCTATACTAAACCTAAACTTAAATTTATTCTAACCTATACAAAACCTAAACTTAAATCTATTCTAACCTATACTAAACCTAAAATTAAATCTATTCTAACTTACCTTAAAACTAATAACTTTTTATTTTAACGCAAATCCTATTTCTTCAAATGTTAATTATATTTAGGGAGCTTGAAAAATTACTAGTTTTTAAATTAAAATATTAGATCAATATATAATAGGTAGACATTAAATACAGTTTTTTATTCTTTTCAGCATTTAAAAGTATCGGATGTATGTAATAAATTTTTATTTTCACAAATTATTTCACTCATTACATATAATATTGATAATAGTGTTTTACATTAAAGGAGAAATGATATAATTAACTAACTTTAAATGTAAGATAAAATTTGAGGATTGTTGCTATTTATTAAGCACATTTATAAAAAATAACTTCCTGAATAAATTTAAAAGGGTAGTTGCCGATTTTGTATGGTTCTTCCTTATATGAGCAATTAGGAAGGACAATGAATTCTTGGAATTTAAAGTTTAATCAGAAGGTTAAATACACAAAATCTGGTACAAAAAGCCAAGTTGACATATTTTGATTGAAAAATGTGTGCACTTTCAAGTTTCTTCCTAGTATTAAGATGATCAAATAAACAGAATAATCAATTTTGTTTTATTTTTATCATACTAGAGTAATGCATGTCTATACTGATTTTAACGATAAATTAAAATTACTGTAGGATTATAATTTAAAGAGAGTTTCTGAAATAGATAATGTATAATGATTCAAGACATTTGTTTTAAAAATTATTCATAGAAAGATGCGAAATGGAAGATTTTTTTCTCAAACGTCATTAAACGAATGTTAATCAAAATAAAAATTATACACAAAAACTAACAGATCTTTTTTTCTTTAAAAAAAATCTACATAAAAGACCGATCTTTTCCCCATGACGGTGGAATAATTTGCAGTGTACTGTTAACTGCATGACCCTCACTTTTGTTTGCTAGCAGCCAAAAGGGAAACTGGAAGTCTACCGTTATGAAGAAAAGAATCGCTCTTCAAAAATCTTTATATTTGTTATTGTTACAAGTTATAAGAACTTTATTGGAGGGCTTAAAGTTTAAAGCTCAAACTTCAGTCCTACAATTGTAAGATCAACTTTTATCTCAGCTTGTAAGTTACAGTTGAATGCTCACTGTTTTAAAAATGACAGTAGAATGATAAACTAATCTTTTCATCATTTACTTTTTTTGTCGCGTGTCTAAAACAATATTAACAGAAACAAATTGAAACTGAATGTATAACTACTATTCTTTATATGAATAATTCTAAGATTCCTTTTGATCTTTCTCATATTCGTTACAAATCTCGTAAAACGCATAGCATGCACCTCACCTTAAAAAGTTTTATTTTTCTGTGTAGTATGTGATTTATACGCTTGAACTTATTGGCCAAGTAACTCACGAGTTGATCATTATGGCTTTTTCGGAATAAATATGTCACAAATTTATCCTTGTTTCCAAAAAATTCTGAATTTTTGCAATGTTTAACAAATATAAATAAAAGGAAAAATTAATTAATAACTTTCAGATATAAAGTTAGTAATAAGTTATATACAAATATTGTTAATAGCAGTGCGTTGGCAGGGCTTCTCTCTGCCAAGTAATACATACAGATTTATAGAAAAATGGTGCAAAATTTAAATTAGATGATTTAATAAATATGTTGCTTATAACTACATACATAACAATGCAGATGAGGCCCTAACAGTATGGTTAATGGGTTTGGAAAACTCACCCATCACCAAGTGCCTATTAATTTTGAACCACGGTCAGATGACGAGGTCACATCTAAGCTGGCACCCTCCTCTCCACATCCACGCCACACCAGCGGAAGGATGAAACCATGAAGTTATAGAGTAAACTATACATGAAGTAAAAGGGCCAACACTGACTAATATTTTTACACAAAATTTTGAATATTAGCAGAGATTGAACAATGAACTATCAATTTCATAGATTTTTTATGGATATTAATTTTTATTTTCTGAATGTTTTTTGCATTCGTCTGAAAGATATTAATCGAAGCTTTCATTAAAAACTAAAAATTCACAAAATAAACCAATTACAAAAATATTTAACTTTTCCTTGAATGTAATAAATGTGAGTAAGTTGCCTGCTTTTCAGTTGAAAGATGATATAAAGTGCTTCATTCAATCATGAATCAATAGGTAACAAGTGGTAAATAAAAAGCCAAGTTAAATAAGTTCACTAATTGTGATATTAATGGCTAAATGGAATTTTATGATGTTTAATGCTTTAATAGTTCTTCTCGAAAACGTTTAGATTCAAAATGTATCATTTAGTACTTTAAATGTGATGATTTAGAGCACTGAATAGAAATTAATGCTTGAATCATATTCAATGATTGAAACTAATTCTCAAAACTTCTAAATAATCTTCTTTATCATGATTAATCATTAAATAATTTTTAGTATATGGTATCAAGAATTATATCATTCAGTGCATACACTGTAAAAGGTAACTAAGCATATATGAAAATCTTTTTTCAGTTGAATCAGTTAATATGCAAATATATCGAGCAATGTATGTTTTATTTAAGTTTAAATAGGCTCTTTTCCTTTCAGCTCAATACAAAAGAACATAAATCAAAGTTATAATATTTCTGTATTTAAATTTAATATGATTTTAAAGTAATTCAAAGTAATTTCAAAGATTTAGTATAAAATTATTTCATTTATTTTAAATAAAAGTAGAAAATATACACAGTAGAAAATAGCACAAAAAAGGATTAAAAAATCAAACTAATTCCTGTAACATGAGGTGTTTTTGATCACTACTAATGATTAGACAATTCAGAAGATCTTTGATGTGAATAACTGTTTTATCTTTAAATAACACAGAAGAGTTAATTTTGGGAAAGTAAAAGAAGTTACAGAGAGAACATCAATAAAGGTCTTCAACACCACCCCTTTCTGTAGTAGACCAAGAGGAAGATCCAAAAAGAGATCATAATACCTAGAAAAGTTAAACAAATATAATTCTAGCTAACATCTCTTTAAAATCTGTTGTTAAAACCACAAAACATTATTAAACAAAATCATTAAGCATCTATTGATCATTTTGAGTGTTCTTTGATATTGTAAAACTGTATGGATTAGAAAGAAATGAATAAGACAAAAAAATATGAGTATATACATTTACATAACAGAATTATACCTGGTGATCCAAAAGTCAGGAAGAACTTTAAAAATGAATAATTCGAAAACAAATCACGATACAAAGATGCAGTTTGCACCAAATGGATGGAAAAGAAACCGGGTTTTGTGTGGCAATGAAAAAAATTAGTTCTATTGGCAACCAACAGATGACGCTGTCGGATTTCTGATGTAGGATTATGCAAAGCAACAAACGATATAAAAAGAAGCAACTGCAGCAGGTAATAGTAGTCGAAGCTGGTATGCATCGAAATGCTGTCCATAGTTGAGAAAGCTGCTCTATAGTTAAACTGTTTTATAAGAATTCGGAAAGTGCCATTGCGGCATTGCGAGCATATCGCTACATGAAGGGTATGCGAGATAGCAAAGGACCAATAACGTCTTCTGAAAAAATTTGAAGCTACAGGTTCTTTAACGTCACGTCAAAGAAGTGGACGTCCTTCAACTGCAGCTGCTGTTACCACGACAGTGGAGCAGACGATGCAAGCCATGTCGGCGGTTGCTGCACATGGAGAGTGCAGTGCTCGAGAAGTTTCGAGGCAGACAGGAGTGTCATACGGAAGTGTCTGGAGAGCGCTGCGAGTAACTTTGCAATGGTATTCCTACAAGTTGCAACATAACCAAGAACTGAAACCTCCTGACTTCAACTCATTTTTAAAGTTCGTCCTGACTTTTGGATCACCCGGTATTATGTTAACTTAATACATTTCACTGTTTTGCATAAAATGAAAGAACTGCACCAATTAAGATAATTTTATTCTAATATTAAAAATACAAAATGTGAAAAAGTCTAAATCGCATTAAATTAATTTTATAAAAAAATTAGATTAATTTCATAGTTTAAATTTTATGCTCACAAATTCATTTCTAAATTCATCAATTACCAAGACAAAAATATTTAAAGGATAAGGAAGCAATTACATTGAATTAATAAGTCCTTAATAATTATAAACTCTCAATGGAAAATAAAGTTATAAGTCGGAACAGATGTTAGCAACAGCATTATTTTGTTGATAAAGAATTGCGAAAGGTTTTTTCATAACTTCTGCTTAAGAAATAAAATGATACTTAAATGTGAGAATAAGAATGAATGAGAATTATTATTTCAAGTATTTGCTGTCTGCTTGATTAGTTATGACAGAAATGCATTTATTTTAAGTCAATGAATTTCAATTTCATCTTCAATTCCACTAGAAAAAAATGTTTGTGACATACTTCTTACAAAAATGACTACTTGATATTTAATATAAAAGACTGATTCATGTACAAAATCCCTTCGATTAAAAAAGTCGGTGAAAATTTGCCATGTTGTCACCAAATCATTTTGTGTAGTTGCCAAGGTAAATTAACTTACTATTTAGAACATTTATTATTTTAAAGAAAATAACTTATTTCTTGCTAAGTTTAATGCAATGGAGGTGTAATATAAAGCTACTGATATAACTGGTTTTTAATAAGATTTTGATACTGGTTTTTAAATAAGCTTTTGATAATTGAGATCTGGCAGTGCTAAGTTGCTATTGAAAATTTTTGTGAAATAATTGTAGTTCTAATGTTATAATTAGTAATGCTACTATGTTGAATGTGTAAATAAAGACTGCCATAGTAATGTTTAAACATGTTTACTTTAAATTGTTTTATGAGTTTAAATTAAAATTACTTTGATTACTTTTGAATAGATATTATTCACAGGCATCCACAATATATTTTAGACTCAAATTTAAATTGGTAATTTGATTCAACTAAGTATTACTCACACATATTGTTCTCTAGCACATACTTAGTGAAAATTAAACCAAAAATTAATTTTTGCAATATTTTCTTTTATAGTTTGTTCAAAAAATAAAATTTGTGACACAGTTTATTTTCAAAATAATATTAATGTCGCTACAACAAAAAGGTATTTAAAATTTAAAAAAATCCATACATTATAACATGTGTTGTTAAGTTGAAAAAGAAATATAAGCAATGAATTCTTGTTTGAAAAAGAAATGCAAATTGGTTAAAGTAATTACCTTGTGTTTGAAATATAATTTTCTATTGTGGGTAAAAAATGTTTTTTGTTACTTTTTTTTAATCAAAGGGATTTTACACACTTGAAAAGAGATCCATAAACAGAGAAATTGATATTGCACTTACCAATAATCACAACGAATTTTCTAAGGTGCACTGAATTTGCAGTTTCTTAATGAATATAATGTCTATTTCAAAATTCAGCTGAAAAATAATAAATAATATAAGATCAAAATTTAAATTTTTTGTCATTCATTTAGGAAAAATTAACACTATGTAGTAATAATTCTTTGATAAAAATGATAATATCTAGGTTCCTACAGATTTCCAAGAGTCAAACTCCAGGAGTCCAATAAGTAATGACTAATAATGACAATAAGTAAGTAAGTAATGACAATAAGTAATGACTAATAATAAGTAATCAAAAATTTCCAATAAGTAATGACATTTCTTGTTAAATAATTTATTTCATTTTAAAAATTGTTCTTAATCAAATATGCACACAATTATATAAATGCAACATTTTTCAAATATATTAGAATTCAACAGAAATAAATTACTGCAAAAATTAATGAGGATTTTCTTTTAAGTTAGAATTATTTAATGATCACTTGGAAAAGCCTTAAATGCATCTACAGTTAGAACAAAAAATATTTATTTACATGGTCAATACTTTTTATATTAAAGCATTGTTCATTGTATATAAAATAAAAGGTTACTTTAGAATTTTTAAGCACCTTCAATAGATTCCTTTCTATCAATTTGTAGAATATTTTAAGATGTACCTCTTTATAAAAAAACTTACTCAAAACAAAGGAAATACAATATTAGATAAAGTTTCTAGAATATTACTTTTTCCCAATTTTTGCTTAATAAAAGCAATTCTTCTGTTAATTTCAAATTTGTTTTAAAACTATATTATTTCACATTCATATTCTTAAGGGGAATCCTTCCTCAAAATAAATCTAGAAATGATCTTCAGCGCCATCTAGCGCAGTTGTTTAGGGGCAGTCCTTCTTACAAAAACTGAAAGAACTGGTTGGTGAATTTAAACTCATAAGCCACGCCAAAGCACCTGTTTACAAAGAAAAAATAGTTCCTATCTCAATGGGGGGGCGAATTTTAAGTGGGGAATGAGAAGACCACTTAACCGCAATAGGGGTAAAGTGGACAACCTAACCCCCGCATCCTAATTTCCTTCAGCATGTTCTGACGCAGATTTTCTCCGCATATGTGGTCAGTTTGTTTGTCCCCTCTCGCCTCAGGGTATTCCTTCCTGGAACTGTCTGTCTGTAAATCTCATGGGTGAGGAAAAAGTAAGGCTGGCTCAAATGCTTCTCAAATTTGACCCCGGAAATATCCGTTGTGAGCTTAGTCAAGCAATGAGAGAGAAAAAGCTCTGCTCTGAGATTTTGGGAAGAAATATTCTATTTACTGGTTCAGCAGAAAAGTATACAAATGCATAAAAAAATTTATCAATTTTGCTATTATTATTCATTAAATGATCAAAACTTAATATCAATGTTAAAATAAAAATATAAAGTATACTTATTTATTATTCTTGATATAAATTCATTTGCTTTGATTTTACGAGATTTGATTCTTTTTTAACGGGCCTTATGAGAAAGCAAAACAGTTGCGCTTCTCTCTAAGTATTTCTCACTTTTAAAAATATTTTCAAATAGGCAAAAATGCCGGAATTTCTTATCTCTCTTTAAAAAAAAGAAAATAATGTAGTTTATTTATTAACTTTGGAATAACTCTTTTAAAAGCTTTATAAAATATTTCGATACAAAATTTACGGAAAATTCCGTATATTTCGCTTATAATTTCTATCAATGACTTTTGTAGGAATGGAAAGTCTACCTCTCTATTTAGATTGATCAGGCATATCGACATTGCTTAGAAATATATCAAGAAACAAACTTTAAAAGCAATATAAGTCATAATCCGCACTTTTTAGTTCAAATATGGCGTTATCATCATTCGAATCTGAAGAAATGAATTCCCTCAAGAAAAGTAGAGCCTTTAATTTTTTAGAATTAAGTAATCTTCATTTGGGAATAAGCAAATGAATAATTTTTATTTATATATTTATTTTTAGCCCCTTAACAAATTACAATAGAATGTGCTTCTCAATAAAATCATATAAATATTAAAAATGTTCTGAATATTTCCTTTGTCGAAATGTCGTAAAATAATTTAGGGTCTTACATTTCATCTAAATTCAATGTACATACAATTTTCAAATTTCTTAAATTTCCTTCATAAATAATCCTCTTAAATTTTCTTTCTGTAACAAAATTTTTGAACTCTAGGTATCCAACATCAGAGCTCCAAGCTTGCAGCCAAATTTATAGCATCATCTTTAAATTTTTTTTATTAATTCTGAGTGAATTTATACTCATTTTAACTCGCTAAAACTCATAAAATTTTGAAGATAATGATCTTATAATGTGTTCATTTTAAAAGTATCAAGTGACAATTTAGGTATACATTTTTTTTATTTTTAGGTATATAAGTATAAACAAATTATTCTTCTCCATCACCTTCAAATTTGTATTTTCCATATAAGTTTAGAGGATTTCAAACCATTTTCAGCATATAATAATCTACTTTTTATAATTTTTCAGTACTGTTATTTAACAAAATATCTGGAAATTTAAAAATACAGTTCTTAAGATTTTTTCCATATATATATATATATATATATATATATATATATATATATATATATATATATATATATATATATATATATATATAAGAGCAAAGCAATCCTAGTTGATTCCTAAAGACGTTACACTACTACTCTGAGGTCAAGCTGGGAAAGTGTATGCGTGATGAGCCAACTTCTCTCCTTTTCATGGCTATAAGTAAATCCTGTTTTATTTGGTAGTTGAATTCTATCTCCGTTCGTATGCAGGAAACGAAAATTTACTTTAAATTAATTTACTAATTTTAATTTTATTATACTTTGACATAAGGGATCTTGTAACATATATTATGGTAAATAAATTCCTGAGAAAGGGATCTTATTAAATTATTTCACTAAATAATTGCCAAAGACAGCAAAATTAAATTTAATAGTCATAAATTGCAAGCTCTCAAATTATTTTACATCATATTATTTACAATAATTATTCATATTTTATGTATATAAATTCATAACCTTGCTAATTGTTGTGCAGCAAAATATTCTAATAATGTTTAGCAAATAAAATTTTACATATCTTAAATACTAGAATTTACAATATATAGATTCTCATAGCTAGTTCGCAATTAAGATCGAGAAGTTTATGTAGATTTGTGTGTGTACTGTAATTTGAAAGCATTTACATAACTGAAAATTATTATCTTATATGTCGCAATATTTGATAAAAAACATAAATTATAATCAAATGTGTATAATTCTTCATAATGTTACTAAAATAATCTTATGTAATACCTACCTCATATGCAACTATTTTAGATTTACTACAACAATTCTAACATTCTAAAATCATATTAGAAAATATTTCCTTGAAATAATAGATATTTCTTTACTAAATATTTTTTAAATGTGTAACCATGAATAATATTAATTCTCTTATTAAAATTTAAAAATAAATTTTAAAAATTTTAAATGTATACAGAATGTTTAATAGAAAATTGATGCCAAATATTTTTTAACAGATATTTGTTAAAGAAAATTAAATTAATCATACCAGCAATTTACATAATTATGTATTCACGTAAGTGTTTATAAACGTAAATAGGTATTCATGTATTAACATAAGCATATTTGCATCCACATATGTGTGAATGCCGGTATTTATATATGTATGCAACCACGTCATATGTATATATAACAATATATGTATGCATATAAGTATTATAATGAATATATTCAAAAACATTACTCACTGATTCATACAGTTGTTCTATTTCTTCAGAACAGCATCCTGTAAATAAAAATATTTAGTAAATAATAATAAGAAAAAAACAATACCTATAGGAATGACTGAATACTTTAAATAAAAAAATTAGGTACATATGTATTGTTGCAACCATATTGGCGCCATTATATAAGACTGAGCCAATTCTATAAAACGGGATACACCGACGGGACGTGGAGCATGTAGGTGAAAAATACAATGTAATAAAAACAGTATAAAAGAAAATAATATATAATATAGATAGAAAAATATTAAGTAATTTTTATACCTTTATTTAACGATATATCAGCCACATTTTGGTGGAAAATATTGCAAAATGGTTTTTAAAATAGAATCAAAACAACTTTTTTTATTGTTTTCTTGGTCTTGTCGCCATATGAATTCTGCCAAGTAAGACTCAAGATAGTGTCTTGCTGTACCCTGTTGTCTCTTGTTCCTCCATTTCGCAGAACCACAGACTCTTTCGATTGTTTGGGTATGCACACCCGTTTCGGGGTCGACAAAATTATATTTGTGATTTACTCTAAAATGATTAAATCTAGCGATAGCCAATTGATCAGCAGATACTCTCCAACTATCAGAATAAAGTATACTCCGTTCCTCAATATTTTCAACAATTTTCTGGAAAAGCGTGGCTGCTGTTCTATTAGGAACAGTTGTTAAAAAATGCTTGTTTGGTCTCGCGATAGACGCTACCAAAAATTATTTGACCTGAATTATTTTTCCTTTTTGTGAACAAGCTTTTATCTATTTCCACAATATGACCAGGTTCACCTATTTTAATTCTTTCTTTGCTTTCCATGAGGAGAACACAAATCTCTCTCGTATAATTATTTCAGTCTATGACTGATTTGTCAGCTAAATTAAGTTCTTCATCACAAAATTTGACTGTAAATTCTTTGTATAGCAATACATGAATCTTACTGCTGTTAATAACGGGATACGCCTTTCCTCAAACCAATTACCACTTCTTATTCCCGCATGTTGATTACAGGGTGCAATGTTGCACTTCCAAAAAATCTGTTTTCCAAAATTAAGCTTCATTAGGCAAGACTAGGTACATTTCCTAACAACTGGTAAAATGTTATATTTCTGTAAAAATGTAATAGGCATCTTTTTCAGAAATCGGTAAATCCCAGATTCGCATTTTAGAATTCGAGCTTGCTATTTTTAATGAATGGATATGCTAAGAAAAGTGGCAAGCAGAGAAATTTGAAAGGAAGTAAATGGTTGCCAATTCATTGCCTTAGATGCGTGTGACATTGGGGTTGCCAATTTGGCAAGTTATCCCAGAGGTTGGTATGGTTGCGATAATATGTAAGTACCAAAAAATATAGTCAAGTAATTGCCTAAAAAACACAACATTGATTACATACTAAGTATAACAAATATTTATGGAAATTCATTGCATTTAAACATCAAATGCAATGGGCACTTACATACCAGCAAAACATCCACTAAAAAAAAATTTTATTCTCATTTTAAGTACATTTTTATAAATATTTCAAAATTAAGCAAAATTATATTATTTTTAATTGAAATAAAGCATAGAAATATGCAGAATTTTTTTACCTGATTGTATGCAATAAATTTTCTGATTAAAAAATTAAAATTTTAAATAATTATTCATAAATTTGATATTTCCTAAATATTTGATTTATTAAATTTATATCATATTAAAATAATTCTTCATAATTGTGAGATATAAAAAAATAACAAAATTATTAAATACAAGATTCATATGAAATCAATAGCAATAAGTTTTAACTTCACAATTGATTATTTAAATATGAATGGAGGAAACCTATAGCTACTACATATTAATAAATTTTATTCAAAGAGAGGACATATATAAATATCAAATTTGATTACATCGTATATTCCTAATAAAAGATCAATGATATTAATAAAATTTCAACATGAAAATTTTTATTAATACATAAGTATGAATTCTCCTTAAAATAAAGTTTGTTTTTTTTTTATTTTATTTTTGGAACATTTATTGGAACAAAAACATTTATTTTTGGCCACATTATTTCCCTTGAAATATTCTTATTTTATAGAAACTTTTTGCATTTCAGAGTTAAATAAAATACTTACCCTCACAACGTAATGGTAAGGTAGGTAAAGCCACATCACTAACCATTTTGGAAGTCTATAAAATAAAAATATTAAAAAATATAAAATAAGCATAAAATATATCTTTGTAAGAAATGGTTTCTACGAAATATTCACTCAAGATTTAACACATAGTTAATGAATTATGTGTTTAATATACAATTTCATTGAAATAACAATAATCTTATAAATCAAGAAATCTAGCATACAGTAGAACTCCAATTATCCGAATTAATTGGGAACAAACTCCATTTGAATAATTAAAAATTTGGTTATATATAACTGGATCTTTTCAAAAAAGCATCGATTTTGATTTCAGTAGAAAATAGGTTAAAAAAACTACTTATTTTTAAAATAAAAAAAGAAATCTTTTGCATGGAAAGTCAATATTTGTACATGGTGTTTTACATATATTAACTATTACAAGTGCTGAACATTATTACAGCATGTATGTACAGTGCTGTAACTGAGCCAGTTGCTAGTTCATTGCTGTATCAGCTAGTTGCTGTATTTCACATTTTCAGACAGCCATGTTGTACATGACAGTGGAAATTTGCTTGCGGTTACACTCAGACTGATATTCTACCTACTTCAATGTAATTTCAAAATTGCCAAATGCTTCACTAACTGATGATCCAGAGTCTGCTTGGTTATCTTTGAGGTAATTTTTGATGAGACAATTATTACGATCATCTTCTTGCTCAACATTTCCAAGTTAACCCTATCATTTGTGCAATTTGAAATCTATAGAGCCTCTGACTCATATAATACATTCTCCTATATCTTCAGTTTTCAAAAGAATGTATTTGAATTTCACAAGTGACACATTTTTCTAATCTTCTCTCTTTTTACTTAAGCTTCTTAGTTTAGCTTTTCTTGAGCTTTTCCCTTCCCATCATTTTCCTTCTCTTATTCAGTCTAATTCTGAGGGCAAATCAGATAATGAGCAATTCGGATAGACAGAGTTCAGATTATTAAAGATCTACTGTACTCATAAATCTATTGAGAAGTTTAAAACTAAACTCCATGGTACGACAGCCCATGTGGGCCAAGGCCACAGTGCCCATAACTGTTTCATTACCGAGAGCCCTGGGGTGCGAAGCATAAGTCCCAGTTAGGTGCTCAGCCTAACGTAAGACCCCCAGATAGAGAAGTTTACTTAAAAATACAATTTCTCTGTCTGAAGTGAGTAATTTATTGTTCAATTTAATTGGCTCTTTCCTAATATCTTGCTGATTGTTAATTTTAGAGAGGAAACAGTAGGCATTTAAGGCGTCCCTAAAATATATTAAAAAAAGTCTAAAATATATTATCTAAAAAGCATTTTGTTCTAAGCTTTCATTTAGAAAATTCATTTATATTGCATAGAATGCATTTTCGATTTTTCACAAATAGTAATTCATTCTCAAAAAAGTAATTGTATAAAGGCTTTTAGGAATAAGTTGACAAAAATTATTCAGATGCTAATATTTAAAAACAAAATGAAATAGATATTTAGAATCATTTATGGCTTTAGAACCTGAGAAATACTTTGTGACTATTATTCTTATCATTTACAATTTGCTTTTAAAATATGATTAAGAAGGATAAATGATTAATTTTTTAAAGAATGGCTTAAAAAGCTTAAAGCAACTATTCATGATGAGACTATGTCATTTGTTCCATAATATGAAAATTATTTCAAATATGGCTTTTGCACACATTGTAATAATAGAAAACCATATAGCCACAATTTCAACGCATCTTCCTTCATTTGAATGACAAAAGGAAAAGGAATTTGGAGGATGAATATGATTTCAAGGTAATTCATTGCCATGATGAATGTAATTCATTGCCGTACAGTTCTATAAAGTTCCCTGGAACTGTACGAAAATGAATTACATTCAACTGTTAAAAGAATTCAATTTAAAACAGCTGGTAATTATTAATTTCAAAATAATATCTTAATAACATAAACACTAAGTGATAATTTTTCATGAATCTTTCATTGAAAAACAATAAATAATGCAAAATGGAAAACTTAGTTTCATCATTTCAGAAGTTTCCACCTGGTAAATGTTCTATTGCTAACATTTTTTAAAAATTAAATTTTTAAAAATTATTTTAATGTTAATGTTTCTATGGATAGTTACAGAAGAAAAGATTTTTTAAAGGAAATAAATTCCAAGAATATTTTAAAATTTCAAAAAAGAGTACAAATTTTAATAACAAATTTGGAGAATCTTACAAATGATTTCTTCAATTATACAACGTCATATTAATAAATATATTAACAATCTGTAATAGTAACTAAATTAGAAAAAATTCAGAAAAGATTAAAAAATACTACCTTTCAGACATTTCATCTGTTCTTTTTCTTCTGCAAAAACAAACAAATAATTAATAAACTTAAGACATTAAAATATGTACATAAAGTAAATTCATTTAATAAAGAATTTTTAAAAAAAATTATTCTTCGTAAAAAAAATGTTAATATTCCAACAGGTTTAAATAATTTTTAATTACAAATTTCTCTTTTTATGCTCATTTAATACACTTCTGACTCCCAAAATGCAATCTAAAGCAATACCAGAGATATCACAGTAAATACTTTACTTGGCAGGTAACACATTACACAAATATCAAGATTGAAACTACAGCCTCATGAAGTGTGGATGATGAGTTGTTAGTGTAGCTGTTATTATTATATAAACACTACCATATTTCTTGGCAGAGGCTGAAACTAGTTTGTATTCTAAAAATACAACAATCAATTCAAGTTTAAATATTACCAAAATTGATAAGATGCCTCAATGATGATGTATCCCTGGTGAGTTGTTGTGCAAGCATGTACCACATTTTAAAATGGTAGTAAATGAGAACAAGCTTGCCAAGGAAGCAATTCAAAAATAGAATAGACTTCTTGAACATTGCATTCTAGGTGTGGTCATGCAGAGAATACAGCTAACATATAAGTGCTCAAGCTATGGGAGAAACACAAATTCATTAGAGATGTAAAGCTAATTGCTTAGCATACTGACAATGCAAACTGAAGTGAGTAGAAGTGAATTCCTGTTGGTTAAGTACAAAGTCAGTATGCTGATTCATAATGCAACAGTTCAGAAGTCTCTCACTTATCAGTCACAGATTCAAATCCCATCATTCTGTCTATCTACATATCGTTAAAAAGTATCAGTGTTTACTATTTACTTAGTTTGCTTATAACATTGTTTGCAAATCAGACAAAACAATACAAATGAAAGTTCTCTTTAATTATGAACTTATTAAATTTAGGACTGCTAGCAGCAGCTTTTTTGGGAAACGTTAGCACATACATTGCAATGGTGAAAAGCAAATTTTCAAAAAAATAACAGAAAAAAACGAATGATTTTAATGTCATTTGTTTTTTTCCCAAACAGACTGAGAGACAAATAAGAGAGGGAATAAGATGTCCTAGATATTTATTTTTCACGTCCAGTAATCCTCTGCCATTAGGATAATTATAAAAAGGAAAAGAATTCCTTTCTATTTCTTGAAAAAGAGAAGAGTATAGGTACCCTAATTATTTATAAATATTATAATCAAAATTTTGAAATAAAGCATAATTTTAAGTTAGCCAGACATCATGACTGAAGTTTCCTTATATATTAATTTCTTTACTTCTGTTTCCAATTCAATCCCAAATAAAACTTAATGTGAACAGACTTAGGATTTTATTTGAGGATTATTTATAGATTGTCGATGATTTTTTTCAACAAAATACATCAGAGTGATTAGCCTCTAAAAATGCAGTTGGTGCAGAATAATTGTTTTTAATTCAGTTGAAACTACACGAATGGTAATCCCGAAAAAATTTCAATGTTATAGCTTGATGTCTGACATTTGGTTTTCGTTATACATTTGCATTCTACCTCTTAAAATTTTTACATATTTCTTCATAAAAATTTTAAGTAACATAGAAAACATAACTTCAGTATTAAAAATTTCACAGAAATATATCTTTAGATGCATAGATTTTAAGCACATACTTTTTAAATACAAAAAAATATATAAATAAGTAACTTACTTGCTTGAAACAGTGGTCTGCTGGAAAAAAGAAAAAACCATAATTTGAACAATATTTCTAATAAGAACATAGTTAATCTAAAACTAAACAGTATACGTTTTAAACTTACTCTTCTGGAGTGCAATTCACTGTCTCTGATTCTTGACAAAAGCTTGCTGCGATCACAAGTTTCAGAAAGCTGAAAAAGAAATGTTGCTCCATAAAATTTAATTCACAAGACATTAATTATAAAATCAGTTTTACAGATAAATTTTAGATAAAAATACAGCAAAATTTTTAAATAACAGCTTTTAAATAACATGTTTAACTTAGAAACAATTTCAACTAGAAAAACATAGTTCCCAAAGCACCAACAAAAGTTCCTTTTTATAAATGAAATGTTTTCCTTCTTATTCAAAATAAAAATTGCTCAACTTTGTTATCCAACTAAAAATTTAAAAAAGTTATCTATTTATTTCTAAAAACTTTAATCTTACTTTTGGACTTGTTTTTACAATAACAACTTCTTTTATCAAAGTTTTAAAAAACAATTTAACAATTCGTTTTTCACGTTTCACTAAGAAAATAAAAATTCTATAGAATAATTCAGATTGCTTTTGGTTGTAGCCTTCAATAGACAAAAAAATGTAATTTTTCTAAATAGAAGTGTTTTCTAATAACAAACACCCATTGAAAATATTGTTTTCAATAAAAAACAATTTTTGATCAATGAATGTAAAATGATTTTGCCTTGTAGCCTTAATCATAATATGTGGTTCTTTTACAATTAGCATCAGGAAAATTATGTTTTTATAAGATAGAAAAGAGGAAAGCTTATAAAAGGTATTGCAAGTTTTCGAAAGCTTCAATTTTAAGAACTGATGATTTGTCAATTTCTCAGAATAAAACTTGAGAAAAAAAAAAAGAAAGAGAATGGATGAATGAGCATTTGATAGTTAAGTGTGGAAACTAATGTTAAAATTATATTATTTAATCATCTGAAAGGTCATCCTTTAAATCATTTTTCTTAGCTTTCACTCTCCTCATGATTCTTTTTATAAGTAGGCATATAGTTTTAAATTTTTTATTTAAATTTTTCTAATTGAAACAAATTTTTTTTTAATAGAAATCAGAGTATTTGACTTTTAAAATACTGTTGTCTGAAAATATTTGATACTATACATTAGGTTTAATGCCCCTATTGCCCTATGTCAGGTGCAAATTGCCAGTAACATAACCTCCTGATCTAAAGTGGTTTAAACTTTAACCCATGGAAATACCACTATTTCAACATGTTTGGATAAATTCAACATTTGGATTGGTATCAACCTTTAAATTTGCCTTTAAATAAGATCAGGCACTTGTCTTTAACCACTGAGAGTATCATTTGCTATAGAGCTTTAGCCAGCAAAGTAGCTAGTACAATGTTCATTAAAGTATCCTGCAGGTCTTTAGTATATGAAAACTTCATATTTAAATGGTTAATGGGTAGTGGCTTTGATCAGCTTTTGTTTTACACAGTTCTATAGATATCACTCCTCATGTGTTGGAAAAGGTTATTACATCAATCACTTGCAGATCACTTCTAGTCAATTTACATAAAATTTTAAGAGTGCAATAATATTGATTTCATCCTTTCACCGGTGGTTTCAAAATTCATAGCATATCACACCAACATTTATTGAAAAAATGTCAAGAGCCATATATATGTCTTTGTTAGCTATGCATTGAATTGTTAATAATCCTGCTTGCTCTCAGCAAAGTTCCCATACCTTACATCAATCAAATGTGTCTGATATTTTGTTAGTACCAAGATTACCAAACCCTGGAATTTATAAATGCGTAATGATTGATAAATGCCTAGTGGAATGCACACCAAGCAGACAAACAATTTTTATTACTTCATATGTAGTGACACTAATGCAAGCAATATTCGAAAAATTTCATTAGCCATTGATGTTAATATGCAATATGATGCCATTGTTCATTACTGATGGGTTTCATGATCTATTTTTAAATATTTTATTTTCAGTATCTGAGCTTTTCATATGTTTAATATCTTTTCATAAAAAAATTGTATGGGCATAAATATTCATATTCTAAAAACATTTTCAAAAATTCGTCAAAATATTTCAAAAAATTAGAAAATTGATTCATTTGGGAAAAAAAATGTGTGCAATGCTTAATCATATTTTCAATAACTTTTTTCATGTTTAACATCCAGATGTAACTTAAAAATAGTTCATCATTTTCTGGCTCTTTAAATTTTGTATAATCATGTTTTGTTCAAACGATTCATTTGTCCCAGAACTTAAAACATATTAACATTAATTTTAAAACATCATAAGAGGATATAAAAAAATGACTGTAAACCCTTACAATCACCCAAAATTATAATGGGAATCAAACCTATAATTCTTGAACTGAAGATAAACACCAGGAGAGAGATCATTTAACTAATACAAAGAAAATGGTTTTTGAAGCCTCAGAGGTGTTGGCACCTCTCACTTTTTTCAAGAGTTAAAAGCAGGATTTAGACCACGTGGATTGTCCATCCAGAGCACCAACGGTATCTGTGTTCTCATCCTGAAATCTAACAGCTTTAAAAGACAGGAAAAAACTATTCTCGTCCACTTTTGAAATAATCTACTCGGATCATTAAAATTTTCTGAAGGCTCCAAAAATGTTTAGTTTAATACCAACTGTTTCGCTGAACAAGCTATGCCAGAACACTTCTTAGAGTGCCTGGGGCTATCCAAGCAAGATTTATATGACGATAATTTGATGGTTCTAGATTTTTGGGAGTGTTTAACATTATAGGGATCTGCTACTGGTGGCCAAAGTGGACATTCAACAATTACAAAATGGTTTCTACACATGCAAGTGAAAATAATATCCAGAAAAGAAAATTGCCTTGGATGAAGGATGTTTGGCCCCACTTGTGATAAGAAATTATTTATATCCTGGTATGATATTTAATGATACTCCTCAAATTGTGTGACTACATTAATTTTTCCTAGTAAATTTTCAGAATTTAAAAAATTCCTAGGAATTAAAATGTGTTTATTGATATTTTAATTCATGACAAAAAAATTTTTGGTACTTAAGTAACAAAATTTACTTAGTTTCTGATATTTTGCTGATAAACTGTTTGATGGTAGATGGTGAAAAAGAACTTTTTATAATTTCAAAAAATTTCCTTTTAATGTTATAAATAAGTAAAAAATTAGCTTAAATTAAATCTTATGAATATTGTTTCTTCATTTTTAGGCTTTTATATTAGATCAAAACTAGCTTTTGAAGAAAAATTTAGTAATAAATGTGAAATATTATAATTTATATAACAATGAAAACAAAGTACATTTCTATTATAGTTTTGCTCTGTAATAAAAAAGGCTCCATGTCATCTATGTTATTCTAAAAAATAATTTAATATTAATAATAAACATAACTTATTATAAATATGCTTTAAATAATTAATGAGATAAAAATGTATTAAATTTTCAAAATGTCTAAAGTTGATTGATTAATATATAACAGAAATCAATTAATCTATAGTTTACTATTAGTTAATTTAATTAATCTGTTAATGCAAAATAAAGCTATAAAAAATCTTTCAATCTAGTAACACAAAATAAAAAACTTAATCATAAAAGCAAATATAACTATATTCCATATAATACATCTTATGATTAAACCTTAAAAATGGTATTGATTTTTTTTAAATAATTTCTTCATAAAAAATGATTATATTTTAAGATGAATAAACATACCAGTCCAGAAAGAGGGAGAAGGTCTCGTTCCATCTTATTTAAAATGTTCTTCTCACCTCTTCGAATCTTCCAGACCATATGATCTAGGTGTTTCTGCAGATCATCACCATTAACAAAATCTGAGGAGAAGTCACCCCAAATACTAATAAGCAGTCTCATTTGTACGAGTGTTTTTTTGCAAGGACGTTGCAAATATCCAGAATGTATGATCTACAAGATTAATAAATCCAACAAATTATTCAACAGTTCTTCAACAAGGATATGTTGTGATTGGAGAAGCATAAAAATATTAAAAAAAACATGATTATAAAGTAAATAATTCCTAATAAATATTCTTAAAAGGAAGTGTAAAAAATTTTACAGAATACAGTAAAAGACAAGGAAAAATTGTTAAATAAAATTTAAAGCATTTTTAAAAAGAATATTAGAAACTAGTCTACTAGCAAATGAACTCAAGAATATACTTGTACTCAAAAATTAATCAAATATAATGGTAATTTTAAAGAAAATTCAATTTAGAATAATAAAAAACATTGTAAGCTAATTCAGGAAAGTTATAAAAAAAAGGAAACAATGCAAAAGGCCTTCATTCAAAAAGGTCATTATTCACCTTGGTTGCTCAAAAAATTTTTGAAAGAAAAATGTTCAAATAATTATTAAAGAACGTAATATTAAAGAACTTAAAATTAAAAAAAAACATTTTAATAAGGCGCATGGGCACATCTCTCAGCAAGCATTTATCACGTAAGTTTTCTCATATCTTCTGACATGTGATTGTTAAATTGAAATTCAGATATAAAATAGTGAGACACATGAACATACAAATGGAATTGAAACATAATCAGCTCTAGATGAACGCATAGGTAAAAAGGTATGACTTTGATGCTATGTCAAAGAGCAATTGTTTAAATTAAGACATGACATCTCAAACCCACACAAAATCATGAAATATAAAAATAGACAATAACAATAAAAGAAATACAAATGGAAACCATGCATCATTATCTTGATAACACTGATTATTTTTTCCTTTAATTAGATATACAGATAATCTTTCAGATTGGTAATATATGAAAACCTTAATAGTTTGAATTTCCCTTCTTAAATTATAAATGATTTATACAAAATTATTGCAATACTTAGCCATTTAAATTTACCTCAGAATGGATAAATATTTCCATCTAATTTTATTATATTTTGACATAAGGGATCTTGTAACATATATTATGGTAAATAAATTCCTGAGAAAGTGATCTTATTAAATTATTTCACTAAATAATTGCCAAAGACAGCAAAATTAAATTTAATAGTCTTAAATTGCAAGCTCTCAAATTATTTTACATTAGATTATTTACAATAATTATTCATATTTTATGTATATAAATTCATAACCTTGCTAATTGTTGTACAGCAAAATATTCTAATAATGTTTAGCAAATAAAATTTTACATATCTTAAATACTAGACTTTACAATATATAGATTCTCATAGCTAGTTCGCAATTATGATCGAGAAGTTTATGTAGATTTGTATGTGTACCGTAATTTGAAAGCATTTACATAACTGAAAATTATTATCTCATATCACAATATTTGATTAAAAACATAAATCATAATCAAATGCGTATAATTCTTCATAATGTTACTAAAATAATCTTATGTAATACCTACCTCATATGCAACTATTTTAGATTTACTACAACAAAAAATTCTAACATTCTAAAATCATATTAGAAAATATTTCCTTGAAATAATAGATATTTCTTTAATAAATATTTTTTTAAATATGTAACCATTAATAATATTAATTCTCTTATTAAAATTTAAATATAAATTTTAAAAATTTTAAATGTATACAGAATGTTTAATAGAAAATTGATGCCAAATATTTTTTAACAGATATTTGTTAAAGAAAATTAAATTAATCATACCAGCAATTTACATAATTATGTATTCACGTAAGTGTTTATAAACGTAAATAGGTATTCATGTATTAACATAAGCATATTTGCATCCACATATGTGTGAATGCCGGTATTTATATATGTATGCAACCACGTCATATGTATATATAACAATATATGTATGCATATAAGTATTATAATGAATATATTCAAAAACATTACTCACTGATTCATACAGTTGTTCTATTTCTTCAGAACAGCATCCTGTAAATAAAAATATTTAGTAAATAATAATAAGAAAAAAACAATACCTATAGGAATGACTGAATACTTTAAATAAAAAAATTAGGTACATATGTATTGTTGCAACCATATTGGCGCCATTATATAAGACCGAGCCAATTCTATAAAACGGGATACGCCGACGGGACGTGGAGCATGTAGGTGAAAAATACAATGTAATAAAAACAGTATAAAAGAAAATAATATATAATATAGATAGAAAAATATTAAGTAATTTTTATACCTTTATTTAACGATATATCAGCCACATTTTGGTGGAAAATATTGCAAAATAGTTTTTAAAATAGAATCAAAACAACTTTTTTTATTGTTTTCTTGGTCTTGTCGCCATATGAATTCTGCCAAGTAAGACTCACGATAGTGTCTTGCTGTACCCTGTTGTCTCTTGTTCCTCCATTTCGCAGAACCACAGACTCTTTCGATTGTTTGGGTATGCACACCCGTTTCGGGATCGACAAAATTATATTTGTGATTTACTCTAAAATGATTAAATCTAGCGATAGCCAATTGATCAGTCAGATACTCTCCAACTATCAGAATAAAGTATACTCCGTTCCTCAATATTTTCAACAATTTTCTGGAAAAGCGTGGCTGCTGTTCTATTAGGAACAGTTGTTAAAAAATGCTTGTTTGGTCTCGCGATAGACGCTACCAAAAATTATTCGACCTGAATTATTTTTCCTTTTTGTGAACAAGCTTTTATCTATTTCCACAATATGACCAGGTTCACCTATTTTAATTCTTTCTTTGCTTTCCATGAGGAGAACACAAATCTCTCTCGTATAATTATTCCAGTCTATGACTGATTTGTCAGCTAAATTAAGTTCTTCATCACAAAATTTGACTGTAAATTCTTTGTATAGCAATACATGAATCTTACTGCTGTTAATAACGGGATACGCCTTTCCTCAAACCAATTACCACTTCTTATTCCCGCATGTTGATTACAGGGTGCAATGTTGCACTTCCAAAAAATCTGTTTTCCAAAATTAAGCTTCATTAGGCAAGACTAGGTACATTTCCTAACAACTGGTAAAATGTTATATTTCTGTAAAAATGTAACAGGCATCTTTTTCAGAAATCGGTAAATCCCAGATTCGCATTTTAGAATTCGAGCTTGCTATTTTCAATGAATGGATATGCTAAGAAAAGTGGCAAGCAGAGAAATTTGAAAGGAAGTAAATGGTTGCCAATTCAGTGCCTTAGATGCGTGTGACATTGGGGTTGCCAATTTGGCAAGTTATCCCAGAGGTAGGTATGGTTGCGATAATATGTAAGTACCAAAAAATATAGTCAAGTAATTGCCTAAAAAACACAACATTGATTACATACTAAGTATAACAAATATTTATGGAAATTCATTGCATTTAAACATTAAATGCAATGGGCACTTACATACCAGCAAAACATCCACTAAAAAAAAATTTTATTCTCATTTTAAGTACATTTTTATAAATATTTCAAAATTAAGCAAAATTATATTATTTTTAATTGAAATAAAGCATAGAAATATGCAGAATTTTTTTACCTGATTGTATGCAATAAATTTTCTGATTAAAAAATTAAAATTTTAAATAATTATTCATAAATTTGATATTTCCTAAATATTTGATTTATTAAATTTATATCATATTAAAATAATTCTTCATAATTGTGAGATATAAAAAAAATAACAAAATTATTAAATACGAGATTCATATGAAATCAATAGCAATAAGTTTTAACTTCACAATTGATTATTTAAATATGAATGGAGGAGACCTATAGCTACTACATATTAATAAATTTTATTCAAAGAGAGGACATATATAAATATCAAATTTGATTACACGTATATTCCTAATAAAAGATCAATGATATTAATAAAATTTCAACATGAAAATTTTTATTAATACATAAGTATGAATTCTCCTTAAAATAAAGTTTGTTTTTTTTTATTTTATTTTTGGAACATTTATTGGAACAAAAACATTTATTTTTGGCCACATTATTTCCCTTGAAATATTCTTATTTTATAGAAACTTTTTGCATTTCAGAGTTAAATAAAATACTTACCCTCACAACGTAATGGTAAGGTAGGTAAAGCCACATCACTAACCATTTTGGAAGTCTATAAAATAAAAATATTAAAAAATATAAAATAAGCATAAAATATATCTTTGTAAGAAATGGTTTCTACGAAATATTCACTCAAGATTTAACACATAGTTAATGAATTATGTGTTTAATATACAATTTCATTGAAATAACAATAATCTTATAAATCAAGAAATCTAGCATACAGTAGAACTCCAATTATCCGAATTAATTGGGAACAAACTCCATTTGAATAATTAAAAATTTGGTTATATATAACTGGATCTTTTCAAAAAAGCATCTATTTTAATTTCAGTAGAAAATAGGTTAAAAAAAACTACTTATTTTTAAAATAAAAAAAGAAATCTTTTGCATGGAAAGTCAATATTTGTACATGGTGTTTTACATATATTAACTATTACAAGTGCTGAACATTATTACAGCATGTATGTACAGTGCTGTAACTGAGCCAGTTGCTAGTTCATTGCTGATCAGCTAGTTGCTGTATTTCACATTTTCAAACAGCCATGTTGTACATGACAGTGGAAATTTGCTTGCGGTTACACTCAGACTGATATTCTACCTACTTCAATGTAATTTCAAAATTGCCAAATGCTTCACTAACTGATGATCCAGAGTCTGCTTGGTTATCTTTGAGGTAATTTTTGATGAGACAATTATTAAGATCATCTTCTTGCTCAACATTTCCAAGTTAACCCTATCATTTGTGCAATTTGAAATCTATAGAGCCTCTGACTCATATAATACATTCTCCTATATCTTCAGTTTTCAAAAGAATGTATTTGAATTTCACAAGTGACACATTTTTCTAATCTTCTCTCTTTTTACTTAAGCTTCTTAGTTTAGCTTTTCTTGAGCTTTTCCCTTCCCATCATTTTCCTTCTCTTATTCAGTCTAATTCTGAGGGCAAATCAGATAATGAGCAATTCGGATAGACAGAGTTCAGATTATTAAAGATCTACTGTACTCATAAATCTATTGAGAAGTTTAAAACTAAACTCCATGGTACGACAGCCCATGTGGGCCAAGGCCTACAGTGCCCATAACTGTTTCATTACCGAGAGCCCTGGGGTGCGAAGCATAAGTCCCAGTTAAGTGCTCAGCCTAACGTAAGACCCCCAGATAGAGAAGTTTACTTAAAAATACAAAGTTTAAATTTTACATAAAAAATATTTTATGTCATCTATACACAGGGTGGCATCTACGCTAGAAAATACGAAGGCAAGTAATAAATTTTGTAATTGTTACTTTCAAGTGATATTTATAAACTATTCTTATTATCAGAAGGGTCAATTTCAAAACAACGAGGCAACAATGAATTTATTATCTACGAGTATTTATGAGGAGAAATATGTAAATTAAATTAAAGCAATTCCAATTTTTATTGGAATTTAGTCTCTTCTGGCAGTTTAATAAACAAAAAAATCATTGTCAAAACATTTTTAAAAACAGATCTCTTTAAAAAATTTTATCTAATCAAAGGAACTCCAATTCACTAGTGATATAAATGTATAGAGTTTTAATTCCTTTTCCATCTATGAGTTAAATTTCTTAGCTCTGCTTCAGAATTAAAATTGTAGGATCATTTTGACCGTAATTCTCAATTTTTTTCAAGTACATTTTTAAGGATTTAAAAATTTGATGTCACACAAAGAAAAATATATATTAATTTACCTATAATACACTGTGTAAAATAGTTTATGATAATAATTTTGAATGCAAATTAAAATAATATGTACTACAAAAAACAATATATTTATTACTTTACTCATAATTTAAAAATGCATGTATAGTAATTTTTACTATATACACTTTTTTAAATTTGGCACCACACATTAAGAATCTGGCAGAACAGAAAGGTGACATACCACAGTGATTGAGAATCACTGATTTAATACACTTTTTCAGGTGACCAGCCACTAAGAGCATTTCCACCTTTTAGCATTCTAAGGGACATCGTCATCCTGAAAGTGGGTTTCAATGTATTTATCTAATGATATATTTTCTCAGATAAGTCACCCTTGTTAGTAAACTTACAATAACTGTTAGTAATTTGATAATTAATAATAATCAAATTGGTAATATAACAAAAGCCAAAATATCAAGTACAAAATTTTTTAATCTATTTTAGGCCAAGCATAGAAATATTATAAAGAGTGGTATTATTTATTTTTTAATGTGTTTTAAAAGATACAAAAAAGTTTTGTGCATAAAAAGTTATGTTTTATTTAAAATATTAAGTAGTGTGAAAAAGACCAAATGAATAAACAAATCATTTGATTTTATAATAGTATCATAGTCAAACATTCTATATATTTATGAAATTTTTCAAATTATTTTGGGGGCAAATGAATTTGGCATTTGAAACATAAATGAAACACCTGGTGTTAGCACATTTTGCTTCTCTATGGGATTTTTTCATGTTAAGTTATAGATGGTGTGTTTGATTTCATCAGTCCACATTTCTTTCAATGGAGATTTAGATAAAGGACCTCCTTTATTAGGATGTATAATCTGTAATGTATTTTTACCACATGAACTGTTCTTGCATTCAGATTTTGATAGCTAGTTAAAATTTTTAAGTCTATGCTGTCATTGTTTCAGTAGAAATTCTTCTGCAGCTTCCATGAATCTATATTAAAGATATCAATTAAAATAAAGCAAGCATGATTTGGACAAAAGAAATCACGGTGCAAGTCATAATTTGCAATAAAACTCTGAAATCTTGAATAAGCCTATTTATTTGAATCTATTTTAGCCTATTTTTCATGCATTCAACCAACGAGGCAGTAGCACACTATTAAATTTAAATACAAATATTTAATTAAAGATGATCAAAAATACTTTATGTGTACGCAAGCATATAAAAACACTTAGTACTTTCATTGCACAAAGAGAGAGTTTTTAAATATATCGTTCTAATATTAATGCAACAAGGTTATTAAACAAAGAATTATTTTCAAAAACATTTTAATATTAAGCAACACTAAGCATTTTAAAGTCATAAGCCAATTGTTTTTAAATTTCAAATGTTAACTATCCATGTCAATAAATATTTATATTGGTAAAAAGTTGGTATTAAGTAGAAACATGAGTTTTATGCAGTAGATAAAAAATAAAACTTACAGTGATAATTGATTTAATATTATAAAAGAGTCAAGATTTGTTCTAACATAAAGATATTTGAAAGTATAAATTATAATTTCATTCATTTTAAAAAAAATATTTGCTGAAACTGAAAGCGCATGCCTGAAAGCGCGAAGTTAGCGCATGCCTGGTATTTCTCAGTTAATTATTAAATTAAGTATTCTAGTTTAATTTCTTTATTTAATCTCGCTATATTTTAATACCTTATGTTTTTTTTATACAAAAAACACTATCCAGATATCATTGTTTAAAATTCAAAAAATTAAAATTATAACAGAAATTAAAAATTATTAAATAAAAGAAATTAAAAATTATCATGAAATATTAAAAACATGCTAATCGAAGTTCATTTAAAATTATCCATCTACCGGCATTGTAAAATAATATATGAGTGGGAATTGTATTTTTATTGTTATTGACTTTTCACATTACTTATTTATCATTAAATATTGCGCGCTAATTCTTTGTTTTTTTTCTATTGAGCGTTTCCCCACTCTTTCTTTGACATGCCCTCTTCACAGTAATGCTTCTCCTAGATTCGCGGCAACCCCATCTCAGCCTTCCAACAAAACTGAGATTTGGAGCGCTAAAAAAGTGGCGGACAAGGTCATTTAGTTCTATCGGAATCCTGCTGAACAGTGTAAAAATAAATTGACAATAAGAACAAAAATATAGTATTTATCACGATTCTTAAGAATATTAAACTAATGATATTGTAATAATCAAAACCGGAAGGTGGAAAACCAAAATCCACACTAAAAAAAATAAATATCAAAAAATTTAAAAACAAGAAATCTATTCAGATATCGTAAGTTTATCTCAAAGTATTTCTTAAAGAATTTATGCAATTGATATTGTGCTTTATTGCACTAAATTTATTAGCATAATTTAAAATAGCTAAATCAAAAAGACATCAATTTTTGCCTTCCTTTTCAAGAATTTTTTAGAATTCAAATTTTTTATCTAACAAATAAAAAATTAGTTATTTACTTTTAAACAGGATATTAAATGCATGCTCAAATAAAGCAATTTTGCATTGTAAATTAAAAAAAAATACTAAGTTATTTACGTAACATAATTTGGATGTAATAATCAGCATTATTACAGCTTAGTATTACACTGACATTTTAATGCGCGTCAGCAATAAGAGAATGTCGAAGTTTTTATAATTTATTAAACACAGTAATCACTTTCTAAGATCATAAATTTCTAGTAAGTGTATCTCAACGGAACAGGAGATGGCATAATATTCCTTGAGACTCATTTCATATTAAACTCGACTAGAAAGTATTCTCTTACAATGATGAGAATACTTCGTGCAAGTGCCAATAATGTCACAAAATAGCTACAATCAATCAATAAAACAAGAAATGATAGAAATGTAAATTTAAGTAGTGACTGCTAACGTGAATTAAGCAGCAATAATCAAATCTCTCTCTAAATATATAATTTATAAAATACACAGAAATAAATTTAATTTATTCCTGAAAATTATTTTTTATTGATTCTATTGAACAATTGTTTATATAACCATAATTGGTAATTGAATTAAAAGTATCCAAAAGTATCCCTTACATGTTACACTTTCAGAGAAACATTTTCTTTATAATTATTGATATCCATAAACATAATTTAGTTCCATTAATATAAAAAACACAATTAGAACATACATTTTTATGTTTAAAAATATTGCTTTAAAATTAATTATAATTTTTATTATTAATTTTTATAAATTAAATAACTCTGATATATATATAATTTATTGATATATATATATAATTTATTATACTATATTAGTTATTATAAATTATTATTAAAAAAGTTGTAGGATGCGAAAAAGAGTCTTGATAATGATATATTAATGTAATATTAAGATGAATAATAAGAATATAAATATATATGATTGTATGAAAATATTATAAAATATAATCTTGGAAGTCAAAGAAAATAATTTAATAAGCAATTAAGTTTTTTCGAACAAATATTGATCAATTTTTAGGGATGGTCACATATTTATTTAAAGGGAATTATGAAACTTAAGAAAAGTTACTTAACGTTAACAATTATTTGGTAACTGATAGCACATGCATTTGTTAAAAAAATTTTTATAAAAATTACATAAAGATGTTTAAGATAAAATTTTAAATGACTTGAAATTTGAAAATAATTAAATTGTCATAAATCAAGATTTTTATTGGGAAATATCAAATCTTATCTCAATATATTTTATCTTACAATTTCGATTTTTGATTAAAAGCTCAACATTATTATGAAATTGATGGTATTGTTCTGAAGAAACATCACAGTTTGACAATATATTCTAATAAGAAAATAAGAATGAAATTTACTTACAAATCAAAAAGTAAAAATCAAACACAAAGTAGAGCACAAAGGCATAAAAGAACTAAGATTCTCGCACAAATCTCTCCTGGTCTTACAAAAAATGACACAGACTAAAGCACAGAGACGTACCAGAACAAAGAATGATAAAGAAGGAATCTCACTTAGGGATGGGAAGAAATACTTGTAACAAGTATTTTGTTATCAGTATTTGAATGTAACAACCTGTAATCAGTACTTTTTCTTCCAAATACTCAGTACTTCCAGTAACAAAGCCAGCGTGAGTTCGAGTATCTTCAGACAGTTGCAGGTACAATGTACTTAACCAGTTTCTAAAAGACAGAGCGAGGACGTGTCTGTTACAATGTAATCAGCAAGTACGTACTTGTTACAAAGTAATCAGCGAGTACGTGAGTACGTGGTTGTTACAAAGTGACAAGCAAGTACGTAAGTACGTGGTTGTTACAAAGTAACAAGCAAGTACGTGAGTACATGGTTGTTACAAAGTAACAAGCAAGTACGTGAGTACATGGTTGTTACAAAGTAACTAGCAAGTACGTGAGTACGTGGTTGTTACAAAGTAACAAGCAAGTACGTGAGTACGTGGTTGTTACAAAGTAATAAGTGTACTTGACTGAATGTAACAAGTACAGAAGAGCCAATGACAGAGCGAGTACAAGTAACAATGTCATCGATATATCGATACAGACGGACGAATTAGGAGATTGTGTCAGGATTTGGGAAATAAGGATGGGTAGGAGAAGAGAAATGAGATGCTGGTTAACTGGAAAATAGAAGATTGATTCTTGGGAATTAGAAAATCTCTTTGGGCTGAAGCAACACCCCCTAGAGATTCATGTATTTTAGGAGAGGGTGTTGGCTGGAGAGGGTACATAATGAATTTCTATTGCGAAATGAAGAAAAAAAGCAAGTTCATTTGTTTCGTTTTTGTTAAAAAAATAAATGAGTTGGGAAAATCAATAATCGAAGCACATTTATTTAATGGTTATACTTCTGGTTTTAAATATGTCACTTTTTAATATAAGAAAAAAGGCTGATATTCTTGTTATATATTATTCCATATTTATTGATTTATTATTCTTATTATTTTTTTAACTTTTAATTAATTTTAATTAAATTTTTAAAATCTGATTATTGTTTCCAAAATTACTCTATTAGCTTGAACAGAAAGTGAATGGAATTTTTTTACTATATTTTAGTTTTAAAGATTATTTTTAAAAAAATATTTCTAAAAGTAATTAAATATTTTTTACTTTAAAATTTTTTTTTACTTCAAAAATATTTTTACCATTAAAATTTTGGTAGTTATATAATCACATAATTTGCTGTTCTGAAAATGAGAAAACAAAATTAGGGAAAATTGTTCACGTATATAAAAATGCATATTTTCAATTCGTATTTAAAATTTAAAATGGTATGATTGGGGGATGATTTTCGGAAACAGGAAAGGATATTGGAAAATAATTAATAACACTGAATTCTGAGAATTTTCTAGAACTTTTTGTATTTCAAATATAGAATTTTACTCTTGAATGTAAGTACCTGTTAAAAAATAAAAAACATTCGCTCAATATTCATAATGAGCTGCATTTAAGCAAATTAATTAAGATGTGTTATATTAAGTAGTTTTATAGAAAAATTAAATTTCGTTTAGAGATTTAATCAGAAAATATGTATTTCTAGCTTTTCTTAAAATAATATAACTGGGAATCAAGCATCTAAATTAAAATGTACGCCAGCACATTAAATTGAGAAAAATTACCTTTATTTTTATAAAACCAAGTTTTCAGTTCAGATTTATGTCGGTAAATTCAGTTTAAATCGTAAAAAAAAAAAAATTACTTTTTGCATAAATTTCTGCACAAAATATAATATAATTCTATTTAAATAAATGAACCGAAATTTATCACAACATAATTTAAAAAATCGTTGAAATATAATAAAGGTAGTTTATTCATTTTAATTATGAACTTCGAAATGAAAAGAAAATTTTTTTAATTAAGTAAACTTTTACTTTTTATCTTTATTTATACCATCATGTGTATATTATAAATTACAGTTTGACGTAAATAAAATATATGTATTTTATTTCCTGTATTTTGTATTAAACATTACATTTTACTTAATATTTTACATTAAAACAACATAACATTTAGATTATTGGTAAAACAGTTTTACATTTTTTGATAGTTAATGAATTTCTGTGTTACTATAAAAGTTACTTTATGAATGATGATGATATTCACCTAAAAAGTATTAATACAGTTTTAATTGCAAAGGTACTTTATTTATCCATAAATTAAGATTCAGGAAACTGAAGCAAGATACGTGAGTTAATGCAATTTTTATTTTAGAAAATCTAGTTTATCTATTTCATAAAAATATAAACAAATAAACGTCATTTATAAAATAAATAACTATCTATTAGGTATCAAAAAATTTTACTATAATTGTTTCATCAATGTTTAATTATAGAAAAATATAAGAAATTTAATTTGATTTTTGTTAAAAGTAATTGTATATTTCTAAGCAAATTTAAAAAAAATCTCCTTGTAATTGATTAATCCTCTCACTTTGCGATTCTTTACAAATTATTTGATAGTTAATTATAAAAATTCATTTATATAATTGGAAAATCTTACTAAATTAAAAACAAAAAATTAAGTTGATGATTTGGTTGAAAAATAGAAATTATATTATCACGACTAATTTAATATTTTAATTAAACTTTGAAAATTACAATCGAATAATTTGAAAATTTACTTAGAACAGATGAAAATTCAAAAAAAAATGTAAATAACAAAAGATTAGGATTTTTTTATACTGAAAGAAATATATTTATTAAAATATACAAGTTCAAAATTTTTCACTGAAAAACTGTTTGTTGAGGGAATAACTTATGTTTAATTGCTTCATACTAAAAATTAAAGTTTTTCAGGAAAAACAAAATTTGCTATTATTGAAATGTTGCATTTATAAAAAGAAAATTTTTTATAGATTATTATATAAGTTTTTATTTTAACCTTAACTGGATGCTTATTTACAAATGATAATGATTTAAATTAACATTAATTATGTTAATTAATTTTATGAAATTATACAAAATGTTTTATATTTAATTATTAATTTTTAATTAATTATTAATTTATAACTAATTTAGTTTTTATTTATTCATAAAACGTGAAAAACATTGTCACTATATTTTAATCCGATAGATGGCAGCACAAAATATGTAACAAGTACACAAAGTAATCGGTAAAATACTTGTTACTTTAAAAGTAACTGTACTCAGTACGTACCAAGTACAAGAAAAGTAACAAAGTCCCATCCCTAATCTCATTTCGTCAAGTTCAGTTTTAGTCTTCATTACCAACCAATCACAGAAAGGGTGCAAAGGAAGGACGAATTCATCTTTAAAAAGGGATGGATGGATGACTGACCTTGACGACGGTCATGTCAACCAAGGCATACATCTGCCAGATATACGATAATTCTTTACAAAATTAATCTTTTTTATTATTTATATATTTTAATGTAGATCAAAATATTGATAATTATTTTTTGTCAATGCATAAAATTTAATAGACTTACCATTTTCTTAATTCTAACTGAAACCTACAGCAATCCATTGAATGTAAATATTTTACTATATTTATATAAAATGAGTTTTAAAAAAATATAGGTAGAAATAGCTGCAACAGAATGTTAAATACCATAATAATTAGCATATTTATTTTTTATTTCAAAAAATAAATAGTACAGATATATTAATTCATTTTACTAATATGTATTACATATTGCAATTAAATGTAATAACATATTCACATTCTTTTTTTCAGTTTTAATCTAAGCTAATAAGCCTTGAAAGAAGGACATAAATGCACTATTATTGTATATTTCTATAAAGTAGAGTGTTAATACAGTGAATCAACAGTTGTCAGAAATTTTCATGTTTGGTAAAAGTTTTCTTCTGAAAAAGTTCTGAATTTTCTTGTTTTCGAAGTATCAATTTAATTATTTTAATAGCATTTTTAATGGTATTAAAATATAATATTTAATAAATTAAATTGTAATAAAATTATTGGCGTGCGAGAGAGTTTCTAGGGAAATGACTGAAATATAAAAAACACATTTGAATTAATTACACAGTTATTGACTTTTGGTATTACACCTGGACTTACTTCAATACTTATAAATCAAATCCAATAAAAACATTTTAATGTTTAAACATTTAATATTTTTAATCATTAAATTAGTTTATAGCAAACAAATTTAAATATTTCCACATAGTTTTCACATGTAATGTAATGCTGAAAATTTTTTAATAATTTTTCAAACATCGAATCGAGTTATTTTGGTTGAATTTTTATTTCCTTCATACATGTGAACATAAATTGATCATTATAACTTCATTAACTTAAAATTTCAATAAAAATAAGTAGATTATATATTAAAGAGTAAAAATGTGTAAATCATAATATAATATGATTTATAGATACCTTAATTTTGCCATACAATTTTACTTATATTTATGTATATTATCAACTAAAACAAGATAACGTATAATCTATTCGATGATGTTCAATAAGTCTCATGCAGAAAATTGAATTATACGAAATTCCATTGAAACCATATATTTCGAATCCTCTTAAAAAATCATTTTTGCTACGATAAATTTAATAATATTCAGATTACAAATTATGCTCTTCTTTAATTATGACGTAGAAAAGATATTAATCTATATTGGATATAGTACAATTTAAGGATTCCTTCTCTCGTCATTAGAATGTGCGGAATTTATAAAATACTTTTATTTTACTTTATTTGATGATGTCGAACGCAAATTACAATTATTCACTCTTAACTATTTACAAGTTTGTAATTACTATCAAATATGGTTACTTATGAGCTACTGTGAAATTATATGAGCACGCTTACTTCATAAATAGCATTTCTCAAACAAATTTTTGAGTAACTGGAAATTTTATTTATTTTAGATACCAAAAATTCAGGTAAATATATTTGATGTTTATATTATTGATTTATTGTTAAAACTCACAAAAGTATTTTACCAAGCTAAAATTGTGTGTGAAAATTTATCTACGGTATTATAAAAATTCCAAGTGAATTCCGAATGAAGTAAGGCAAAATACACTTCTGTATCACACATCGCAAATTCGAGCCTTTATTCGTGTTATTCATTTATTTCAAGGATGGAAAAAAATTTTCACAACAGAATCGCCATTAATATCAAAAGTACTTATCGTTCGTTATCTTAGAAAGGAATTTCACTTCTGACTAATTCAACACCATTGTCACTTATTTTAAATTATTTGTTTTTACATTTATCCTTGTGAGAAATTTCGCATTTAAAATAGCTTCTTAATTATATCAATCAGACCATTATTGCTAACCAAAATTATTTTTATTGAAAAAAATTGTAATGTAATTTTGATAATTTATGAATATTTCATTTCTTTACCACATAAAACCAATTTTTCTGATTCCAAAACTTAAAGATTTTAGTTAATAAGTCTTCATCTGATTTCACTTTAGATAACTAAATTATGTTAAAGCATTACCAATGCAAAATGCATATAAGCATAGAATAACTAATACAGACAAAAAAAAATAAAGAAATTTCTTCCAAAACACACATAAGTTTAAATAAAATTATGTAATTAGATTTACTTAAGGTTACTATTAGAAATTTTTTAACAAGCAATATATAAATATATTATATTATTAAAAATATTTTTTCCCAAAACAGATACACTATGCGTTCTTCCTTCGAATTTTTCATTGATTCAAAATGTTATCAAGAATTACATACACACACATATACTGAAATAAAAAATATATATTTTAACTGTTTTATTTCATAAATTTATTTAGAGAAATTTTCTCAATCGGTTATCATAGTAGCGAAAATGTTCTTATTTTAATATAACCAATGAAACTATTTTCTTAGGATATTGAGATATATTTTATTATTAAAATAAGTGCTAATTTTTATTAAAATCAAAACTTGTATCCTTTATGGATCATTTTAGAAGTATTGTTCATGCAATGGCATAAGTTTTTTTTTTTTTTTTTTTTATCTTTAAATAAATTTATATCATTTGAAGACGATCCTGTTTACAATGCAGAATGAGAAATATGCCAATTTCTTTATTTCAATTTAAAAGATATATTTTTCATATAAACTGAATAAATAAATTAAAATATATATTCTGTATACTTAAGCATATAAAAAATATTTATAGATTTTAAAATTTTACCATTTTAAAAAAGAATTTTTTTAATATAAGGTGCTAAGTCAACAAAATTCTAAGTCAAAAAAAGTAATTTCCTCGAATAAAAACATTTAAACATTAAATAAATTAATTTTAAATGAATAATTTTAAGTAATTTGATAAATAATTTTCAAAACTCTCTTCTATAAGAATGTTAGTAAATGTTTATACTGGCAAAAAAAAAAGTATTAAATATTCAAATCGAAAGAGTACATAACAGACAGAAAATATAACTTACTGCCATAATATTTTTAAAGTCGAATCTCTAGACTTTCAAAAGTTTAAATTTTCGTTTCCGACTAACAATATTTGGGAAGAAATGAAATACTGACCCAGTGAACAATAAAAAGGAAAGAAAGCTCATGTGTTTTCCGAGAATTCGAAAGTAATTAGTTCTCGATCCCCACCATTTCGATTCCAAGAAGACAATTCCCTTCGCGGCATTCTGCAAGGCTATTTTGAGAAAATGTCTCCCCTTTCGTTTAAGGTCAGTCTGGCGCCGGACACAATATTTTGTTCAAAGGGAACAGCTAATACTATCACATTTCAACAGGAATTTTTCCTACGAGTATAACCCGGCTCTAGATAACAAGGCTAAAGCAATACTTGAAATAAAAACGCAGGGCAGTTCTTAATTCGGATTATAGATGCACAATAATTTCACACAAAGATATTTTCTTAATTTAATTACTACTAATGTTTCTATTATTACGCTGCTTGATATTAAAAATGAATTTATGATTTTTCTGATGATATAAACATATTTAAATGAATTTTAGGAAATAAAATTGACATGAAGATTGAGATATTTTAAGTTATTTGATAAGTTTTATTATTTTCCCCTTTCACTTAAAGAGACTCATCTTTTTCGCAACATTAATTATTATTTTTTCTTTAAAATGAAGGTTTCTGAAGTTTTGGGGCTCACGATAATCCAAATCTAGATTGTTGAATTCTTGCCAATCGAATGTAATTATATATTTATATAACTACTTATACCCTTACACATTAAGTTTTTCTATGATGATATTGAATATGTACTGTATGGTAGTTTAAGAATGTTTTAAAAAACAACTTTCACTGTTGATGAATTCTATATTACTGAATTCCATCATAATTACATATCAAAAACAAGCAAAATTTATTTTTGTTTTGATCTAAAGAAGGTGAAGAACATTTTAAAATTTAATAAATGACACTTTCTTTTTTTTTTAAAGACATATTTTTGAAATTATATTTCTTAAAAAGCAATTTATATGGGGAAACCATTTACATTTAAGTTTTCAACAGAAATTATGCTGCCCAACTTGTCTAGTGGTCAGTGTGCCTGACTGCAGATAAGGAGGTCCTGGGTTCGAATCCCGGTTCGGGCATGGATGTGCTTTCTCTCTCTATCTATCCTGTCTTTGTCCCTTCCTTGTATGAATGAAATGTGAATGGTTGTCTACCCTATAAATGAATTCCTATGGCAAGTGTGTACTGAAGAAGTCGGACTCCACTCCAAATAGGGTTCAGTTGGAAAAGTGGAGCAGCGCACCCCATATTGCCAGCCTAGCTGCCACACGACAACAACAACAATAACAGAAATTATAAACAGGACGATCTCGAATCCGCACTGACATTTAAGAGGTTTTTAAATTTTACCAATCACCTGAATTTTTATTCATAACAGCAGTTGAAAGTTTGAATGAAAATAATGTTAAAAATTGAATAATACCGACTGATTTTCAGAGTTTTCTTTCGAAGCAACATGTAAACTATGTTTAGAAAAAAATGATATGAAGTTCCCAAAAATACACTTTAAAGGTACAATAATACACATCATACATTGCATGACATGAATGAAATGTAAATAAATGAGTTATAAGCATGTTATCAATGGTTATTCTTCTTCTTCTTCTTAGAATTGGGTTTGTATGTCATTGGGCACCTCTGCTTTTATCAGCATTTTGTACCATTAACTCCAAACCCAATGTTTCCTAGTTCCAGTTGCTCGGGTCACCCACTTTATTAATAAAGTCCGATAACCCTTTAATGGAGTCTAGGTGTAACTCTCTAGTATGGTTGATGCCTAAAGAAGTTAATCTAGGGAGGGCAAGAACCTCGCATTAATAAATGATATGCTCTGCCGTTTCCTCTTGCGTATGACATTTCCAGCAGATAGGGTCTTGCTGAAACAGTTCCATCTGGTGAGAGAGTCAGTCATGCTAGGGATAGCTTCCTGACTTTCACCAGAAGATGGCTTAGAGGTCATTTCTACCTCAAGTGAAGGATTCATTACTGCCCCTTTACAAGACTGCCTCTGAGTTCCCTTGTCTTTTTCAGTAAGGTCTACTTCAGAGGCATCACCTGCAGATGCAGAAAGGTTTGTTATTTCTTGTGTCTTTTCAGCCACAAGATAACAATTAAAAAGCTCAGGTAATATAAGTCCACCCAGCATTGCCTGAGATACTGGGCAAGGCAAATTACTCTAGAAGTTTGCCAGGCAACTAGAGGCTCCGTTAAGACACCAATACCGCGGTGCCAATTAGCCCTAGGCACGGATCGCATAACACCAGGGTTTACGGGAGCTGGTTCGCGGCCTCTGATTCTATATTCAAGGCTATCCTGTCATTCCTACAGGACGTTCAGTGATCCACCACCTACTGACGCGCCTGGTAGCTGCTCAGGCCCCAGGTATCAATGGTTACATTTAAGTTTTTTAACTTAAAAACTTTTACACTAATCTCGAAGTTTGATGAGCGCGTATTATTTCCTCATTTATGCTAATATCGAGAAATTGAGACCTCTTCGTGTTCGTGATTCGTGATGAAAGAGATACGTGATTCAATATCAAAAGAACTATTCAGCATACAACAAGAGCCAGATGTGAAAGCATTTTTGCAAATTTCTGAATTGTTTTTGAAAAAACTTTTGGATAAAGAAGATACTAAATCTTTCGGGGAATATTTCCAAAATTTTTATATAAATAGGACTGAGCAATGGGATTATTGTTATCGTTTAGGACTAAAAATAAATACTCAACCTGAAGCTTGAAAGATGGCATCGCGAAATTAAATATGAAGAAATGCAAGGTCATGAAAAGACTTGATAAATCTTTATCAATAGTCTTAAATGCAATCGACAGAAAATTAACTGGTCGCATAATTTCAATAGAGCGATGCAAACTAACCCATGAGTTAGCTTTAATTAGGAAACGACATGACACAGCTATAAATTTACCCAAAGAAAATATTATTGAAATGAAGCCAAGAGAGCCCTGTGTTGTATTTTCAAATAAAGCTCAAACCTCTACAAGAAATTTAGGTACTTATGAAGTATCATTAGAAATTGATTGCAATTGCAACATTAGATGTTACGATTGCAACATATGCATTCATAAGTATTCATGTACCTGTTTAGATTATAAAATACAATTTGGCATATGCAAACATATTCATTCAGTAAATATACATTTTCCACGAGTGATATCTGTTTCTATGAACAATTCAGATAATTTAATCATAGATGAAGATAGAAGTGAGGAAAAAGACATAATTAATAGAAAATTAAAAAATAATACGCTCTCATCAAATGAAGATGTAAAAAACCAGGTTTCCGATATTTTCAACGAGCTATTGGCAACTGCAACAACAAATGAAGATTTGAAATTTTTGCTTGAAGAAAGTAAAAATTTAAAAGCAAAACTTATTGCTTTAAAAGCAGGCAGAAAATCTTTACCAGTAGCTAACGAAAGTTCACCAAGTAATAAAAAAATTGAAATGCAGCGTAGATTACAATCAAAAAAGGTCCAAAAAAGAAAACAAATTATGCGATCTCCTGATAACACTGAAGATTAAATTCATTGGTTTGACGTTTAAAATATGATTTTACCTTAAGCATTTTTAGGCAATATTATAAAATATTTTTTTTATATAAGCAAATTTAATGTATTGAAAATATATCAGTGTTCAAGAATTGCTAAACATATTTTACATTCTAAAATATTTTTTTTATTATTTTTTAATTTTTTATACGCGTTATCAGATTTATTAATGTAAATTAATACAAAAAGAACTAACAAATACTACTTAGCATTTTTTTCAAATTATAAAGTAAGAAAATAATTTCCATAATAGTGTTAAACATAATATAACATATAAAATTACAAAAATATTTTTAATTGATTAACTTTGATTTAAAGTTCAGGAATATACTATTATCAATCTGTAACTGTAATATCTGCATTTTGTACCAAAATTTAAAAGGAACCTAATTTTGTAAAATGTTTTTAAAAACTGCAACTAAATGTATATGTTAACTTCTAAAGATTATATATTCTTGAAAAGAAACATATATATATATATATATATATATATATATATATATATATATATATATATATATATATATATATATTATGTATGTTCATTTGGCATTATGTATGTTTATTGTTGTAAACATCTATTTAAATCATTATGTAAATTTAAAACTAAAAACATTGTCTATACAAGAAATTTTTCATGTGAAAATTAAAAAGAAATTTTTAATTTCAAAATGTTTTGCATTGATTGTACATTTTTAATTTTATTATTTGCAGTTTATAGTTAAATTTACTGTAAAAACAATTAACTTATCCATCGTTTTTAAAACTTTAATAAAATTTTTCTTCACTTTTTATAGATTTATTTATAAAAAATAGATAACTAAAACTTATGAGAAATTGTTTGCGTATTTAATATATATTTATCAATTTTTATAAACACAATTTTTCATTTATATAAGATTATATAGCTAAGCAATCTACATAACGATTATTCTACATTTGGTTAGAAAAAAGCTCAGTGGATTGTTGAGTTTAAACAATTCTTCATTCCCAAAAATTTTGATACTGTTGAACATAACATTTGAAATACTGTTTCCAAATTGAGATAAATGTCCCCAAAAATATATGAACCAAAAAAAAGTATGAATGTTTATAATTTTATAGATAATATTTTCTATTGAATAACTTTTGATTGCACATTGTTAATAAAGTTACAGATTGGATATCTGATTGAATAAACAAAGAATAAGTCTTTCTATGCATCATTTACATATCAAGTTCTTCACATACTTCATATTTTTTATGAATTATTCTTACTAATACTGATTTCATATAACAGGATTTTTAATTATGTTTAGTAATAGATTAAAATATTTTACTACATAACTAACAACTGAGTATTAGTGTCAAGGTGGAATGCCATGCTTCAGCTCTCTTTTCTAGTTCTTACTATAACTATGCAACACTAAAGGATAATTTTATGATTTCGACAGAGTTCCAGTATCAAGAACACATATCTCTAGTTTAAGTTTAAAACATATTTCTTAACATGTATGGATGCAATTGATAATAAATTTTAATATATATATTTTTTTGTTTTAAGCTAATTCATTATAATTATTTTTATATTGAAATGTATTAAATTACGTGACATAAGCTATGATGGCAATTTTTTAAAATTTATTTTTACTTTTCTTTGTTTCCAGGGAAATGTTTCTCATAAAATTCTTCCCACTTATTATTGTTTTCCCCAGATGTTTACTACATGGTAACTCTAGGAACTCATTAAGGGGGGGAGATGATCATTAGTATAATAGATTGCCCTGTGAACAGGAAAATAGGCTGAAGGGTGAGTTTCAGATTGACTGAGATGATTGATTGATTGAGGGAAGATAAGTGAGGTCATTAGAGCACTACAAGGAGTAAGAATAGATATAGGTCTAATTTTACTACTTAGGTTATTAAAATTGAAAATAGATTAATTTTGGAAGAGTAAGATTCTCTTAGAATTTATTCATAATATATCCAATAAATATTTCAATATTAAATACTCAAAAAATATTAATGTCTATGAAACAAATTAGTTTGTTTAAAATTTTATTTGTAAACAATATTTTTTTAGTAACTAATAATTTTATTTGTTAACAACTAGAGCTGACATATATATTGGCTTGTATAAATAGCAAATAATTGATTTATAAAATAATTATATTTAATTTTGAATTCCTACTAATTGGTAGACAATTTGGGTCTGCGTAATTTGCATAGTTTCTTTAACATGGGTTGCCTATGTTTTTCATTTATCCAAGTGAGGGTCAGTGAAATTAACTTTATTTAAAGCTCATTAAAAAATGTCATAAAATTTATGATGCAGTAAAACATCCTTTTTTTAATTATAAATCTCCTAAAGATTTTTAATTGCTACATTCATAAAGTTTCTGAATTTGCACAGCAGATTTACCATATTTTACAAAATCATTTTTATTAAAATAAACAGTTCACAAATATAGAATAAATTTGAGTGATGTAAGGATTGAAGCACCACACAGATATAATGAAAGGTATTATACCTTATTTGAATAAACAATATTAACATTCTTTTAGTTTTTTATGTGATACTAAGAAAAATGACCATATATTTCTCATACTAATCTTTATTTTCAATCATCTGAAGTCAAGCTTTAAGCCATATAGTTTTTAATGGAGAGAGAGCGGCTCACTCATTGTAATATTCAAAAGCCATAAATACAAAGAGTCATCTGCAAAAATAGATCTGTGGTTATTGTGTACATTAACTCATTGAAGAACATGTGGACTACAGCGTCACATCCCATGTTTTGAAAATCAAAAAGCAAGGGAAAACTATTTATCTGTAATCAATCTTTTCAGTAACATTCTGTGTGACACTCGCCTTGAATGTGCATTCTTAGAAATAAGAATCTTTTCTTTCTTCTAATCTGTTTTTTCTTTCTTCATATACAGTATATATAAACATTTCTCAGAATTCATATAACATTGGGATGACTCCGTGCCCAAAGCCACAAATATTGCTTCAAAACTTTTTTCATAAGCAGCTCAATTTTGAGCTCCAGAATATTTTCCTATTCTTGTTAGCCGTTTTACTTCTAAAGAATAGTGTACAAATATAAAATTAACTGAAAATGAAAGAGATGAGTTCTCGAAGAAAACTATTTCAGCAGAAGGTACCCAGTGAGGATGTACTTGATGAAAAAATATACTGTTCTCATGATGGTGATGAATTTGAACAGTGATTAAAATAAAGAATCTGAATTAGGAGAAATATTTTTGTAAAGAAACAATGAATCATATAATATTAACTACAATTCTTCTCTTCCTTTAGATAAATCAAAATATCAAGCTAAATAAATTTCAAAAAATAAAATTCTTTCTTAAGTAGAAACTTCGTATAAAATATTTTTCAGCTACTTTGCTTGCAATAATGACAAAAGAGGTTTATGCTTGTTTATGCATAATCTGTTTAATAAACATAACAACTTACATATTTATAAACAATAGTAAATTATTTATGAATAAATAATTAATAGTTCTAATAATGCATAGACATTATATTCACAATGAATTAATAAACAAATTCTTTCTTATTTTTACGAAAATATAACAATACTAAGTCGTTTAATCTTTAGAGAGGAAAAGATCATGTAAACGCAATACACACACATCCATTGTTTTTATAATACAAAGAAATTATATTCCCGATGAATTAATTTTAACTAATAATTTGTTATATTTATAAAAATATAACAATACTAAATCGATACATTTTTCTAAAGGAAAACGGAAAGCGTAGCTGTGAAATCCGCCATGTTTAACAATGAGATAAACTTCCTAGCCAGAGAAACTTATCGCTTTCTTTACATCGCCAAGTCACTGAATCATAGCCAAAATCTTCTGGGAGCCGAGGCTCCGGGCTCGGTCTCGAGACGCTTGTCAGCCCTTTAATAGTGATATTGTAAAATTAAAATGGAAGTAAAAATTTCATATTAAAATTTTTATTAATTATAATTATGTAAATTATTTATTATTAAATGTGTATATTTTTATAATAGATTGCAATTGCTAGCTTTTGCTTTCCTATTTATTTGATACTATGTAGCAAATAGCCTTTAATATGCCGCCCAAATTGTCTAGTGGTCAGCGGGCTTGACAGCGGATAGGGAGGTCCTGGGTTCGAATCCCGGTTCGGGCATGGATGTATTTTTTTTTTTTTTGCTCTACCTATCCTGTCTTTGTCCTTTCCTTGTATGAATGAGGTGTGAATGGTTGTCTACCCTATAAACGGGTCCCTATGGCATGTGTGTAGAGCAAAGTCGTACTTTCACCTTCATGGTGCTCTGATTAAAACGAATGACTCTCTCAATTTACTTAAATTCGCATAGCCAAGGCATAGCGAGCTTGGCTTGTCCAAGTGTCATTAGTAACTACAACAATAACAGCCTTTGTTATTCGGGATAGTTTTTTAATTAACAACGGGCCATGTTCATAATTCCCAAAGAAAATCTACTACGCACGCTTTCCGATAAATATGCAAGAAGGGAAAAGTACAGCATCTATTTCTGTTTGTTCTACAATACCTGAAATCGAACTCGTAACCTTCCATTCCAAAGAGCAGCTTACAATATAAGTGTTTTCCGTATCATTTTGACACACGTAGAGGACAGCGTAATGGCTGTTGCAGGGCATTTTAATGACGACCGTGTAAACTGCTTTCATAGGAGACGTTTCATAGAAAGAGGGCCGAATTCACTTGTCACAAAGGTAGAAATCTAGAAAATTTCCAAACACCCACCTCGAGCATGTGTATGCAGAAAGCAGAAAAAAGCGATACATACCGTTTTCCAGCAGTGGTTGAGATCGATCATTGGACTTTTTTCGCTCAGAAGAGAGCTATTTGACCACTGGGCAACGGTCAGCCACACTATTTATTGAAATAATTTGAATTTGCTTAGCTTATGTTTCACCAAAGCTATATACATTGACAGCTTGGTAGCAATGTAAATTAAATCCTGAGGTTGGCTAGTTCTTAAATGAATGGAGATTTCAAGTATTGTTAAAGTCTTAGCGATGGGGGAGGTAAGGGGGTTATCATGCCCTGGGCGCAGCTTGTAGAGGGGCGAAAAAATCATTTCAAAGATAAACAAAAAAATTTTCAGAAAAACTTCAATCTTAGTTTGATCATAATATCAATTTTATTCGTAGTAATAAACTTTGCATTTTATAATTATTGTGTCATGTCCAGAGAAAAATAAAAAAAAGCTCCTGGGAAGAATCAGATTTAGAAAAGATAAGAGGTTGTTGATGAAAAATGGGGAAGAGCTGCAGGAGTTCGCCATAAACGAAACTCTTACTTCATATTTCCTTATTAATAAGAATTTTGCATGGTTTAGTTCCTTATAAAAATAGTGTTCTTTTAACCATGCTTTTTCGATTTTCATTTCTAAATCAGTTACATTATCGTTTTTAATTCTTTTAATCATTTCCTATTTAAGGTTCATACTTTAAGTTTGTGATACTATTGTTTTGTACTACAAATCTTGCAAATGTGTAAATAACGAAAATATTATAATTTTTTCATATAAAATTTCTGGAATATTAGAGTGGTTAGCTTCATTTTTTATGCATATGAGAGGTTTGTATTTTAGTATAAAGCTATTAACCAAATTATTTGTGTTATATACAGGGTAGTTTTTGGATCCGTTAATTCAAGGATATTACAAAAGAGTCTGCTCATGAAATTCACCTTACTTAATTTTGAGAAGACACAAAAATTCGCAGTGTCCTTTATGAGTCCTAATTGTTATACGGGTTGTTTAAGTCAAGTTATATACTGAAAAAAGTGATAATAATAATATTAACAAAGCAAATAAGTTTGTTTTACACAAAATAAAAACAAGATAAAAACTTTTAAAGAATATTATTTCCACTGGACCCCTCTGGTAATAATTATTCAAAAATACAAAACCTAAAAATTTTTGTCGAAATTTTAATATTTTGAAATATTTTTTGACGTGCTATTTTTAATTTCTCATAAGAGATTAAATCATTTTATTTAACAAGCAGTATATCATTAATATTTTTGATTTTCTTTTATGATTAAAAATATAAAAATTTAATCTTATTTTGACTATAATAATGAAATAAAAAATTATTCGTAAAGCTTATTAAAATTATTCGCAAGATTTTATTAAGCTATCAAGAAACAACATAGAAAGATCATTTTCAGTTGTTATTGAGACTTCGTGAAATTATATTATCCATTGTCCCTAAATAAATATTAAATTACTTTTTTTAGTTAAAACTATTCATTTAAAAGTAATTTATTTGATATTTAAATGTTTTTGTTCGGGGAAATAATTTTTATTTGACTCGTAATTTTGTTGGCTTTACGTTAGCACCTTAAATCGAAAAATTCTTTTTTCAAATGGTCAAAATTGAAATTCTATGAATGTTTTTTCCTTTTTAAATGTTTTTTTTTCTTTTCTGTATGCTTAAACATACAGAATCTTCTTATTTAACGCAACAAACTATTTACAGGTCTTAGCTGCCTCTACAGAACGCCTTAAATATACAGAATATATTTCTTAATTAATTATTTCAATTTATATAAAAGAAACCTATCTTTTAATTTGAAAAATTCGTTCAAGAAATTTAGGAAGAAATCGTACATATTTCTCATTCTACACAGAAAAATTTTAAAAATAAGATTGTCTTTAAATGATATAAATTTATTGAAAGAAAAAAATTTCATGCCATTGCATGAACAGCATTCCCAAATTAATTCTTAATAGAAATAAATTTTAATTTTAATAAAAATTAGTTTTTATTTTAATTATAAAATATATTTTAATAAGTCAAAAAACATTTTTATTAAATCCCTTAAAAATATGAATAAAAGTATTACTACTATGATGACTGATTGAGAAAATTTCTTTAAATAAAATTAAGCGATATAACAGTTAAAATATATTCTTTTATCTCAGCACTTGTAATTCTTGATATTTTGAATCAATGAAAAACTTGAAAGAACAATATAGAGTGCATCAGTTTTGAGAAAAAAAAATTTTTAATAATATAATATACATTGTTTGGCTGAAAATTTCTGATAAAATTAAATATACATAATTTTGCTTGAATTTATGAGTGTTTTGATTTTTGATTTAAGAAATTTGCAAAATATTTTTGTTGTCTGTATTAGCGTTCCGTTGCTCATCAGATATTTGCATTGATAATGCTATGGCATAATTTAATTATCTAAACTGAAATTAGATGAAGACTTATTAACAAAGGTCTTCTAATTTTGGAATCAGAAAAATTGCTTTTATGGTATAAAAATGAAATATTATAAAATATCAATATTACGTTTTGTGATTTAAATTTTTTACAAAAAAAAACAATTTTGGTTTACATTAATGGCCTTAATGATATAATTTAAAAAGCTATTTTAAATGTGAAATTTCCCAAAGCTATTTTAAAGTTGTTTTTCACTGGAATTTTTTCAAATAGAAAATGGATTAAAAATTTCAGTTTAATCTGTGGTAAATGAAATTTTTAAAAAAATTACTGAAAATTCAGGTGAGTTGTTCCTAAATTAGGGGTGTAAAGTCTTAAACAATTATTATTTTGCAATAAATAGCTAAAGTTTGTGAAGTTAGTAATATTATAGAATTTTTGAAAATTTGTTAGGATAACATATAGCATATGTTCAGCACCTAATGATCAACAATTTGAAGAAACTTTCATAACTAAGGTAATGCACCCTGGGGCCTGAGCAGCTACCAGGCGCGTCGGTAGGCGGTGGATCACCGAACGTCCTGTAGGAATGACAGGATAGCCTTGAATATAGAATCAGAGGCCGCGAACCAGCTCCCGTAAACCCTGGTGTTATGCGTTCCGTGCCTAGGGCTAATTGGCACCGAGGTATTGGTGTCTTAACGGAGCCTCTAGTTGCCTGGCAAACCTCTAGAGTAATTTGCCTTGCCCAGTATCTCAGGCAATGCTGGGTGGACTTATATTACCTGAGCTTATAAATTGTTATCTTGTGGCTGAAAAGACACAAGAAATAACAATCCTTTCTGCATCTACAGGTGATGCCTCTGAAGTTGACCTTGCTGAAAAAGACAAGTGAACTCAGAGGCTGTCTTGTAAAGGGGCAGTAATGAATCCTTCACTTGAGGTAGAAATGACCTCCAAACCATCTTCTGGTGAAAGTCAGGAAGCTATCCCTTGTATGACTGATTCTCTGACCAGATGGGACTATTTCAGCAAGACCGTATCTGCTGGAAATGTCATACGCAAGAGGAAACGGCAGAGCATATCATTTATGAATGCGAGGCTCTTGCCCTCCCTAGATTAACCTCTTTAGGCATCATCCATACTAGAGAGTTACACCTAGACTCCATGAAAGGGTTATTGGACTTTAATAATAAAGTGGGTGACCCGAGCAACTGGAACTAGGAAACATTGGGTTTGGAGTTAATGGTACAAAATGCTGATAAAAGCAGAGGTGCCCAATGACATACAAACCCAATTCTAAGAAGAAGAAGAAGGTAATGTACAATTAATAGGGAATAAAATAATGTTTAATTGCTTCATTTGGTTAACAAGCTAGAAAAAACACATTTAAAAATTTTAAGACATTGTTATGGAAATGTTAAATTATTAAAATCAATTTTCTTAAAAGTTAAAAATTAATTGATAAATCAATAAATATCCCGACTTCAAAACTGTAGTATCCGGAACAAGGCCTACAATGCCCATCTGTTTTCCTAGCCGAGGGCCCTTGGATGCGAAAGATATGCCTCGGTTAGGTGGTCAGCCCAAAGCGAAATCCCTGGTGCTTAGTTCCCAAGCTTGGTTGGTACTCAGTTAATCGATCCACTGAAAGGTTGAGTTGACCTAGCCAGAGAATCGAACCTCGGACCTGAACCCTGAGAGCGTTAAGTCACCGTGATTAACAAATGTAAAAGTTTGGTGTGAATCGTGTCATACAGATTTCCATGGAACAGAAGTCTGTGGGAGAAATATGGGACTGTAAGATCTTACTCAGCAGCAGAAAAGAATTTAAACCAAAAGCTCTATTAGAACTTCCAAGCATGCCTTATCTCAAATGGTGAAGATAAGAGAAGAAGAGGTTGCCATTCAAATACTTTTTACTATTTATGCATCAATTGCAAGCTATGAATATTCATTTAGCAAAATAAAATTAATTTTGACTTATTTATGATCCACCATGAGTCAAAACCGTCTAAGATCACTTAGACGGTTTTGACTAATAATTTTAAGTATAGAAAAAGAAAAATTTGAAATGATCAACATCGATAAAGTAATTGATCAATTCGCTTCACCAAAGGCAAGAAAATGTGAATAGTGTAGTATATTAAATAGCGAATAATTACATCTGCTTATATCTACGATATGTTACGAATTATTTCCCGCTTAAATTTTTTTTATGTTTTTTAAAATAATTGTATTAGTTTATAAAATAAATTATATCGTTCTTATAGTTAATTCTAAATAACATTATAGTCCGGTTTTTCTAATGATACTTTACCGAATTCAATATAGGTGTTTTTATAATTGGAATTGAATTTTGTTTAAATTTAAAGCTGAGCTTGATATTTTAAATTAATATATTTTCGACTATTTTATAGTTGGTACAACATTCTGTTATTATTTATATTGTATTCTTATTACTATTATACTCTGTTTATTATAGTGTATTATAAATTGTTATATTATTATGTATCTTTCATTATTTAACACATTTTATTCGCATATTTATATTGTATTATTATTTTATTTTCAAGGGGACGCCAAAAAAGTTATCGTACCCCGGCGCCAATTATGGTCACTACGCCACTGCCCTTGTAGTTTTTATTTTAGCTTTACTGTAGCCTTACACTCGTGAGAAAATTCCTGTTGAAATGTGTTTCATATTAAAGGTTCCCTTTGTCCAAAATATTGTGTCTGGCACCTGACTGACCTTCAAAGAAACGGAGGAAATTTTCCATAAAATAGCACTACAGTATGCTGCTTAGGGAATTGTCTTCCTGGAATCGAAATGGAGAGGATCGAGAACGAATTACCTCCAAATTCTAGGAAAACACGTAAACTTTCCTTCCTTCTGTACACACGGTTAATATTTCGTTTCTTCTCAAACGTCGCTTCATCGGAAACAAAAGTGTAAACTTTTGAAAATCTGGAGTTTTGACATTTAAAATATTATTGGCGCAAGTTGTTTTCTGCCTACTATGTATTCTTTCGATTAGAATATTTATTTCACATTTTTGCTGGTATAAATATTTACTAACATATGCTTGCAGAGTTTTGAAAATTATTTATTAAATTACTTATTAGTTAAAACTATTCATTTAAAAGTAATTGATTATAATGTTTAAATATTTTTATTCGGGGAAATAATTTTTATTTGACTCCTAATTTTGTTGGCTTTACATTATAGCCACTTATATTGAAAAATTCGTTTTTCAAATGGTAGAAGTTAAAAATGCATAAATATTTTTTCTCTTTTTTAAATGTTTTTTTTTCCTTTTTGTATCCTTAAAAATACAGTGCGACACTTCACCCTCTCTCTCCCTTCCTTTCCGAAAGCGCCCCTGGTGGGGAGAAGGAAAGACAATCAGTTAGGCTCTTGTTTTCGAACTCGCAACATGTGTTTAAATCATCCTTTTCATTTTGTGTTTCTGTTTGTATTGTGTGTAACTTAACTTTGAATGATTAAATTATTGTTACACTAAAGGCTGTTTTGATTATACCCACAACCACCGGACACATTGGCGCCCAACCGCTTTTCAAAATTATAGCCTTTATTACAAACAGAGACCTATTCTAAGTTATCGAAAACAAAAGCTTGGCTCATATTTTATTTCAGGCGAATCGAATCAAAACTACTCTGAGTATATGATCGAATAGTAAGTCCTGCATTTCCTGAGTTACTTGAACAGTATTTTCATCCTGAAAATCTGATTTCAAGGTATAGTTGGTTTTCATCCCGAAAACAAAAGTCATTAGAAGGTACTGTGATGTTCATATTTTTTCCTAAATTTGAAAGTGTTATTATAAAATAATTTAACGTGTGTGATCAATTTTAAAAGGAATCATAACTACTATTGAAATTTCTGATCACAGTTAAAAAAAAAAAAAACTAAATTTAATTGTTTAGTTTGATACTCGCTTTCTTTTCTAAAGTTAGTGATAGACATAAACAAAAGAAAGAGATAGCTTACTCATCGTTTTCTGAATGAACAGTGTCCTTGAAAATAAAATATTGTTCTTAAAAGTTATTTTTCTTTCTTCATTTCGAATAGCATTTGAAATAAATCATTTTAATATTATTGTGTTGAAATTGTATTTTAGAAGCCTTCCCGGCAAACCAGAAGTTGTTAATTTATGGTGTGTGTTCTAAATTAGAACAAATATTCTATTTGATATCAAACTGTATTTGCCAAATCCTTGGTAATGTTTACATTTGTGTTTTCGTTCAGTCTAAAATACATAAATAAATTAAAATTTTGAAAATAGCATTAGCTTAAGATGTGTATTTTTTTTCCTATTTCACATGGAATTAAGAATTGTTTGATTTTTTCTTTTTATTTGAAAGGATAGATTTTTTGTCATCACGATTTGAAATATATAAATGTATATTATTTTATTTCTGAAAGAATATTAAAAAGGTTTTACGAAACACAAATATATTGTATGTATGATTGATTGTTTCATGAAAGTAATGTAGTTTTCAATGTATTCACATACATTCTAATTATTGAATTTTAATTGATAAATTAAATATTGCTAGAATTTGTGAATATTGAATATAGTTTAGTGTTCATTTAGAATGATTTCGTGTTATTGATCAAAATATAAATCTATATAGTGTTATTTTTACATGATTCATTTTAGAATAATTGAAGTTACTTTCGATTATAGAAAACAATACTCATAGGTGTTATTTGTTGTTTGAATACTTATATAAATTGAGTTTAAATTATATTTTATTGATTGCTATATACTGTATCAGAATAAATGGTACAAGAGTTTTAAACTATGGTAAATTGTTTTGCAATTTAAAAATGAAATCGAAAGTGTTCACTAAGTTTACTGAATATACGTATATGTGTAAAATTATGTTATCATAAGTAATATTTGTCATAAGTAATTATTGTTATTTCAATAATCAAATAAGATTTTTACATTGTTATTTATTTTAGTGATTGAAATTTGATTTCTTGGTAAATTTTCATAATTGATGTGTAAGACTGTGAATTTGGTTTTCACTTATTAATTATTCTATTTACAATTGTTATCACAAAAGTTGGTTTAAGGGTGTTTTGCATTAAATATTTCTAGTGACTTTTACAATTCTAAAAATGTGTCAGTGATTAATATGTTAAAATTACTTTGAACTATAGTTTTATTCTGTAGTGAAAATAAACTAGGTAAAATTATTTCAACCAATTTAAGTACAGAGAGTTTAAATTTTGCTAGGAATTGTAAGATATTTACAAGAACCATTATGTTTTCATTTATCCTCAAACTTTAATAGACATTTAAGACTTTCGAAATTGGAAACTTTCTACGATAGACTTAAGATGGCATATCTCACAAAAGGTCGAAAAGAAGATTTGATATTGTTGGCTGAGGAATTGGGCTTGGATATTGGGAACAACATGAAAGTAATCCAGCTAAAGGATTTAATCGTCAAATCTGACAAGTATGATGAGGAATTAACGAAAAACTTATTATCCAGTATTATTGAAGAAAGAGTATCAAAAGAAAGAGCCCATGAACTTGAAGTCCTCAAGCTACAACTTGAAGTCCAAAAGTTGTCTTCGCTATCACCGGTATTACCCATTCAATCAAATAATCTACCAAAACTTGAGTTAAAAAAGTTAATTCCTAACTTTAATGCAAAAGAAGACGACATCTCTTTATTTCTCAATCTTTTTGAGAGACAGTTAAAGTTTCTAAAGATTCCTAAAAATCAATGGATCGCTTACCTAGTTGGAATTCTTCCAAGTGATGTGACAAAAATAATCGCCCGTGAGCCAGAAGAAAAAGCTGAAAATTACAAATATATAAAAGAGATCTTGCTAAAAAGATTCAAATTAAGCGCTGAACGTTTCCGTCACCTATTTGTGACACATAAAAAGAATCCGGATAGTACATGGAATGACTTTTATTTTGAAATTCAAAACTATTTTGAAAATTGGATAAAGGAAGGAAAAGTAGACACGTTTGAAAAATTGAAAGACCTTATGATAACCGATCAGATCAAGAAAAAATGCCCTCCTGAATTTAAAGAACACTTTTTGGATGAATGGGGTGACATCACTTCGCCAATTGATTTGGTAGAAAAACTCGATGCATACGACAATCTTCGTCACAAAGCTAATAAAGAAGGACCATCAGTCATCAATAAGAAACAATTCCCCCAAACCAGAGAAGAATATCCCAGATTCAACTCTGTCCGAAAAAACGTTAAAGGCGGAAAATTCGACCAGCTTAAGCAGGACAAACCTTCTCCCGTTTTTTGCTATAATTGTCGTACGCCTGGCTATATTAAATCAAACTGTCCGAATTGTTCCAAATCTGAAAAGAATCCCGCTCGTTTTCACAGTATAAAGTTGAACAGTCTCTCAACATCCAACCAGATGGCAATATTAAATATAAACATCAATGGAATGTGGGGTACAGCTTATGTGGACACGGCTGCAACTCATACTATAGCTGGTGAAACTCTCTACCACCTTCTTAGAGAACAAGGAATACATTTCCAAAAATCAGTCCTCGACATAACTTTAGCAGATGGCAGCCATTCAAAAAAGGAAGTACATAAAGCCTTCGTTAAGGTCTGGATACAGAGAAGAAGATTTTCAGTACCAATTTTTGCTATTCCAGACGCACAGAGAAATAATACTCTACTTGGAATCGACTTTATAGAGAAAACAGGGATCGTTCTAAATCTTAAAGAACACTCGTGGCACTTTAGTGATAGACCGCATAAAACTTTCTCATTTGCCAAACTCGATGTTCCAGTGAATTGTGATTCACTCCAACCAGATTCTCAAGATCATTCCTCTGAAATTGAAAAAAATACTAATCCAACGAAACAGTGGGAAGATCTATCTGAAGACAATTCCTTCATAGACTTAAATACCACTCTTCCAGAAAATTCTTTTATACTTCAAACAGAATTTGCAAAACAATGTTCTAATTTCATTGGGAGTAAGAGTGATGAAAACTCAATGTTCCTTCGATCAGATGAAGGGGAAAATCTCAACTCCAACCAGAGGAGACAACTTAATGCTTTGTTGAAGGAGTATGAAAATATCTTCCAACAAGGGGGAGAAGCAACAACTTATATCGAACACCGAATCGATACAGGGGATTCAGCTCCAATTGCTTCACCTCCCTATCGACTCTCTCCAGCCAAATTTGCACCTCGTCGAGATGGACCGTATATTATACTTGCACAACGTTCCCCAACAAGCTACGAAATTGCCAGCCTGGACCAACCCAATATTTCTCTTGGAGCCTATCACACATCTGCTCTACGTCCATGCCTAGAAGCCCACAAAACCTCAAATGTGCCAACAAATCCTATTAAAAGAAGGGGTCGACCTCCTAAGACACCTGAAACAAAAAACTTGCCAAGAAGTAAGCAACCGTCAAACTTTTCGCCTGGCTACTCGTCGAGACGACTTCGCAGCCAGAGGGGGAGCCTGTGACACTTCACCCTCTCTCTCCCTTCCTTTCCGAAAGCGCCCCTGGTGGGGAGAAGGAAAGACAATCAGTTAGGCTATTGTTTTCGAACTCGCAACATGTGCTTTAATCATCCTTTTCATTTTGTGTTTCTGTTTGTATTGTGTGTAACTTAACTTTGAATGATTAAATTATTGTTACACTAAAGGCTGTTTTGATTATACCCACAACCACCGGACACAACAGAATATTTTTCTCAATTAATTAGTTCAATTTATATAAAAACAAACCTTTTAACCTGAAAAATTCGTTCAAAAAATTTATGAAGATATCGTACATATTTCTCATTTTACTTTGCAAAATTTTACAATCGTCTTTAAATCATATAAATTTATTGAAAGAAAAAACCTTATGCCATTGCATGAACAACACTTTCAAAATTATTCGTAATAGAAATAAATTTTGATATTCATAAAAATTAGCCCGTATTTTAATATCTTTAAAAAATAGTTTTATTTAATGTCTTAAAATTACAAAGAAAATTTTCTCTACTATGATAACCAATTGAGAAAATTTCTTTAAATAAAATTAGGCGATATAACAGTTAAAATATATTTTTTATCTCAGCACTTGTAATTTTTGATAAAAATTTGAATCAATCTAAAACTTGAAAGAATAATATAGAGTGCATTTGTTTTGAGAAAAATTGTTTTTAATAATATAATGCATATTGCTTGGCTGAAAATTTCTTATTATATAAAATATATATAATTTTACTTGAATTTATGTGTGTTTTGATTTTTGATTTAAGAAATTTTTCCAAAATATTTTTGTTGTCTGTATTAGCGTTCCGTTGCTTATCTGAAATTTGCATTAACTATGCTATGGCATAATTTAATTATCTAAAATGAAATCAGATAAAGACTTATTAACAAAGGTCTTCTAATTTTAGAATCTGAAAAATTGGTTTTATGGTATAAAAATGAAATATTACAAATTACCAATATTACGTTTTGTGATTTAAATTTTTTATAGTAAAAATAATTTTGTTTACATTAATGGTCTGAATGATATAATTTAAGAATATACTTTACATGTAATTTAGCCTAAAATTAAAGTTGTTTTTCACTGGAATTTTTCTGAGATTAAAAAATGTTCAGTTTAAAATGTGGAAAATAAAATGTTTAAAAAGATATCGTTGTGAAAAATCTGCCATACTTGTATGATACTTCATTTTTCACTGAGTAATCATTCTTCAGCCCTTGCTCGACTAAGGATTTCAGCAACTGAAGATGTTCATCCCTATTTTGTGCAGCTGCAATTCTGGCAATCAGTCCTCCATGAGAACGAGTAACCATCAAAACGCCATTTTTACTTAAGACATATGCATGTTTCATTTGTTTCTAATATCTGTGAGCGATTTCATATTCAAAATCTTCCAAAAGTAATGCCCACCGAGTTATTTTAGGAAAGATGTCTTTTTTAAACATGGTCTTTTGAAAAGCATCACAGTCTGTTACAATTTTGATTTTAGATCCTGATAAATAATTTCTAAATTTTTTAAAAGCTTCCTCTGCAGTTTAAACTTCAAGCTCGTAACCATAGCTTTCCTTGCTGGGGGGTGGTTTTTCTACTCATGTAATGAATAAGATGAAATTGTCCACATCGTCAGATTTCTGTAGCAAAACGGCACTAAATCACATTTTACTTGCATCCGTATGCAATTCTAGTGGGGCTCCCGGTCTGAAAATATGCAGAACAGGAATTGATGTCAAAAGTTCTTTTAATCTATTGAAAGCTTCTTTTTGAGCTACTCCAAACTTAAATTCTACTCCATTTCGAAGAAGATCACTTAATGGCTTGGTAATTTTATAGCATATTTAGAAATAAATTTTCTAAAATATCCAGTAAGAACTTAAGAAGCTCTGAATCTGCTTCAGACTTTTGGGCTCTGGAAAATTTTTAACCGCAATTGTCTTTTCAGGCGAAGAGCGAATATTGTACCATTCTTAATAATATATCCTAGAAATTTCATTTTTCTTTTAAGAAATTGACATTTTTTAAAATTAATCTCTAACCCATATTCTATAGCTACTGCCAAAACACGTTTTAATTTTTCTAAGCTTTCTTCCTCATCACGCGCAGGTATAATAAAATCATCCATATAAACTACAACAGTATTATCCCTCATAAAGTCTCTAAACACATTGTAAATAAATCTTTGAAATACATTAGGCGATATACAGAAACCAAATGGAATTTTCAAAAACTCATATAGACCTGTATGACTGATAAATGCCAAGTACTTAGTACATTTTTCTTCCACAGGAACATGAGAAAATACGTTCCTTAAATCTAACTTAGAGAAAACATTCGCTTCCCCTAAACGATCTAAAACTTCTTTCTATCTGAGCCATAGGAAACGAGTCTTTAAACCCCTTCTTATTTAATTCCCTAATAGCTACACATAAACGTGAAGTTCCATCCCGTTTCTTACAAATAACAATTGGTGAAGCATATTCTGAACAAGATGGTTTTATTATCCTATCCCGTAACCATTCGTCAATTTGTTGATCGACTACTTTTTGTTCCGAAAAAGTAATTCTACAACGCTGTGAACCGGCAAATGATCTTTTAATACAATATTCATTTTTAAATCAGTTTTACTGGTTCTTAAAGTGGTAACTTTTAATTCAATTCGAAACACTTTTGCGTAATTTTTGTCAACAATATGCGGTAAATTTATATCCTCTCCTCACTAATCGTCGCAGAAATATAAAAGACAAGTAATTATTCTCAACAAAATAAGAATCCTCCTTATCCAGAGAATTGAGCGAGCTGACGTCACTTGAACTTGACACATTCGCAAAATCCCCAGGGCTAGGGAAAGAGAAGGGCTGGCTCAAATGCTCCCCAAAACTGTCACCGGAAATAGCCGATGATGACGTAGTCAGGCATCCAAGGAGAATAAGCTGCCTGGAATTTCTAAGCAAAATACTTACTTTTTATTTTTAAGTTCATTTTGTTTTTAATCAGAGTGAAAAAAACTAAAAATGCCTCTCAAATATTTAGTAAATTTGCAATTATTATTTAATAAACCCAAAAAAATTATTATTAATACTGAAATTAACTTAAAATTGTATAACCAATATAAAAATATATTTACCTATTAGCTTCATCTTATCTTGATTTTTTGACTATTGGCCTTGTTTTTCTGTTGAGCTTTATTATGAGATACTATCGATGCATTTCTATTTAAATACCTAATTCGTATAAATGTTCTCAAGCGACAAAAAAGTTTAACTGCCTTTCGATTTACAGTAGGAAAAGAAGACTCTGTTTCATTTATTAATGTTGCTATGACATTTTTCCCTTTAGAAAATGTGTTGCCATGAAATTTGCGAAACATTAAATCCATTTGTTTTATAGTTTCCATCCATGCTTTTGTTGGAACAGTAAGTCCCCCAGCAGAAATTAAATTAATCCATTCGGAATGATTGGGCATATCGACTGAATTTCTTGATATAGTTCCAAGTGTATTATCTTTAATTTTATAAGCAATATAACCTGCCACATAAACCATAGCTTCTTTTTCAAATGGAGATATATCACAATTTTGATTGGAAGAGGCAAGTTCATTTTCCCAAGATAAAGGTAAGGGATTAATTAAGAATTCACGATTTAATTCATCATCTTGAGAATCAAAAGAATTGATAATTTCTTGACGTTCTTTTACATTAAATGCAGAGTCTAACATTTCACTTGTTAAATAAACGTCTGGTCCATTTTCTAAAGAGTTTACTTTCGGTGACAAATTAGGTAATTTATTTGCGAGCAATATTTTTTTAAGCGAATAATTACTTCAGAAGGAGAAGGATGGTCATTGAATCTCCCGAGACCTCTAATTTGGCTGAAGAGGCTTTCGAGCGCATCTTGAGTAAGTCTACTTGTTAAAATATAAGATACATTTATAGATTTTAAGTCTTCATATAATCCATAAAGAGAATGAATTGAAACAATAATCCCTTTCTGAAAAGGCAAAACCGATTTTTTTCCAAATACACGTAAATTGAAAACTTCCTCCTTGATTGCGTTTAAAGTTTCTTTTTGAGTATCAAAGTATTTTTGCACTCCAAAAGCAGCTTTTAAAGGCTTGTTACTGGGAGGTATTGGTACGGAGCTGTTCATAATATCAAATAAATTATCGATTAATGAAAAAATGCAGCCGCTTTAGTATTTCCAGTGAAATGTATTATAGCTTTAGCAGTAGTTTCCGAAAATAAAGTCTTTGCAGGTGTAACCTTTTGTCTTTCATTTCCTTTAACAGTTAGAAATTGGGGCTTCAGTTTATGGCAAATTTTTATTTCCCCGACATCTTTATTCAATATCTCATATAATATTCTAGAATTTATAATTGTACCGTCACGCAAAACTAAACCACTATCTAAAAAATGGTTCCTCAATAACTTGATATAATGAGGCATATCAGCGAAAACCCATATTTTCCTTGAATCTTTTGAAGGATGAAGAAAAAACGATTTGTCTATAGTTATTTCGAGTTCTTTCCATAAGGTATGACTCCCGGCAAGATCTGAAATTATTGCTCGAACTTGAACACCAGTGAATTCGACTTCTTCTATTACAGAAAATAACAGAACTATTACAGAACACGTAGCAATAGCACGATGTCATGATTTCCTCTTTAAAAATACTCTTGCTTAAAATGAAAACATTAACATTAAACAAGCCAAAATGAATGAGAAAGCTGCGATCAGACACAAGCTAGCTTAGAGAATGCCAGCCAGTGGATGCCCAGTGACGTCACGCTCTTCCCCTCTCTGGTGACAAGGCGGCATGCGATACATCAAAGCGATGAGCCAGCCCTTATTTTCCCTAGCCCTGCAAAATCCCTACCTTCTAGCACTTTCAAGTACCGAGGGGGAAAAGGTGCAGTCAACAATCAGTGAATCACACATTACCGCTTCTTACAGTTGTAGTTTCTCACGTGCATGTGAAGACAAAGATGGGACAACCGGAGCCCCCCCCCCCTTTACCCCGGCTGATGCGCTGCCTATCCGGTGTCCAATTTATCTTCCTATTGTGCTTCTTGCCATTAAAAATTATTGTGTCAAGTTTTTAATGAAATCAATGCGTTTAAATAACTCTTGAGAAATTATGATCTAGAAATTAATATGTGCAGCCTATATATTTTAATATTGACGGTACGGCAATATAATATTTGAATACTGCTAAATTCAAAATGCTTTAAATGCATTTCAATTTTTTCATGTTATCAGAATCAAACAACATGCTTAATAAACTGTGATAAGTGATCAGTTAAAAATTCTATGTATTATTTGCTTAATTAGTTTTTCTAGATAATTAAAATACAACATATGCACTAATATTAATTGTAAAATATTTTATTAATATCGAAGTTTATAGGTTATCATTGATTAAGAATAATGGACAGGCTCTTAGCCAGAAATTCTTACATTTTTTATACACATGTTGTTTTTTAATTATATCTATGTGATCACAAAACATTTTAACTTTCTTTTTCGTGATTATAAGCTAAACAAATTCAATGTTTGCATGAACAACTTTATTTATAGGACTGAAATTTATCAAAATATACTTTGTTATAGAAGTGTATGTCAAATTTTAGGTTGATTTTTTATTTGTTGGATATCAATGCTAATCCAATTGATCAGTGTATGTTAGTGTATTTCATGATACACAGTTACAAAATACTAATATATTCAACAATCATTTATATGCAATCAAGCAAATTTTTTATTTTTTTCTTAGAGAAAATAAATCAATTTCTTATTAAATATATATTTTTTTGTTTTAACTTCATTTTGTTGGTAAACATAGATTTTAAAGTGAAATTTCTTACAAAATTATCATGGGTCACATGTTTTATTCAAATTATATAATAAGTATTTTAATATTAATAGAATAAGTATTTTTATATTATTTAAAATATAAAAAAATAATATTTTGTATTATAATATCTAAAGAAACTGATTTGCATTATTTTTATTATTTGAATTTCTGTAATGTTATTGAGGTACGGTTTTTCAAAGATTTTATATTTAGATTATAAATCAATTACATTAATTAGTAAAGTTAATTTACATATTAAATTTGCAGAAAAACTTTACTAGTTTTTTTATGATGAAAATTAAATAAGTTATTATTAAATAATTTATTATATATAATAACTTATTGAAAATTACTTAATAAGGAGTTTAACAATGAAAATTTTCAATTGTTACTAATGTTTAATACATTCATTTTAGTTTATTGTGTTTAAGGTATGTTTGTATGTATGTAGACAAGTATAATTTATTTATATGAACAACAAAGTAAACAAATCCTACATTGAAATTACTTTAAAAAAAGAAATTTCAATTTCCAAAACTTTATATTAATATTCCAAATATAATATTCCAAAATTTCTTGGACTAGAGCATCATTTTCCAGTAAAATTATGGAAAATACTGAAAAGTTTTCCAAAAAAGGATGCATTTTGATTAAACGTTAGTTTTGGTAAGAAAACGAACTATCAGAACCAAACGCAAAAGAAAGTTTAAAAAATCGTTCGGAGAAACTCCCTTAGAGCCCTTTACAGGAGCCTTACTCCCATAAATACGTCATTAACTCCGCCTATCTTCGTCACATAGAAAGGCGGAGTAAAGGACGAAATGTCATTCACTGCGCCTCTGTATTTGATATCATGTCCAATCAATATGAGGCTTGGCATCATGTTTGGCAAGGAATTTGGCGTAAATTAGGAGCAGTTCTGCTTGCCGAAATATCCCCACGGGTAATTTCTGGCGTCACATTTGCAGAGCATTTTTTTTCATATTCTATTCTCAGAATCCTGAGGATAATTAGATTCGTGTAGCTATTCAAGGGAATTTAAAACCATTTTTTTTGGCTGTTTTTATGGCGTTAGTACTTTTATTTTCATAATATTATGTGCCAAATCTGGCAAACTTGCTCATTTTATGGAATTCATTGACAACCGATTTCAACCTATAATATTGTTTTGAATATTCTCCAGAACCAACTCGTTTGGGAACTAACGCCAGATGGGGCGGCAAGACAATGGGGTTTCCACCTCGGTCAGGAGGAGGCTTAAAGATGAACATATAGTCTACTCATAAAAAAATTCTTAGTCCGGGGATACTTCCGTTAAGCAGAATTTCTCCGATTCTACGCCAAATTCCTCGCCAAACATAATGTTAAGAGGACGATAACAAGCTTGTTATGGCCTCATATTGATTCGGCAATGACGTCAAATAGAAAGGCGGAGCTAAAGACATATTGTTAGGCGGAGTTATTGACATGTTGTGTGGGAGTTTCTTATAAATCTCAGCGCTTTTTAAACTTTTATGCTTGATTTTGATCTTTTTATTTATTTATTTATTTTTTTTGTCAATAACAACTGACATCTTGTCAAAATGCATTCCTTTTTGAAAACTTCACCGCATTTTCCATAATTTTACCGGAAACGACTCCTTTTTGCAAAAATTTTAAATTAATATGATATTTTAAAAAAATTTTCATTTTGTGAGATGAGATTTACCTATGAGAAGGATTAAGAAGAATAGTACAAAAATGGGTTTTGGATTTATATGCTCTAATAAATTAAAGAAAAATGCTCAGCCACAATAAAGCCGACTGATAACACCTTGTTAGAAAGCTCCGAAATTCCGCATAAAGATATTTTAACTGTTATACTTTTTGTTTTAAAGTGGAAAATGATAGATTCATTGAAAGACATTAATAACTGGCTTGCGGGGTAGTATGAAACAAAGCTATCTACTGAAACAATAAGTGACTAGTTTAATTACTTCAGGGAATTTGCTGAAATCCATAAATAAATCCTTGAAGTTCATAAATATTAACCTAAGAAAATATCCATTTATGAGTTAAGAAAATAAATAAGAACATGTTTTTCATGCATATAATGGAAATAGATTTGCCAAGGAATGATTATAATATTATTAAGTAAAAAATTTATGGAAATAAGGAAACCATATTTGCTTTAAATATCTGAGTCAATTAAAATGTAAAATTCATTACATTTTTCACCTTTGTTAATAGCCAAATTAGAAAGAGAACAAAATAACTGAATATTCAGAAAAAATATTTCGTTGAATCTTATATGCAAGTACGTAATAGGGAATTTATAACAATAATGTGGATTAATAACAATTCTTTATTTTGAAGTAACATATTTTACATTAAAGAAACTCTAAACTAATTACGATTTTTAGAATTTTTAAGCTTATTTCACGTAGTTGGGAATCACTTATGTTCTTAGAGTGAAATTATGAGATATGTACCATTATTAATGAGATATGTACCAAACAAAAATATTTTTTTTCTGTACAATAGTAAAAACAGTAACAAACTAAACACAGAATTTGCCAGAGTAGAAAATTCGCACCTAATTTTTTTTATACTTATTTTTGAAGGATTAAACTTTGATCATATTATTATGAATTTATAGCATTTTAAATACAAAGTAACTCGCTATTTGACAAGATTTTATTTATAAAATTAATAATAGAGTTTTTGCGTAAGCTGTATTTTTAACAGAACACATTTTTTTTAACTTTGAAAGGTATAGTGTTGCTTAAAGACACAATAAAAGTTTAAGAAGCCGTCTTTATATTTCCAATTTGTTTAGCGTTCCTGACTTCAGATCTGTGTGTCCCGGGTTCGAATCTCGGTTCGAGCATGGATGCTACTTTCTCTCTCCTTTCTTCTGAGATGATGTATGAATGTGGCCCTGAGATGATGTAAACAAGTTGACATCAAATGAACCCTTAGATGAGGCAAAATATGAAATTGACTAATAACTTGAAAGATTTTAATCATTACTTTTGCTATACATACATAAACTGACTTCATATGTAAAATTAATATAGTTATGCATGCATAAACTTAACAAGTAAAATTATATTATTATATTACTAAATTGAGTTAGAATAGGCAAAATTTGCTTATTAAATTAAATTATTTATCTATCAAGAAAATATATCTGTTTAATGTTCAAGGCTACCCTATTAACCGGTTTGTGGTGGTATGGTGTGAGTAATGCTACTCATCTCCGTGACTTGGTTCACAGGTGCCCATTGGGTGACGACAAATAAGTAGCAATTTCCGGCCTTGTTGTGGCGAAGGGTTAGTCACGTTATTTAAAAAAAATGTTTCCTATTTGAGGAAATTCAAAATTTTCTTATCTTCATGCATCAAAGACGAATCGATGGATAATTTTTTTCCCGTTTCCATGCTTTTTGAATATATGCAATCACGCAGTTTGCATGCTGTGTTATTGTGTTGCATTTGAGTCATAATATGCCAACAAATTTAAGAAAATTGAACAATGCAAATTTCCCACACTTAAAAAAGTCTTTCACAAAATTTGGAAAATTTAAAACGAACCCAGTGGTGTTCGTCGATTACAGCGCATGCGTACTCACCGCGCTCTACCAACACCCCCTAGAGGGTGTTGGCTCTACGTAATTAATATTCCGACATTCCGCAAGGAAACGAAATTTCACAGAACTCAGAATAGAGGAAATTTCCAGAAAGGAATGCCACCTATGTAGGCGTTTACGGTATACTCTAAACGTAAATGAATACTATAAAGAGAATTCTGCTCCTGGTTTTTACATCTGCATATATTAATAAAAAAAATGTGAGCCACATATTTTAATAAATTCAGAACGAATTAAAAAGTATGATAAAGAAAACGAAACGGAGAATAGACAATAGTGATGTATTCCACGTGATCCACTAAAAGGAAAATTAACGAATTAAAGAATAAAATTCGACTAGAAATCAACTCACACAATGAAAACAAATGGAACGAATATCTCACTAACTTAGATTCCCAGGATGGATCGTTATGGAAAGCCGCAAAGAAAATAAATTCTCCCAAACAGTTCTTCCCCGTGTTAACAGATGGCGTCACAATCGCAAAGACAAACACTGAAAAATCAGAATTAATTGCTAACAGCCTAGAAAAACAATTCAAATTAAATGACATTGGAGAGATCTCTCATCAAAACTTCGTACAACAAACAGTTAACAATTATTTTAATAACTTCACCCACCAAGTAATTCCTACAAGCGAATTGATCAAAACCTCTGAAGTTGAAAACATCATTATGAACCTGAAACCCAAAAAGAGCCCAGGAGATGATAATATTAATAACAAAATGCTGAGGCAAATTCCAATAGTAGCTATTTGTTATATCACTGATATTATTAACGATATCCTAAATATTGGATATTTTCCCAGGCAATGGGAAAATGCTCTAGTTGTTTCAATTAGGAAACCGGGCAAAAACCCAAAAGACCCAACTAGCTATAGGCCTATCTCGCTGTTACCATCGTTAGCTAAACTAGTTGAAAAATTCATTCTTACTAAACTTCAACAACACGAGCAAGAAAACAACCTATTCATCCCCCATCAATTTGGTTTCAGGGCCAAACTATCAACGACTCACCAACTCTTAAGAGTAACGGAAAAAATTTCAGCCTCCCTAGGAGACAAATACTCGACTGGAGCACTTTTCTTAGATGTGGAAAAGGCATTTGACAGAGTTTGGCATTGGGGTCTACTGTACAAACTTATTAATAACAACTTCCCCCCCCCTATCTTGTTAAACTAATTAAGAGTTACCTCGAACACAGAACATTCCAGGTTAGGATAGAAGGTTCACTTTCTGCAAAGAAAACCATTGAGGCTGGGGTTCCCCAGGGCTCCCTATTAGGACCGTTTCTTTTTAATATGTATATTAACGATATCCCACAGAATTTTCACACCATGCTTGCACTGTTCGCCGATGATACAGCCATTCTGTCTACAGGTAAAGACCTTAATATCATACATAAAAACCTCACCAACCACATTAAAGATATTGAAAAATGGCTCACAAAATGGAAAATCAAAATCAATGTTAACAAAAGCACTGCAATCATGTTCACTAGAAAGATTAATAGGTGCAAACCACTCGAGCTCTACGGGGAAAAAATTAACTGGGAAAACACGGCCAAATATTTGGGAGTGATCCTAGATAGAAGGCTCACGTGGAAGAACCAGATCAATAGTATCATAAATAAAATTAGAACTAAAACGACCATATTATATTCTTTAATTGCTAGGAAATCAAAACTCTCCATAAGAAACAAAATTTTAATCTACAAGCTTTATCTGAGACCCACAATGACTTATGCATCACAGATCTGGGGTGGAGCATGTGTCACTTCATTAACTAGACTCGAGGCTCAACAGAGCAAAATTCTGAGATTAATTAGTAATGCTGAGTGGTACTTCAGAAATTCTTTAATCAGGAATAATCTAGGCATTATCACTCTCAATAAATACATCAAAAACCTAGCTCTAAATTTTTATGAAAAACTTTATAAAATTGATAACAGATGTATACAAAACATTCCTAATTATGACTTTAACCACTTTATAAAATTGATAACAGATGTATACAAAACATTCCTAATTATAACTTACACGTGTATAACTTACACAGACCCAGAGCGGTGCTAAGGCCAAAACTCGGATTAGAAAACCTCTGATTTCTGATTTTATACTCTCATCTCATGTTTATTGTATAGTACTTAAATTTTGTTATTATTATGTCTGACACAAATTTAACTCTATTATCATCATGCACTCACTTTTTACCCATAGGAGTACTACCCGAAAATAATGTAAATTACTTTATAATGTAAATATAGAATTAAATTTGTTATTATTAATAAATCTGTAATCCCAACTATGTTATGTATTATCAAGATCAACTGTGTAAAAATTGTGTTAACACTATAATCCTGTAAAATACAGATAAGGAAAACTACTAAATGTGTACATTGAAATGTTTTCTGATTGTGCTAAATAGCACCCAAGAATTGTATATTGAAATTATTGTAAACTTCTTGCTCTGCACTTTTTTGAGCCAGCTGGGTCAAGATAAGTGCACTATCTTTCAGGAAGGGACTCTAGACAGTATGTACTATGTTCAACTTCTCCTCTATTCTGTAAACAATATCTTATGGACCCCCAAATTCTCTACACTGAGGTAAATGGCTTTTGCTAGAAACCTCGCACAAAAATTTAGACCAATTGCTCGTGATGTATTTCATTCAGCGAAATATTTACAAGTTCTATGTATTTTGCTTTTGTTTTTATTCAAATATTCCGGCTGTCAATTTAGTAACGCAAATAAAACAGCTTTAATATGCACGCATTTTCATATGGATAGTCACCATTTTCCAGGAGATATTCGTAACTGTTCGACTTAACTGCGCCCGCAGTCTCCTTAGTATGCAGTTTCTTCAAATATTAATTCATAAATAGCTTTATTATATACATAAAAGCAAACATATTTATAATAATTTCTTACAAAATGACTATAGCTATGGTGCATTACTCCTTGAACGTTAAAATGGCTTAAAACAACCTGCGCTGTTGCGACGGGGGGAGGCAAGGGGGTCTATCATGCTCCGAGCATAGTTTGCAGAGGGGTGCCAAATCATTTCAAAGATAAACAAATTTTTTCAGAGATTTCAGTCTTAGTTTTATCATAATATCAATTTTTTTGTATTTTATAATTATTATGTCACGTCTAGAAAAAAAAAGAGCCAAGGAAAAATCAGGCTTTGAAAAGAGAAGAGGTTGTGATGAAAAATGAGGAAGAGCTACTGCAGCTTGCCATAAGCAAAACTCTTGCTTTAATTTCTCTATTAATAATAATTTTGTATGGTTTTATTCCTTTTAAAAATTGTAATCTTTTAACTATGCTTTCGATTTTCGTTTATGAATCAGTTTGGTTATTGGTTTTCATTCTTTTAATCTTTTCCTTTTTCAGTTTCATACTTTGTTCAAGACTTGTGATTCTATCGTTTTGTACTGCAAATCTTGTAAAAATGTGCAAATTACTATAATATCTTAATTTTTCATATAAAATTTCTGGAATATTAGATTGGTCATTTCAATTTTTATGCAAAAGAGAAGTTTTCATTTTAGTATAAAGTTATTTACCAAATTATTTGTGTTAGTGTTACATAGTAATATTTGGATCTATTAACTCAGGAAGATTACAAAAGAGTAAGCTCATAAAATGTGTAAATAACGCGAAAATATCTTTATTTTTTTTATATAAAATTTCTGGAATATTAGAATGGTCAGTTCCATTTTTTATGTATATGAGAGGTTTGTATTTTAGTATAAAGCTATTAACCAAATTATTTCTGTTAATGTTACCTGGTAATATTTGGATCTATTAACTCAGGAAGATTACAAAAGAGCAAGCTCATGAAATACACTTTATTTAATTTTGTGAATACACCAAAATTCACAGCGACCTTTATGAATCCTAATTATTATACAGGTTGTCTAAGTCAAGTTATATACTACTGAAAGTGATAACAATGATATTAAAAAAACAAATAAGTTAGTTTTACTCAAAATGAAAAAAAAAAAAAACGTTCAATGAATATTATTTCCACTGGACCGATCTAGATGTGATAATCATTCAAAAATTCAAAACGCCAAAATGTTTTGTTGAAATTTAAGTGTTTTGATATATTATTTGACGTACTATTTAATTTCTCATAAGAGATTAAATCCTTTTATTAAACAAGTTTTTTCGTTAATATTTTTATTTCATTTTATGATTAAAAATGTGAACATTTAGTCTAATTTTGACTATAATAACGTAATAAAAATCATTCCCAAAAAAAAGAAAATTTCATATAACTTGTTGTTGTTGTTACTAATGACACTTGGGCAAGCCAAGCTCGCTATGCCTTGGATATGCTAGTTTAAGTCAATCGGAAGCGTCTTTCGTTTAATCAGAGCACCATAAAGTTGAAAGTACGACTTTTTGCTCTTCAAATCCTCCGATAGATGGCAGCACCAGAGGATCTACTCCCTCAATTTTGGCATTGATCTGAAGGGGGAGTAAATTTCTCCAGACCATTACCCATGGTAACTGCTCAACGACCGACCACAGGACTTTCGATTCCACAGATTTATAAAGCACGTATATCGCATGTACTCGGTGGGTCTTTGGTGGCATTTGGAATGTAACCCCACCCTTCCGAATGGAAGGTTGATACACTAACCACTAGGCTACCACGGCCCATTAAATATGTATTTTATAAAAATCATTAGTTTTTTTTTTATCATACAACTGACCACTTGACACAGAATTGTATTACACTGTGAAAAAATTATCAAGAAAGTATTTGAAAAATCTATACAAAAAATCTATTATATAACTTGAGTATTGTTAATGAAAACTTGTAAGAATTCAAATTTGCTAATATTATCAGAAAAATTTAAGTTATCAAGAAGCGATATAGAAAAATCAGTTTCTGTTGTTATTGAGACTTATTGAAATTATATTATCCACTGTCCCCGAATAAAAATAAAAATTTCTTGTGCATTTTTATCTCAGACTTTATTGTAGCCTTTTAGCCTAGTGTCGCGTTATATTCGCGAGAAAATTCCTGCTGAAACATGTTTCTTATTAGCTGTTCCTTTGGTCCGAAATATTGTGTCCTGCACCAGACTGACCTTCAAAGAAAGGGGTAAATTTTTCATAAAATAACATTCCAGTATGACGCGCCGGGAATTGTCTTACTGGAATCGAAATGGAAGGGATCGAGAACTAATTCCTCCAAATTCTATAAAAACACATAAACCTTTCTTTCCTTTTTATTGTTCACATGATTAGTATTTTATTACCTCCCAAACATAGCTTCATCGGAAACACAAATGTAAACTTTTGAAATCTGGAGTTTTCACATTTAAAATATTATTACATTTTTTCTCTGTCCTGAATATATAATTATATTTTCTGTCTACTATGTATTCTTTCGATTTAAATATTCAATTCAGAATTTTTGCTAGTATAACTATTTACTAACATATGCTTATAGAATTTTGAAAATTAAATATTAAATTGCTTAAAATTATTCCTTTAAAAGTAATTATTTAATGCTTTAATGTTTTTATTTGGGAAAATAATTTTCATTTGACTCCTAATTTTGTTGGATTTACATTAGCACCTTATATTGATAAATTCTTTTTTGAAATGGTAAAAGTTAAAAATCTATATAAATATTTCTTTCTATTTTTATTTGTTTTTTTTTCTTTTTCTATACTTAAATATACAGAATGTATTTTTTAATTAATTAATTCAATTTATATAAAAATAAATCTTTTAACTTGAAAAAAGGGTTCAAGAAATTTATAAAGAAATCGTACACATTTCTCATTCTACACTATAAAATTTTAAGAAATTTATTAAGATCGTCTTTAAATCATATAAATTTATTGAAAGAAGAAAAAGTTATTCCAGTTAATGAACAGTACTTCCAAATGGATTCTTAATAGAAATAAATGTTAATTGTAATAAAGTTTGTAATAGCCCTTATTTTAATAATGAAATGTATTTCAAAATCTTTCGAAAATAGTTTTATGAAATAACTTAAAAATAGGAAGAAAATTTTCATTACTAACATAATTGATTGAGAAAACTTCTTTAAATAAAAAAATTAGGCGATATAACAGTTAAAATATATTTTTTATCTCAGCACTAGTAATTCATGATAATAATTTGAATCAATGAAAAACTTGAAAGAACAACATAGAGTGCATCAGTATTAAGAAAAAAATTATTTTTAATAATTTTTTCCCCAAACTGATACACTCTGATATTATAACAATTAGTAAAATATATAATTTTACTTGAATTTATGCGTGTTTTGATTTTTGATTTAAGACATTTCCAAAATATTTTTGTTGTCTGTAATAGCGTTCCGTTGCTTATGTGTAATTTGCATTGATGATTCTATGTCAGAATTTAGTTATTTAAACTGAAATCAGATGAAGACTTATTAACAAAGGTCTTTAACTTTTTCAATCAGAAAAATTGGTTTTATGGAATGATGAATAGTGATAAATGAAATAGTCATAAATTATCAATATTAAATTTTGCGATTTAAATTTTTCACAATAAAAATAATTTTGGTTTACATTACTAGTCTTAATGATATAATTTAAAAATCTATTTTAAAAGCAAAACTTTCCATAAATTTAAAGTTGTTTTTACTGGAATTTTTCTAAAATAAAAAAATGAAATAAGTGTTCTGTTTAATCTGTGGTAAATGAAATGTTTAAAAAGATATCATTGTGAAAAATCAGGTGAGTTGATCCTAAGTTAGGGGTATAAGGTCTTACCCAATTATTTTTTTGCAGTAGATAGATAAAATTTATAAAGTGGGTAATAATATAGAATTTTTGAAAATTTGTTAATATAAGATATAGCATACATACTTTAACTAATGATTCACAATTTGAAGAGTCTTTCATAAATAAGATTAACCATTAATAGGGAATAAAAAATTTTAATTGCTTCAATTGGTTAACAAGCTAGAAAAAATACATTTAAACCTTTTTAAGACATTGTTATGGAAATGTTAAATCATTAAAATCAATTTTCTTAAAAAATAAAAATTAATGGATAAATAAATATCCCGACTTTTTTTTCAAAATTGTAATATCAGGGTCAAGGCCTACAGTGCCCATATCTGTTTTTTTAGCCGAGGGCCTTTGGATGCGAAACATATGCTTCGGTTAGGTGGTCAGCCCAAAGCGAAATCCCTGGTGTTTAGTTCCCAAGCCTGGTTGGTACTCAGTTTATCGACCCACTGAAAGGATGAAAAATTGAGTCTACCTTGCCCGAGGATCGAACATCGGACCTGTGCCTTGGGAGCGCTAAGTCATTGTGCTTAAAAATGTAAAAGTTTCAGTAAATTTTATCTCATACAGATTTCCATGGAACAGAACTCTATAAAGAGATGTGGGATTGAAAGATGTTAGAGTCTGCAGTAGAAAAGAAATTAAACCTAAGAATCCATTAGAACTTCTAATGTCTTATCTCATACGGTGAAGATGTTTTATCAAGTATGAGAATTGCCATTCAAATACATTTAACTATTTCTACAACAATTGTAAGCTGTAAACGTTTATTCAGCAAATTAAATTAATTTTGACTTATTTATGATCCAACATGGGTCAAAACCATCTAAGTGATTTAACATTTTTAAGTATAGAAAAAGAAAAATTTGAAATGATCAACTTTGATGAAGTAATTGATCAATTCGCTTCAGCAAAGGCTAGAAAAATGTATATAGTGTAATATATTAGATTGTAAATAATTACTACTTATATCTATAATATTTATTGAATTATTTAAGGTTTAAAAAGTTTACGTTTTTTTAAATAATTGTATTAGAAGAATTAATGTAAAAATGTAGAATTAATTAAAAAAATAAATAATATCTTTTTAATCAATTCTGCATTACAAAAAAGTCCGATTATTCTTTTGACACTTTTCCAAATCCAATATAAACGCTTTTTTTTAAAAATTAGAATTGAATTTTGTTTAAATTTAAAGCTTAGCCTGAGACTTTAAATTAATATATTTTTGAATATTTTAAGGTAGGTACAATATTCTATTATTATTTTTATTACAAGTATACTCTATTATTATAGAAACTTGGTGGCTTAGTTGCAGTGTTTCACGCTCCCATGATACAGGTCCGAGGTTCGATCCTCGGGCTGGGCCGTGACCTTCGAGACTACAGGCCTGCTTACTGAAGAAAATCGGTTGCATGAGTCATCACATTTGGGGAGACGCTCAGAGCGACTGGTGAGTGTTTACAACTCGATTTACGTGGATTATTATTTAGCGTTCCAGTAACAAAATTTGTGTTCCAGAAACCACATTGATGTAATAATCACAAGCAAAGAATTTCATTAAAGGTGAGTGGGAAAATGTTTATAATTCATACTTTATCTTTTTTTAAAAAATTATATTATTTAAAACATGTACTAGTTATAGTTGCTAAGCCTTGCATGCATTGTTGTCAAAGAGTAGATAATTGTAGTTGGTTTACATTCCAATATTAATTTACTGGATATTTAGTTTGGCCCTTATTAAGTTCATAAATGCTAAATTTTATTTATTGAATTATTTTTTCATGTTAATAAAGTAATATTAAGATAACGATAGTTTGAAAAAAACTACTTGTATTGAACAAATCTTATGTTTCAAAACTAAAATATTTCTTAATTTGTGTATAGTTATTGTACTGTATAATGCATCAAGTCTTTTCACTAATTAAATAGTAATTAGCTTAGCAATAATGGAAAAGATTTTACTATAAAAAATGTTAGGAAAGATGATTAGCTAATCAAATATTATCACAAAACTAGTGTAGTTTATTATAAGAATATATTTTAAATTATAATGTTTTGATGTGTTGAATTATTTCATAGTTATAGGAACTAAATAAAGCTAAAATTCAAACTGAATATTAAATTATTCATTCCTAAATTTGAATCTGTGAGTAGAACATTGAAGAGGTATCTTACAAGTTATTGGTTATTTAAAATTCATTAAGAAGGGAATATTTAATAACACAATTGATATTGTTTAATAATAAATTTTAATAATGCAATTGACTTAGGAATCATTCGAAGAGAAACTATTATTGCTTATAAATATAAACATAATTATAATGTCTTCAATTATGAAGTTTCAGAAATTACCAGGTGTGAATGTAAATGTATGAATGAGTGTCCAATAATGTTTGTAAGAAATAGTTTTTTGTTAAATTTAATGTTAATGTTGAAATTTATAGAAGGCTATGAAAAATCTTCTGTATGGAAAAAATATTTTAGAATTTACTGCAATTACTTCATAATTCAAAGAAAATATTGAAAAAGGATATTATAATTTAGTTGAATTAAAATAAAAACAAGTATTTTTCATTTATATATTTTTTAATGTATATTAATATTTTCCTAATATTTTTTTCAGATGCCAAACTCTTGCTGTGTACCAAAATGCAATGGAAACTACAATGAAGCAAATAAAGTCCATGTGTTTGGATTTCCAAAGGATGAACAGCTGAAACAAAAATGGATAAAGGCTATCCCAAGAAAGAATCTCCTTGTTACTAAAAATACAAAGGTAAGTTATTATTCCCCTCTTTCATAACTCAGAAATATTTCTATTGACATTTCTTAACAAGAGATATAAAAGCTGTTATTGATTATTCATACCTATACTAGTGTATTGGTTATAGTACTATGTACAAACAGTTATAATTTAATGTTATTAATTCATAAATTATTGACTAAGTAACAATATGATAAAGTTTCTTCTATATGTTTAGATATATAGACATATATTTAGAGGTATTTGGTTCAAACTCATTTTGATGCATTTTGTATTCCAGGTTTGTGCAAGACATTTTGCTGAAGGAGATATTGAATTCACCACTTCTTTTTATGAGGAAAAAAGTGGCAAAAACTTCACTGCAAAATTGAAAAAACCTAGATTGAAGGAAGGTGCAGTACCGTCAATATTTCCCAACTGCCCTTCATATCTGTCTGCCACCACTAAAAGTGTGCGTAGTGATCCGGATGAACGAAAACGGTTGTTGGAGGAGGAGCACATTAACAGAGCCGTATTAAACAGCATTTCAAGCAAAGAAAGTTACGATAAACAATTTGGATTCAGCAATTTTTATGAGCTTAAAAATTGCTTGAATATGAACAAAATACCTGCTTACTGGAGTAAAATTGAAAAAGAAAACAACATTGTGTTTTTAAATATTGATTTAAATAATACTGTTCCTAGTATTACATATGTTATAGTGGTTGATGATAAATTAAATCTCACTATTTCTTATAAATCGCAAAATATTTTAAAGTACAAAGAAGCAAAGTTACCGCTAAAAGTAAGTAATTTTAATGAAATACTTAATATTTTAAATCATTTTGAATCAAAATCTGTAAGCTATAATAATTTAATTGATAATTTGGATATAGTTGTACAAATTTTACAAAACTGCATAAATCTTGAAGATAAATTTAAATTTTTAATTGAATTTTTTATTGAACAGCTTAATCTTTTAAAATTAGCACCTGTAAAATATCGTTATTCTTCTAGCATGTTAATTTTCACTTCTCTTTTATTTCACATATCCCCCCAAGCTTATAAATTTATCAGAAATTCAAATAATTTGATATTGCCGGATCCAAGTACCATTAGAAAAGTAAGTTCAATGATAGAAACAACTCCAATATTTGAACAACAAGATAAATATTTCCTTTTATATGCAAAACAAATATTTTCTAAACTAAGTAGTAATGACTATAACGTTTTTTTAATGCTGGACGAAATATACATAAAACCTAATTTGGATTATAAAGGTGGAAACATTGTTGGAAACTCTTCTGATAATACAAATTTGGCAACAAGTGCTCATGTTTTCATGTTAGGCAGTATTTCCTCGTCTTTTAAAGATGTGATTCACATTTTCCCAGTAAATCGTATTATAGCTGATGAGTTATTTGCTTTAACTAAAAAAATAGTTTTGGGTTTAGAGGATATAGGCTTTAAAATTATGGGTATAGTGACAGATAATAATTCAATAAATCGTAAAGCTATATCAAATTTCAGTAACCCACCCAATTTTCAAGTTCAATATGAACATCCGGCAGATCCTTCGAGGCCATTTTTTTATGTAATTGATTCAGTGCATCTTATGAAATCTGTAAGAAACAACTGGATCAATCAAAAAAATGGTTTTTTTATGTATTATCCTCCATTTGGAAATGAAAAAGTGTTTCAAACTGCTTCTTTCACCCTTTTAAGAAAGATATATGATATTGAATCATCACAATTGTTAAAATTTGGCTTTGGTTTAACACGAAAAGCTCTTTGGCCTTCAAATTTAGAGCGCCAGAATGTTAGCCTGGCTTTAAAAATTTTCAATAGCAATTTGATCCAGTGTGTGAAAGAATTAGGAAAAAAGCATAATCTTTTGCATTATAATGAAACAGCAAATTATATTGAAATATTTTGTAAATGGTGGGATATAGCTAATGTTAAATCAATCTCTAAAGGAAAATTTAAGCTAAATCCCATGTGTGAACCAATTACAAATAAATCTGATGATATTAGAAAAGAATTTTTGCTTAAATTTATAAATTGGTTAAATAATTGGGAAAACATGAACACAGATAATGGCAAATTAACTCGAGAAACACATTCGGCTTTAAGACATACTTCTCAGGCTTTTTTAAACATAATTGAATATTCGTCAATTAATTTAAGTATGAATTATTTATTGCTAGGCAAGATTCAAACTGACAAACTTGAATCTCGTTTCGGTCAATACAGAAGCATGTCCGGTGATCAATATCATATATCTATAAGGCAGCTTTATGAAACTGAAAATAAACTTCGATTAAGTAAGCAATTAAAACTGGTTTCTCATAGCGTAGGCAGTTTTAATATAAATTTGCTTGAAAATCCTGTTTCTGATGAAAGGGAAATGTTACAGCAGGATTCTAATGAAATATTTCAGAATATAGAAGTAAGAGATTCTGATATAGATGCAATAACAGACTCACTACCTCTTATAACATATTTAGCTGGATATTGTTCTCATATCATTCATAAGAGCATTAAATGTGTAGAGTGTCGTAAAAAAATAATAACTGAAAAAACAATGAGTGTTGATGTAGATTTAGATTGTAGTTTTATAAAAAAATGTGATAGAGGTGGTTTACTTTATCCATCAGAATTTGTAACCAATATTGTACTTCATATTTACATTGTAACATCAAAATTAATTTCTGAAGATTATGAGCATGAATTTTTAAAAGTTTTAAATCAACGTAACTTAATAATTAATGTTGTAAAAAACCTTCTTGTTTCTAAAGATATGTGGGATTTCTCAGTTTGCAACTGTGGATATCCGTTTGAGGGAATAATTATTAAAATTATGAGGTCGTCAACTAATACTCTTCTCAATAATTACTGTAAACTTAAAAATGATGTTTATCAAGGAAAATCAAAAAAGAATCTAACAAGCCTGAAACTAAAAGGAAATTAAAAACACTAACTACTAACAATTTAGATTCCAACTCTTCAAAAAAAATTAAATTAAATTAAACCTTTCACAAATTGTGCATTGTAAATAACAATACTCTTTTTATTTCATGTGCATAACCGCTTTTACTTTTTATGTATTTATGTTACATTTAATTTTAAAAAGTGCATATAATTTAGAAAGTCTATATGCACAATTTATTTTTAAAATTTTTTAATTCTTTTGTGTTTTGTAATATGATTATTGTACTAGGTAAATTTATTGGGGAAAATATAGATGTAACAATTTACATATCATCTAAAGAAAAATAATTTGTATTAAAAAAGATGCTTATATACATTTTTTAAAAATTTTAATTCCCATGCAAATGTTTTTGAAATATGTTAACTTTGCTGTCTTTATACTTTAAAATCATAATTGTTTTCTTTTATTACTGTTTAAAATTTTCTATAATTTCATAAAGTTTTCTTTTTCATGTATCTCTTACTAATTTTTTATTAAAATTTGATGTATTTTTTGTGTAATAAATTTATTTCATGTATAAATAAAAATATTTCTGTGAAAATTTGTGTGTGTTCTTTCCTTATTTTATATATAATTCTTTACAAAAAAATTGTTTTGTGAAAAAATTACATAAAAAATTTGTTTTATTTCATGTATCTCTTACTAATTTTTTTATTAAAATTTGATGTATTTTAAGTGAAATAAATTTATTTCATATATAAATAAAATTATTTCTGTGAAAATTTGTGTGTATTCCTTCCTTATTTTATATATAATTCTTTACAAAAAAAATGTGTTTTGTGAAAAAATTACATAAAAAATTCGTTTTATTTTCCTTTAAAATTATTCTTTAAAAATGATGAATTTAATGTTTCAGATTGGAAAAATAAAAAATGTTTCTTTCACAATAGAAAAAAAAGCTGTATAAAGGGAACACTTTTTGTATCAAATTAGTATTGGAAAATATAATTAATATTTAAATAGAGTAATAATCTTAAGAAATAAAATTATAAAATAAAAAGTATTTGTAGTATTACCTTTTTTAATTACATATATTTAAATAAAATTATTAAACGTTTCTACACTCAGTAAAAATCTTTAAAACTACAATTCAAATTTGCATTTTAATGAAATAATTTCGCCTTTTAAACATAGTATTTTAACTTAGAAAAAAATTAATTTTGCTTATTAAAAGGAATAGGGAAATGATCAAAACATTTGAGGTTTAGAAAATTTTAAATATTTAACGATAATGAAATCATTAAAAAAATTTCTAAATCCACAGTAAATGAGCGCCGAAAGTAAAACTTCTGTATTTCCAGTATAGTTCTCTCCCTTCTTGTGATGACTCATGATCCCAGTCAGCAGGCCTTCTTATTCTCGAAGGTCACGGCTGGGCAAGGTTGACTCAGCCTTTCATCCCTTCAGTGGGTCGATTAACTGAGTACAAAGCATGCTTGGGAACTAAACACTGGGGGTCTAACGTTAGGCTGACCACCTAACTGGGACATAGGCTTCGCACCCCAGATCCCTCGGTCATGAAAACAGTTATAGGCCACGTAAGCCTTGGCCCACATGAGTTGTCGTGTCATGGAGTTTGGTAGTTTATATATATATATATATATATATATATATATATATATATATATATATATATATATATATATATATATGTGTGTGTGTGTGTGTGTGTGTGTGTGTGTGTGTGTGTGTGTGTTTAATCAGACTTAATATTTATGAATATTAATTATTAATTTGAAATGATAAAAAAAGAAAACAAAAGCAAATTCTGCATTATTTTATATATATATATATATATATATATATATATATATATATATATATATAGATAGATAGATAGATAGATAGATAGATAGGGAGATCATTATAGCCTAGTGGTTGAATATTTCTTTTCAGTTTAGTTGTGTTTTACAAGGATTAAAATTGGCCTAGCTGCCCCATCACAGCTATTCAAAGCGAAAAACCCGGGTTCGATCCCAACCATTGCTGGACAGTGGAAGATAGACACCCCAGGGCCCTCGGTCATGAAAACAGTTATGCTCACTGTAGGCCTTGGCCCACATGGGCTGTCGTGCCTTGGAGTTTAGTTATACTCTATTTATTATAATGTATTAGATATATAGTTATATTATAGTATACTCTTATTACTGAATTCATTTTATTCTCATATTTATATTGTATTACTATTTTTAAGGGGGCGCCAATTATGTTCACTACGCTACTGCTGTGTCGAAATATGGATAGAGTGCGCATATGTTAAGTCCTGTTGAACAATAGCATTGGGGCAGATTTTCCTAAATTGACGTCTTTTAGTGTAAAAAGATCTAAAATTTTATTGGTTTGAAATGCAAAGGGGGAGAAAATAACTATTAGAACTGAATTTTTGTTGTAAGATACCCAAAATTGTTTAACAGTGTTCAGGATATATATTTTTTCTATTCATGTCAAAATCACGCTTATTTGGCGCCCTTTCTCTGCACAGTTTGGGTATTTACTACTCTTATTTTAAATCTAAGAAATCGCACTGTGCTTGCTTACCGTAGTTTAATGGTAAAACAGCATTCTTCAGGGCGAAAGAAAGGCTTAGAAGCGCAAGGTTCCAGGCTGGATTCCATCCAGTTAAAAATATATACTCTTCTGACTCCGAAACTAAGTTTCATACAGTAATAATTTATGGGTTGTATTATGGTAGTGATATTGGTTATCTTTGCTTGCACAGCAAAGATATTTTCGCAGAACAATTCTAGTAGAAATATTATATAAAAGTTTTAATGAATATATAACCTGTGTTTTTGAAGATTTATTCAAATAAATAAATATTCAATACTATGTAATTATATATATATATATATATATATATATATATATATATATATATATATATATACAATAGTATTTAATTAAAATATATTGCATTTCATTACATCTGATGCAATAATAGATATTTTTAATATAATACAGATATACTGAAAATACATTATAATTCCATTTATACATAATAAACTTATTAATTATATAATTTACAATTATAAATTATTTAAAAAAATTTTTACAATAAACAAAAGGAGATTACAAAATAAGCCTATTATTTTAACTGTATATTCCATGTTCTCATTATATTTAAAATTCCAAAAACTAAAATCATGTTGATATACTTTTCCAATTTTTAGGCAACTTTTAAATTTCCATTCAAAGAAATTAAAAGTAATTGAAATAAATTGATATAAAGCTCACACTCATTTACCGCAAACAGAAAACAATGGATAGCAATTTATCATTACCTTTTTCAATGAATGCGGTAAATTTTATTTAGAAAAATCTGGTTTATCTAAAAATTAACAAATATTTCACTACTGTGTGCAAACTTTATAAATAAAAAAATTTTCAATGCAGTTTAAAAAGAAACTGAAAACAAAAACTACTTATATTCTAATCCTTAAAAACTTACTGAAAAAACTAAACCCATGATACGACAGCCCATGGGCGCAAGTCCTCATAATTGTTTTTATGATTGAAGGCCTTTGGGTGCGAAACATATGTCCCAGTTAGGTAGTCAGCCTAACGGGAAACCCCCAGTGTTTAGTTCCCAAGCATGCTTGGTACTCAGTTTATCGACCCACTGTAAGGATAAAACGCTGAGTTGACCTTGCCCAGCCCAAGGACCGGAATTCATATATGAATATATATTGAAGATTTAAAAAGTTTACTTAAGATGTTAAAGGACCATAAATCCTCTATGATTAGGCTTGCCTTATTTCTGAAATGTTCAACCGGGACACTGAATTCCCACCCCCACCCTTTTCTAGAATACAGCGCTGGTTCTGGTGTCCCGGTAAGCAGTGGGCATACTCAAGAATATTGTTCAGATTGCAATCAGCTATGAAATTATTTTTGAACGGAACAAAGAACAATCTCAGCTATTTTTATTCATTGGAAATAATCACATCTCTGGTAGCCTCTTCTCGTTTCCACTGTTTTCAATTTGACTGCAGATACTCCTTAGCAAGCACAGCTTCATCTAACAGCTTATTGTTTATTTTCATATATCGGCTACATCAAGAGAAGACTGCTACTGTTATGAAACAAACAAACAAATAAATGACTCCAATTTTGAAACATACACATTTAATTAAAAAATGAACAAAATTTACAAGGAGCCATGTATGGGTTCGCGACAATCTCTCTCGCCTGCTTCGCGTACAATGAGAGTCTCTCTGAAAATCAAAACAAAACAAAAAAAAACATAGGATCTTAAAATCGAAAGTGCCGATGGTGAGACATTACAGACTAAATTATTCCTTCCTTCCCCGGAGTTTTTTTTTTTTTCTCTTTTTCTCATTCTAAGGAAATCAACCTGCAAATAAAAAAGAAAAAAACACACACAAACAACAAAGAGCAAAATTTAGTATTACAGATAGCCCTGATCAATCGGACTCTGGCTGAAACACAAAATTATATGGAATTATATAATATTAAATATAAAATAAAATTATATCAAAATAGCACAAAATAATTATCTAACACAACAGAATTTTCAACCTTAACTAAACTTACAAATAGACACATTTTTACTATAAAAAACATTTTTTTTATTATGTACACATGTAACAACAATTGAAATTTGTATTAAAAAAAACATTTTAATTTAATATCTGAGAAAAAAGAAAATAATTAAGTTTGGTTATTCAGCATTCTACTGAGACTATCGGCATTCTGATGTAATTTGCCCTTTCTGTGAACAATATCAAAATTTAGGCTTTGAAGCACCAAAGCCCACCTTAAAAGTCTGGGATTAGATCCTGTATGATGTTTTAACCAAACTAAAGGGTTATGATCAGTTTCGATAATAAATTTATACTGACCATCTAAATAATATTTTAATTTAGTAACAGCAAAAATTATTGCTGCACATTCCTTTTCTATAGTGCTATAATTTTTCTCAGATTTTGAAAATTTTTTACTCAGAAATAGGATAGGGTGTTCATTTTCATTTTGATCTCTCTGAGATAAAACTACACCTATTCCTAAGTTTGAGGCATCACATTGAATGATAAATTGTTTTTGAAAGTCTGGACTGTAAAGTACAGGCTTCTTTATTAAAGTGTTCTTTAATTCTATGAATGCCTTTTCGCAGTTATTATTCCATATTACAGTTCCTTTCTTGGACTTCCCTTTTAACAGGTCGGATAAAGGCGCAGCAACTACCGAAAATTCTGGTATATACTTGCGATAGTACCCAACAAGACCTAGGAAAGCACGTACTTCGGTTTTGCTTGAGGGACGTTCGAAATCAGTAATGGCTTTCACTTTAATATCACCTGGTTCCACCACCTTCAATTTCAACATCTTGTCTACTTCCGATTTCAGAATTTCTGTCTGTCGTGGGGACATTCGATATGGTTTAGCTATAATAGATTTATTAGATTCTAACTCGATGTCCAGTTCAGCCAGTTCTGTACAACCCGGTTCATTTGAAAAAATATCAATAAATTGAATCAAAAGTCTACTCAATTGTTTCTTCTGATCGTCCTCTAACTTTTCATTAAAACAGCTTTCAGGAAAAGTCTCTAAAAGGGTAGATGAATTAATTTCAAAACTTGGGATATCTTCTTTCTCAGAATCAATATCTTCATTATCAGAATTAGAGGTAAAAATTAAATTAACATCTTCTGGACGCTGAAAATAAGGTTTTAACATATTTACATGGTATACATGTAATTTTTCCTTATCGGGAAATTGTATTACGTAATTTGTGTCCGATAGTCGTTTTACTACTTTTCCTGGACCTATCCAATGAACAGAAAATTTGTTTGATCTAGAAGGTGCAACAACTAACACAAGATCATTTTCTTTAAATTCTCTTTTCGTAGCCTTACGGTCATACCAAAGTTTCTGTTTTTCTTTAGCCTCTGTCATATTTTTCACAGCTAATTCTTGGCATCTTTTCATTCTATTTAAAAGATTAAAAACGTAAGCAATCACACTATCTTCTTCAATGGTTTTACCAGTTAGATTTTCATATAATAGTGTTACGGGTGTTCTTAAGTTCCGACCATGGACTAATTCTGCAGGAGAATATCCAGTGCTATCATGAATGCAAGTTCTAAGAGCAAAAAGTGCCTGAGGTAAAATCTTCTCCCAATCTGTACCTTTTTCTAAGCAAAGGACTTTCAGTATTCTCTTTAAAGTTCTATGCAATCTCTCAACAGGATTGCTTTGGGGATGCTGAACGGAACTATGCACAACTTTAATACCAAATTTTTCTAAAAATTCTGATGTTAGGACACTCATGAAAGATGTTCCTTGATCACTTTGCAACTCCCTAGGAAAACCCATGCGGCTAAATATCTGAAGAAAAGCATCAATCACAGTAGTAGAACGTATATCTGGTACTGGGATGGCATCTGGATACTTGGATGACATGCAAATGGCTGTTATAATATACCGGTTACCACAGGAAGTTATAGGTAAAGGACCACATGCATCAACGTTAATTCTTGTAAATATTTCCGGAATTACTGGAACCAGTTTCAAAGGAGCCCTTTTCTTATCTTGAGGCTTTCCTACTCGTTGACATTTGTCACAAGATTTAACAAAATTTTCAATTTCTTTAAAGCAGTTAGGCCAGTAGAAAGTTTTGCACAGCATATCTTTTGTTTTAGTTATACCTAAATGAGCTGCAGTTATCTCATGGCAGATCCCTTTTAGTTGGTTGCGAAACTTCTTGGGCACAACTAATAATCTTCTTACAGTTCCATCATTGTCCATTTTATTATAAAACAACAATTGATTTATTATAATATATTTATTGTCTTTTGAAGATTGTCGTTTAGCTTGCTCAAAGAGAGGTTTCAAATCTTCGCACACCTTTTGTTCCCGAGCAAATTCTTCTGGAGATGTTTTTATCAAATCCATCCCTTCAACTTCGGTTTCTAATGGTGGCAAAATTGTATTTTGCTCTAATTCTTCATTTTGTTTAGTTTGGAAGCAAGACCTAGAAGATTCTATTTCAGAATCAATAATCTCTTTATTCGTGCTATTTTCCTTCCGTCTTTTTTGAGCTCGAGTTTCTATAGCATTTATCATATGTATTTTCACCTCCTCATGCTTTTTAATTTCCTGAAATAAAGCGGCTGTTTTGTTTCCCAGTAAATATCTTCCTTGATCCAAAGAATCTCGAAGAACTGCTGCCTTTGTCAAAATGTGACCTAATTCACAATTTATTTCAACCTCGGCAATAGGTAAGCATACTAAAGTTTCATCAAGAGGTGTTCTTAGCCAAACCTTTTCCTTCGTGAACATATCAGGTTTCACGTATTTTCCACAAATCAAATCAAGAGTTGCTCCAGTGTCTCTTAAGATTGGCATTTGAATTCCATTAACAGTGCCGATACTAGTGTAAGGAGCCATCAACTCATTAAATGTACTTCTAGCAATTTCGTTGGATGCTACCGATTCTAAGTTCTTTTTTATTTTGTCACACTGAGGCCGCAAATGACTATAAGAACCACATTCATAACATCGGAGTTGTTTTCTTTTTTCGAATTCCTTTTCATGTGAATAATTAGAATTTTTATTCTCGACTTTTTTAGGAACATGAGATTTATGATTCCGAACTACTTCATTAAACTTAAAGGCACGGTTTTCATTTTGTTGACGAAAACCAAAATTATTTCGAGGGAGTTTTGTAAAATCTTTCGTCTTAAAACTATCTCTTAAACTTTCATATTCATCTATTTTCTCTGCCAGATCATACGGCGAATTTATTTTAAGCCATTCCGCCAAAAAATGTTCCTTAATTTCAATTGGCACACGACGTTTCAATTGATCTGTTACCATTAGTTCCTTAAGCTGTTCAAATGTCGTTATTTCTAATTCCGTAAGCCATTCCGTAAAGTAACTATTCAATTCTTGTGCATAATTTCTCCATGATTTGTCTGACGTTTTCTGGTGTCTAAGAAACAATTGTCTTAATTTTTCGCTATTTAACTTGAATCGTTTAAGAATAATTTCCTTCACGTAATCGTAATCATCAGCCCTTTCTGGAGGTTCTCTAGCTAACATGTTAGATATCTCTGAAGGTAAAGCACTTACAAGATAAACTACCCATTCGTTTTTTGGAATATGAGCCATTTCTGCTCTACGCTCAAAATTTATTAAGTATAAACTCATCTCATCTTTCCTTTCATCGAATTTTGGCGTCATTTGCATTAATTGAATTTTTTGAGTATGTTCAGTCCTATTTGTAACTGATTCTGTGTTCGAAATTGCAGCATTTGAAGAGATTTCTAGACGTTTCATTTCTAAAATATGTTCTCTTTCTTCACGTCTAATTCTTTCTTCTTTTTCTATTTCTTCACGTCTAATTCTTTCTTCTTTTTCTTCTCGCCTAATTCTTTCCTCTTTTTCTAGTATTTCTCGCCTAACTCTTTCTTCTTTTTCTTCCTGTTCCCTTTTAACTCTTTCCTCGATTACCCTATCTAATATACATTTTACTTCTTCCTCATTAAAGTTTTTACTAGTTAAAATTAATTTTTTAATATCTGGGATTTTAAAAGAATCTGGAACCATTTCCCCTAACTCTTCAGCTACTTCTACTAAATCTCCCTTTTTCCCCCGTGCTAAAAAAGCCATTTTATTTATTAACGCTTTATCTCAGAAGAGATGCAATAATGAGAGGAAAAACAGACTACACCCACCTATATACAAAATTTCGTAAATAACTATTGAAATTATTTAACACACTCTACTAATATAAAACATATCCATAACATTTAAAATTTTAAACGAAAACAAACTATATTGTAATACAACAAATAGTGTATAAACAGCAAATCATAGATTTTGAAAAGAAGAACAAGTTTAATATTAAATCTTCTACTCTCGATTTCAAGTTTTTTTTATCACCAAGCTAATACTTGATACTCAGATAAATTGAATTATTAATCAAAAATGTATAAATTTTATAAAATCAGATTCTTATACAAATACTACTATATTAAATCAGAAAATGAAATTATACATATTTTTGAATCCTTATTTAATTCAAAATATAAAACACTACAATTCTTAACAACAATATAAATTAAAAGCTTTAACTAATCTAAACCAGAAATCAGCTTTCGATTTTAAATCAATAAACTTAGTTAGTTAATCATACACGACATGAAAATGATAATAACGTACGATATTTTAAACAGTAAGAAAATATCTTTTCAAATCTTTATCAATGAAAATAAACATATGCGTTTTAAATACCAAATGAATCAGTTTGATACTTTACAAACAAAAATCAAAAACATATAAATAAATCTCACATTACTTTAAATTCAAACCTATTTGTAATCATGTACTTTTGTTTTCACATAACGAAATCAAAACCTTTCTAAAGTATATATTACTTTCATAAAATCTACTTTCAGTGAAACATTCAAAAAATTATGAATTTAAGTGTACTTTCGATTTTACACATTAATCTATAACAACATAGTTATTTTAACATATTCCTACGTGAATTGAAATACATCAACCACATAAAATTATGAAATGCAAATTTATAATAAGATACACTTTTCTTATAAAAAATATTACACTGTAAATTCGAATACACGAAATACAGAAATTAGCTTTGTAACATGGAATACACCATTTACAAACTTATAAGCAAAATTAATTGATATAGCATGAACGCCGAGCTGGCAGCCGAATGGTTAGCGCTCTTGCCTTCGGTTCAACAGTTCGTGGGTTCGAATCCCACCTTGGGCATGGATGTTTGTAGTGGTTCGGAATCCACTTTAAATCGTAAGTCCCGGTCTAATTAGCCCTCGTGTGCAAAAAATGACCGTTGAGCGACAAACAAACCAAACCAAGCATGAACACTGTAAATTCGAATACACGAAATACAGAAATTAGCTTTGTAATATGGAATACACCATTTACAAACTTATAAACAAAGTTAATTGATATAACATGAAAACCACGTAAATAAGATTGAAACTAAATATTCTATCAATTTATATAACATTCCAAACTATTTATTTTCAATAGTAGCCAGAGAAAGATTGATCAAAATGGCCTACCTGTATTCCAACATTGCGGCACGTAATCCATTATAGTGCACATAATTAATTTCCATAGTGGATGCTAATGCAAAGCATTAAAAAAGCATCAAACCGCTGCCACCAAAAACATAAGTTTGTTATGAAACAAACAAACAAATAAATGACTCCAATTTTGAAACACACACATTTAATCAAAAAATGAACAAAATTTACAAGGAGCCATGTATGGGTTCGCGACAATCTCTCTCGCCTGCTTCGCGTACAATGAGAGTCTCTCTGAAAAAAAAAAAAAAAAAAAAAAAAAAAAAAAAAAAAAAAAAAAAAAAAACATAGGATCTTAAAATCGAAAGTGCCGATGGTGAGACATTACACTACTAACACACTTCAGCAGAAGTTCGGGAGTTTTCCCAATCAACAGCATTTGTATGAGTTACATCGACCCAGGATTTCCAAAACTGCTCTGCCAGAGGTTCAAGAATGCGAGGCATTTTTCATAAAAGCCATCAAACTCTCCTACCACATTGTCACGAACTTGCTCATCAAGTATGTCCTTTGACCTTCTGTAGTTTTTATGCGATACAGAAATGAATGAAAAAATAATTATCCTATATAATCTTTCACAGTAAATTAATTTTAAAACGTTTTGGTCAGCTATAAAACTTAATTTTTAGTGGGACCTGAAGTAAACCGTTCAGGACACCGGGATGATGTTTCAAAACCGACAGTCACATCTACGATAAAAAAAATCTTTACAGTTATTCTTTTAAAATTTATTGTAAAATATAATATTACAGAATCTGTAGCCAACCAACTAGTGGTCAGCGTGCTCGACTACGGGTAAGGAGGTCCTGGGTTCGAATCCCGGTTCGAGCATGTTTGCACTTTCTCTCTCTATCTATCCTGTCTTTTTCCTTTCCTTGTATGAATGAGGTGTGAATGTTTGCCTGCCCTATAAACGGGTACCTATAGTATGTGTGTAGAGCAAAGTCGTACTTTCCCCTTCATGGTGCTCTGATTAAAACGAAAGACGCTCCCAATCGACTTAATTTGCATAGCATAGCATGCTTGGCTTGTCCAAGTATCATTAGTAAACAAACAACAACAGAATCTGTGCATTATTAGTAGATATATATTATGGACACTCAAGTGATAAATATCTTTTTAGATTTATTTTCAATGATATCTAAAATTTAATGAATGAATAGGAATCGAACGTCATTTAGATCTGAAAGGCAGAATCATTTGGTCTAAAAGACGAATGAAGTGTCTAGTCACAAGCCATTTACTTCTTTTTGTAGCTTTTTTGAACACCTAAGTTTTATATAAACACATGATAACAGAATACATAATGAGAGTTTTAAATCACAAGTCGATTACAGTTTAAGTACTCACAATAATGTTTGCATGGTAACTTTATGTTATATATATTTAATTATATAACAAAAAAAAAATACGATACATAAATTATCTATACAATTCAAGTTACAGATTTGTAGTAGAGATTATATCAATAATGCTAAGCTCAATGTTTAATCGAAATTTTAGTCAGTAATACACAACATAAAATAAAAGGCAAAAAGAATTAACTCATATACTCCATTAGGTACAATGATTCTAATACAAGTATACATTTTTCATTCATTATAAACAATCACGCTGGTAGGGCGTCGTTATCATTATCAGAAAATAGTGAATTGGAATCCTAGCTTAACCAAAGATCCGTTGCGTTCACTAATGGCGTCTGAGACATGTTAAAACTGGGAATGGTCGCAATGCCCTCCAAGTGAAATGATACCTCTGGGTTTGACCAACACCTCCTAGAGTAGGACCGTTACCTCCGACAGTCAGGTGTGGCAGGCCAAGTATTTGGTCCTTGCTTCAAAATCACGAAAATTCCACCCGGCTGCTTCAATCTAACTGGTAGAGCGCAATTCAGGGCTATGTACAGGGAAGCACGCTGGTGCAACAACATTAATGTATACAACAAAAATAAATGCATAAGTTTTACTGATACATAACAATATATAAATATATAAAATGCACAATTAATATAAGTGGCCATGAGTGTTAGTTACGCAATCCATCTCTTCATCTGTGCTGTTTACATTTTGAAAGTTTAGTTTTTTTTTAAATATTGCTAGCTAAAAATTGTTTATTAAAAGTTAAGCTTTTTATTTTTGTTATGATTAATATTCATAAATTGTTTTATAATTAATGTATGAGTGTAATTTGAAAGTTACACTAAAAAATAAAATTTGTATAATAATGGAAAATCCAAGATTTTAACAAAAATTATCCTTATTCTTGGTTAGAACTGTAATCTTATAAATGAAAGTAACATTCATTTTAAAAATTTTATAAAATATAATCTTTTAGCCATTTTAATTATAAAAAAAGTTTATAATTTTTAAGCTATCCTTCCAATAATACTGAAGTATCGAAGGGATGATTCACACACACTCAGCAAAAGTATGAATATTTAAATTGTGATCAATAAATAATTATGAATTTTAGTATCATTTATTGTGTTATTAAATTTAGCTCACAATTTCACAGCCCTGTATTTCCAGCGCTCTGATCTTTGTTTTAAATGTTCATTGAGTTTGATTCTCATCTTGGGCAAAGATATTATAATATAGTTCGGAAACTACTTTACACACTTTTTTATGAATAATTTATGCATATATACATATATAACTTACTTATCTATTTTATTAACTTTGAGAAACTACATTTAATTTTTATAAGCTTCCTCTTGTTTAATATTTATATAATTTATATAAAATACCCACAAAATACTACAGAGTTTTTACCTTCCTAAACATTTTTCCCTAAATGTGTGTGTATGTTTAGGAGAAAAAAATACTATAGTATTTTGTGAGCATACTTGCCAACCTGGGAGAAAGAAATCAGTAGATTCAACTGATTTTGAGAGAAAAAATCAGGAGATTCACTACTAACGACATTTTTGCTTGAATGTTCAAAACGGTAGTACCGCAATAAGACAATTCTAGACTTTAGATTATACATTCTGAAAATGAATACTCTTAAATTTACTTTGTTTTAATCTTAATATTTTAATAAAACATTCCTCAACACCTCATAAAGGAGCTATGAAAAATAAAAGAATATATTACATGTAAAAAAATAAATATCAATGTTTATCTCCCTATATTTATTTTATAGGGCAACTTTTTTTTTACTCTAGTACAATTTATAAATATTAAACTTATAAAATACATAAAAACATAAAATACATTACTAAATAGATTTAATTGACAAATATTTTCCTAATTAAATTACACATAGCTATTAATATTCCTCCCTAATTGAATTGCTAACGTAAACAGGCACCTGGTGTCTGCTCTGAATGTTTATTACATGACTGCCAATTCTTAGGAGTTTTTGGCACCCAAGTGGGGTTCGAAGCACAAAATAACACATTTTCATGATATTATAACATAATAACATTATAATAATTGTATTAGTGCGTCTTCTGTTTTTTATTTTATTATTATTATTTATTATTTAAATTACTAAAACAACTCAACAGAGTTTTTTCCGGCAAAATATCGGCTATTTTTAAGTTGCTTTTACGTTTTTCTCTGAAAATGTGCCATAAATCAGTAGATTTTCTTACATTATCGGGAAATTGGGAGAAAAGACGAAAAAATCAGGAGTTTCCCGATAAAATCAATAGAGTTGGCAGCTGTGTGTGAGTATTAAACATATATAATATACTTTTTGTGCAGTGGTATGGTAACTCGAAAAAAATTATAACTCTGTAAAACTTAAAAAAAATTGTAAGTTTGACAGTTATAGATGTAAAAACTGGTGTAAAAGAATGGATTATTTATTATCGTGACAACTTTTAAGAATTTAGAAAATTGATTGATTTGATTTCAGAAAATTTTTCTTGAATAAATAAATATATGCCACATTTCAGGATTTGATGACTTCAAATTTATTCCGAAGCCAAAATTAAAATGAGCTTACAATCAAACATAAAATAAAAAATTATATTATATAAATTATAAAAAAAAATTTTTTTTACTGAAACAAAAATTTTATATGGAACTGATGAACTAAAAATGCTTATCAATGTTTTCAATAGATTTAGTTGTTAAAAACTAAATCTCCTGGTAAAGATTTCATTTAAAATCTTATTAACTTTTCCAAATTATATATATGAAAAAAAAATCTGTTTATCTGATCAGAGCTGAAAATTTCCTGTAAACCCAACCACTTTTCCCTAAAAATTTCGGCACATTTTGCACGGGAATCGATCTTCAAAAGGAAAGAAATTCGTCACGTTGAAATCTTCAATACTTTGGGAAGAATATGACACCCTTCTTTTTGAAAGGGAAGATGATAGCATGAGACTTGTCTTGCGAGATGCTCAGAGCGTCTCGCGAGAATCGCATCAGACCAAATGACGTCATTGAGTTACGTCTTAGTTACGTCATAAAAGGAGTGGAGCGCGAGACGTTTCTAGATTTCTAGCAGGTTCGAAATATCTGGCAACTTTCGGCGAGATAGCGCTCTCATTGGTTTAAAATTCCATGACGTCAGATACTACGTTTTAGCTACGTCACACTAAGACATCGAGGAGATCACATTTGTTTACTATAAGACGGCGTCTCAATCGGATTGTCTACCGAGTTTGCGGCCTGCCTATGTCCTGTTCCCACTCCGCGGTAGGCACATTTTCCAGTCATGAAAATGACTGTAATTTATTTTCCAAAATTGAAAGACTAAACAATAAAGGTTTTCTGGTTTTGAAACTAAGTGAAATTTTAAAAAAAAGTAATTTTATTTATTATATTGAAAATAGTATATTTATAGCAATTCATATTTTAACTTAAATAAGTTTAAAACGATTTTGGTTAATAACTTGAATAATTATTCCAAATGAAAATTTTTCATTAATCATTGTAAATAAGCTGAAGAAAATTGATGTATCTTAAATTTTTAATAAAATTAAATGGACTATTTTGGAAAATAAAATTATTTTTGATATTTTTACTAAGCAACGAATACACCGACATATATAAATACAAATACATATAGGTATATTTATGTGCCTTTCTTAACAAGAAACTTAAACACACACACACACACACACACACACACATATATATATATATATATATATATATATATATATATATATATATATATATATATATATATATATATATATGTAATTAAAAGTACATTTTTATAAAATTAATCAAAATTAAATGGTTCAAAATAGTTAAATTAATCAGTGATTTTGATTAATTTAACCAAATAGTTAAACCAGTAAAAACCAAATGTTGGTACATCGCTCCATTTTCGTTCCATTTTCCTTTATTCTATTTTCTTTGAAATTTTAAACTATATATATTGAACATTTTCCCATCTGCTTACTATATTTCGTATTTTCAATGTATTATTCTCCAGTAGACTCTTTTTTAAAGTGTCTGTCCGCAGGAACACATGAGAGCAGTTTGAAAAAGATCTTTGTTGACAAATACTGCTCGATGCTCCTGTCGTCGTGGGTTGGATGGTAGCAATTTTAGCATGGTGTCCTTCAGCTTTCCAACGAAGGTGGCTGGATTCGCTGTTTCAGATGATGGACTTAGAAACTCTCCAGGTAGCCCGATAGCCGTTCCGTATAGCATCTCCGCAGCAGTTGCTTGCAGGTCTTCCTTCCATGCAGCTCTGAACCCCAGCAGGATGGTAGGGAGAGTTGAGGTCCATTGAATGGTGCCGTGAGCTCTGATGGCTGCCTTTAGTTGTCTGTGGAACCTTTCCACTTGACCATTGCCGGGTGGATGGTAAGGACTTGTGCGATGTCGAGCAATACCCAAGAATTCGGTCAGGGTATCAAAAAGTGAAGCTTCAAATTGCGTGCCCTGGTCCGTTATAATCCGTAGAAGTGGTTCGAATCTTACAATCCATCCGGCGTAGAAGGTTGAAGCCACTGACTTCGCTGTGATGTCCACCATAGGGTAGGCTTCTGGCCACTTTGAAAAACGGTCGACGCATGTGAGGCAGTATTGACAACCTTCAGATGGAGGTAATGGGCTGACTATATCAATATGTACATGTTCGAATCTGGAGTTGGGTTGAATGAAAGTTCCAAGTCTGCTTTGGGAATGACGTACGACCTTTGGACGTTGAAAGGCCAGGCATTGCTGAGCCCATGTCTGGCCGGGAGTGAAAGTGGACTCTTACGTCCGCTTTCACTCCCGGCCAGACATATCTCTCCTCAACTAGCCTGACAGTAGCTTTAATCCCCGGGTGTGAGATAGAATGCAGACTGTGGAATATCTTTTTCCTATCCACTTCAGGCACGAATGGTCGAATGTGGTTGGTGGATGCGTCGGAAAATAGCTCAACTTCAGGATCACCTATTGCAAAAGACTGAAGCACTAGGGAGGATTTATCAGGATGCAACAATAATTCTGACAGTTCTTTATCACTTTTTTGGTTATTAGAAATTTCCTGGAAGTCAATGTTTGATGGTGTTTCTATCGTTGCAATGTTTATCCGGGAGAGGGCGTCTGCAATCATATTGTCAATTCCCTTCACATGCTGAATATCGGTGGAAAACTGACTGATGTAATCCAAGTGGCGTAGTTGCCTTGGCGAGCATTTGTACTCCTTCTGAAAGCGAATGTGAGGGCCTTGTGGTCCGTAAATATAGTAAATGGGCGACCTTCCACCATATGTCGGAAGTATTTCACTGCCATGTATACAGCTAAGAGCTCTCTATCGTAAGCACTGTAATTACGTTGGGATGGTGAGAGCTTTTTAGAATAAAATCCAAGTGGTTGCCACTTCTTGCCGATCTGCTGATGCAAGGCAGCCCCCACAGCTGTATCTGAAGCGTCCACAACAATTTCCAATCGTGCATTTAATACTGGGTGATGAAGAGTTGCTGCTTCTATTAAGTCTTGCTTACACTTTTCAAAGGCAGTTTCAGCCTCAATTGTCCAGTTTATTGTTGATTTGTCGTACTTTTTGGCACCCCTTAGGTATTTATGAAGAACTGCTTGAGTTTGTGCAGCTCGAGATATATATCTTCGATAGAAACTTATCATGGCCTGGAAACGATGTAATTCTTTAACCGTAACAGGTTTTGAAAAATTTGTAATTGCTGTTTCTTTCTCAGGAAGGGGAGTGATTCCTTTAGCAGTCACAAAATGTCCCAGAAATTCTACTGAAGCTTGTCCTAAAACACATTTATTCACATTTAGGGTCACTCCATATTCCGAAAATCTCTGGAAAATCCGTTTCAAATGTGCTAAGTGTTCCTCGTCATCTTTTGACGCAACCAGCACATCATCAAAGTAAGGCACACAAAAGTAGAATTCACTCAAAACTTTATGGATGAATCATTGGAATGTTGCTGCAGCATTAGATAAGCCGAATGGCATGAATAAGTCCAAACGGAGTTGTTACTGCAGTTTTTGGAACTTCATCTTTGCGAATAGGGATATGATAATATGCTTTTTCAAGCTCTAAGGTAGAAAATACTGTTTTTTCTTCCAATATTTGAAAACAGTCTTGAATTTGGGGTACAGGGTATCTGTCGGGAACGGTGACACTATTAAGTCGACGAAAATCACCACAGGGTCATCAGCCCCCAATTCTTAGGCACCATGTGGAGTTGGCTTGCCCAACAGCTTTTAGACGGTTGACAGACTCCAGAAGCTACAAGGAATTCAAACTCTTGCTTCGCAGCTTTCAGTTTATCAGATGGTTATCATCTGGGTTTTGAGAACATTGAAGGTCCATTAGTTTGAATCCAATGTTCTACTTCATGAACAATTTTATCTGGAGTAGTATTTGCTTTAATGAGCGTAGGATATTCTACTAATAATTTGTGGAACTTAGAGTCCTCAATGATTGCCTTAACCGCAGTGTAATTTCCAGCATATAAAGTTCCTTTAGACCAGGGGTGCACAACCTTTTCAGAATGAGGGGCCAAAATATGAAAAACGATCATGTCGAGGGCCAAAACAGTACGTAAATGTTAAAACATGTTATAAACGTGAAAACACTGTTTTTTGTGGCAATACGCATGAATTGTGTGTAATTGTTAATTTACTTATTTACTCATGCAAACATTATACAATAAAGTAATAAAACACAAACATTATAGATATGCTTAAAATACTTTATTTCCAGAAAAAAAACTTGAAATTGAATAACGGGAGAAAACTTTTTGGTAATTATACAAAGAACACAATTTAAATTTTGAAAAAAATATAGTAAAATTTAATGTGATGGCTATGACTGAATATTTGAAGTTATTGATTTTATGTTGGGCTTAAGATTCGTTGTGGCAATACTAAAACAGAAGAAAGGTTCTCATCTGCTATTCTATTTCTTATTTTTGATTTGTTTAAATTCATTAAAGAAAAAGTTTGCTCACAAATGTAAAATATTTATGATGTAGAATCGTTTTCCTATCAGATTTTTTCTTTTGTTTATTTGAAAGAGTCTCATTTCTTTTTAAATTAGTCTTATTTTATTAAAAACATTCGCGGGCCAACTTTAAAGGCGACGCGGGCCAATTTTCACCCGCGGACCATAGGTTGTGCATCCCTGCTTTAGACTGTAAGGAGGTTAAAGAGTCAATTAAAACACCATTCCTAATGTCCACTACAAGTCCAAAATGGCGTAAGAAATCAGCACCGATAATTGGTTGAGATACGGCAGCGATGATGAAAGGCCAGTTGAATGCTCTTCTCAGACCAAGATCTAATTTCAGCAGGCGTTGACCGTAAGTTGGAATCGCTGTCCCCTTTGTAGCAAAAAGTTGCATCTGCGCAGCTTGATTGCTTGGCTTATGGACAGTATGAGGAACCACGGACACGTCCGCTCCAGTATCGATGAGATATCGTGAAGAAGATGTTTTATCCGCCAAATACTGACGTTGAATCATCGCCTCACCGTCACTCTTTTGACTGAATGACGGCTCTAGCAGTTTTCCGCCTGGAAGGAACAGGGATCTCGGCACTTAGTAGCTCGCTGTTGAAATTTCCTGTGGTACCAGCAGTGTGCCGGATTCTTTGATTGCTTATTTCGGCTTGTAGAGCGCTGTTGACTGCGGTTTCTTGAATGGTCACGTGAACGGGATTCCAGACAAGAGAGGCGGGTAGTTATTTCACATAACATTGTCCGCAAATCTGGCTCAACTGCGAGGGCGTTAACTGAGGAAGCACTAGTTGTTGTTGACATAATGCCATCTGCCATTTCGGCAAGCTTATCTAAATTGTCGTTTGAAATCGCCAAAATTTGTTGCCCATGGGTTGGAAGTCTTTGTAAAAATAAAGATTTTAGCATATCATCGTTCATTTTCATGCCAGCTTTGCTCTTCGTTTCCAATAGAAGTTGTGAAGGGCGGTGATCACCAAGTTGCATTCCAGATATTAAGTCTCTTAGTCGCTGTGATTCCGAATCTGCATATTGATCACACAGTCGTTTTTTAATTGCGGTGAAAGGATTAACCGCTGGTGTATTAAAGATGATGTCCCCGAGCACAGCTAACTCCTCTGGTTGTAAAGCGGAAACCACGTGATGAAATTTTGTCAATTCAGTATTGACTCCATCAAGCGTGAATTGGCTTTCCATCTGCTTAAACCATGTCTCCAAAATAGGGGTGGCTTTACAGCAACACGTGCGATTTGTTGACTATCGGTTTCATTAGGCATGTCGTTTTTTTTTTTTTTTTTTTTTTTTTTTTTAAGTAAAATCTAAAATCAATAATCCAAAAATAATATGTTATTTCACAGGCACAAGCGATGATAACTGCAGAAAAGTACTCAAAAGTTCGTGAAAAAGCACAGCATCATGGATGCAGTTCGAAAACAAAATGTCGACGATCTCGTGTTAAAAATTTTCCAAAGTCCCCATTTATAGAAATGTCGATGAATAAAAACAATTAAAATTGAATCCAAACATAACTATTTAATTAATAATAATTATTAAGTACTATTAGTTTAAGTGAAACATGTTATCGCATAAAAAAAGGAAATTTTAAAATTAATAAGTTTCGATGAATGTTCACAAATGCAGCAGCGAGCGTTCTGCTGCTATCGCTCAGTTCCACAGCTGAGGTCAGACCGCCTGAGTAGCGTCTCTGCCTAATCACACAGGTACGGTAAGAAGGCTTATTCCCTCGCCGCGTGTCTTGTATCCATCCGCGTTGTTTACCTTTTTTGGTGTTTGTTTACGTCTCTGGTGTTTGTTTACGTTTTGCAGCGGGACCGCTGCAAGCATTCTTCAATCATATCTTCTATGAACTGGATCATATAATCAGATCGGAATTAAGGAGTTACATGATCTAAATATCCATCTTATGTAGTACGTACCGTTGTGGTTTTCATATTAATATTCCATCGAATGCTACCCACACAACACAAGTACGTCTATTGGACGTCCACTGGATGTTATTTGGATTATCCACCGTGGTCCAGTAGACATCCATTGGACGTCCATAAATGATCCAGTGCACCATCCACTGACCGTCCAGAAGACATGCAGTAGATGTCTAATGGATGTCCACAGATAACCGCTGGGGGACGTGTTTTGGATATGACGTCACATAGTATTGGTAGTGACGTCATTAATCTGACATGGCCGAATGCACATAATCTTCGAATCATATATTATTATTTTTAATGAAAAGCCGTTTATGATGTGAAATATTTTGTTGTCACTTTTAAATTTCTTATTTTCTGAATTACGTAAATATTAAAATTCAAATAATTAATAATTTGCTTAGTTTCACATTACAAAATATTAAAATTAACTTAATTTCACAATAATAAATTTTACTAAGTATTCATATAAAAGAAGATAGTTCATTTATTTCTTACTACAGGAAATTTTTCAGATTAATTTTTAAATTTCGACTTACCTTAAAAAAGTTGTAATAATTCCAATATAAAATGCTTTAAGTATTACATGCAAATCACAAATATTAATTATTTGCTTTTAATTAAATGTATTTGAGCATGAAAATATTGTTTTTCAATAAAAAATCTATATTGTAGAAAACATCAAATGCAAGAAATTTGGTTCAATTACAGCTATAGAATAAATATATATCTAATGTAAAATATCAATTTTAATTCTCAGTATCACTTTAAAACATTTTGCTTTAGAAATTTGACATTGATTCAATTGGGGGTTATCAAACCAGATAGCTTACAGGAAGAAACTGCACATGTATATTGAATAAATATGGATTTTTTTTTTGAGTAATAAGTTTCAAAACAGAGTTTTAAGAAATTAAAGGTAACCTTTTATTTACCAAATCTATTCAGTCACTTTTAATTTATTATTAAAAAAAATATTTCGTTCTAATTACACATTATGGTTAAAAAAGTTTGGCAGATGGGATATCCCGTTTGATTTTTTTAAAATAAATGATACATTTCTGTTTTGTGATGTTTAACATCACAAAAAATGCTCAACAGAATATTTTGATATAATATGAAGAGAAAATGAGAAAAGGCAGTAAAGACTTTTGCGAAACAATCAAAATAAAAAAAATAGACCATTTACAGTGAGAAATTAATATTTGAAAAACTCTTAGTGATAATTAAATGCAGCATTATACTAATAGAACATGTATTTTAAAATGAATTCAAAACATCATATGAATAAAACATTTTATTATTCTACAATTTTTTCAGTTCATTCAAATATCTAGCTTTTGCATGCCGTAACAAATTTTTCGCACAGGATGTATAATTGCACAAAGCTGCATTTTTTCTTACAGAATCTAGAAGAAAATAAACATTTAGAGATTTGAAATTAATTATAAAAATTGTAAAAGTTGTGCTGTGATAAGCGAATGTATTCTTTATTTTTAAAATTCAATATCACATAAAGAAAATTAAAAATTCAGGAGTTTAAAGTGTAGTATCATTTTGTGAAGAACATGTATTTCAATTAAACTTAATTACAATGAACTTAGTTAGTATTCATATTTTTTTCAGTTCTATATTTAAATATTTGTTAAAAAAATTCACAATTATTTTTTTTTATAATTTTGAAGAATCTATTTTTATTTTTAAAAGTTCTTTTACGATTTCTAATTTGTGCAAATTAAAATTATAAGCTATTTTCTTCCCGTATCCACATATATGGAATTTTTTTTCAATAAATTGTGGACACAAAGTAAATGTAAATCACAATGTTAATTTTAAAAGGTGGCTAAATCACAGGAGTTACTACTACCGGTACCAAATGCCTCAAACATGTAGATTACCGTGCCAGAATGGATTTGTTAGCAATCTGACTATTCCAAAATCTTTTTTTTTCCATATCATAAAAATTACAATAAGGGATTAATTGAAAATTTCTTGTGGGTCCACTTGTTGATCGTAGTCCCCTAAATACCGAATCCTGATTTAATTAAACTAAACACTTTCTCATGAATTTATATCAGTTCCTGAATCCATTAATTTGTGCATTTGTCTATTAATATAAATTAGTAAAGCAGAAAACTTAGTTTATACACTAAAACAATCATGAAATCTTACCAAAAGCTAGTTGACAAATTTTTAGGCTATAAAATGGTCTTCTCCCTTTAGCTCCATAGAAACTGAATTCAGCTGCTAATTCATTACTGATTATTTTTTCAGTATTGTCTTCTAACAAGTTTCTACTGAAACTCCTCCAGACATGTTTCAAGTCTGCACCTACAATAGAATATAGTGAAGCAAATAGAAAATCTTAAAAGAAAAACAAACTACATTGTACCAAAAATTTGTTAATCTAAAATATTGGATTTAAGGTTCACAATGTTACTTTCTTGTGAACTTTTGGTCTAGCCTATTGCTAGATTATGAGAAATAAAACATGATAAACTTTAGTATAAATAAATATAATGAAAAATAAATACCTTAGTTTCATAAAATTTGGATTCTGATAATTTTTCTTAAACATGAGACAAATCTTCATGAGTATTCACTGGCAAGTAGTTTATAATTTCTTCACAAATTTTCCTGTTATTTGCCCCACCTGTCTGCAAGGAAACTTTTGCTTCTAAAACAACAATTTTCTCCATTATGAGATTTAAGATTTATGTCTGTTGTCGCTGCATTTCCTTGATAGTTAAAAACTCTCTAATCATCTGTAGATTTCCTTTCAAGTTCTTCAATTAATTTTTCTTTAATTAATGGACGTGTATCATCATAAAATCTAAGCATATCATCTAGACTAACTTCACTACGTAAAAATGTGTGCTAAATACGTGAAGGACATTATTTTTATGAGATTTCATCCTTTTAGTAATAGGATGGGGCTTCTACTTCTCTCTTTACTTCTTTCCTTTTGACTTAAGTGAACATGACTCATCAAATCAGATTTTCTTCTAGACACTTGTGCGCAGGATTCACATTTGGAGTTCTATTTGGAGTGTTGTTGGAGTTCTATTTGTTACATACAAAAGATTTTTCTCCGAAAGTCTTAATGTGGCTGTTTAAGTTTTGCTTTAGAGTAAAGTTTCCCAAAGTGGTCCAGGTGGACCCCCAGGGGTCCATAGGAGACGACACTGGGGTCCACGTAGACGTGAAAAGAAAACAGGGTTTCACAAGTTGCAAGTAGGGATCCACGAAAAATATTCTGGTTTTCACAATAAATAGCAAAAGTTTTGGCTTTGATTTACCCATCAGCGTACGCAGGTAGTAGCATCATTCACTATGTAGGTACTCAAAATTATTCGAGACTCAGTGCAAACACAGGGTTGAATACAACAACAGATAATAGTCCAAGAGTGTACACCACACGTTCGAATGACATTAATTCACTTGTGTGTATATTTATAACTATTTCCAGGGTATCAATTATTTTTTGTTTATATGTAAATAGTGAAGGTGATCGTACTGTAGTACCTCTTCGTCCTGATCTGCGACATTCAGGATTTGTAGCAACGGAACTAATGCATCACTTACAATCCGTGGTTCCACGTTATCCGAGAAAGGTTTATTTTTCAACAAAACAAAATAATTATTAAATTAAAAATAAATTTTTTCAAATAAAATTTCCATCAAAATAAAATAATTTTTCTTAAAGCTACTATTTACCGCTCCTCTTCACGCGGCGCTCGGCTATGATAGACACTTTTCATTACACCACTGTTCAGATCTACACAAAATAGATCATGTGGGTGAGATAACCAATATATCACAAAAAGTCAAAGGCACAGTTTGTACAGCAAGCTTTTAGAGGAGCTTCCACCAAAAGAAAGAAATATTCAACATGTTATAAGGTGTCAATAAACTAGTTAAACTCCTAGTTCAGATGATTTTCAGATATTCATACAACCTACCACTCTATGTTGTGAATATCACTTTGAAATAAGGATCTTTATTGTTTGTTGTAGTCTCTCTGGAGCCGAGTTTCATCATTTTCTGGCCACACTTTTGACGTGCTGCATTTTCTGTGCCGCGTATTATACATTATACGTATATATATATATATATATATATATATATATATATATATATATATATATATATATATATATATATATATATATATATATATATATATATATATATATATATATATATATATATATATATATATATATATATATATATATATATATATATATATATATATATATATATATACATTGAAGATAATTCAAATCAATACAATTAATATTAATTTTATCTCTTTAAAGAAAAGACATCTTCTTACTAATCCCTCTTGTTTAAAATTAGATCAGATCCATCAGGTCGTCCGCTTTTAATAAGTGAATTATTCATAGCCAAGAGGAAAAAGAGCAGCTTCGTTTAGTACAAATTACCTGGAGCCCTACAGGGTTGAAGTCTGCCTTTGCTCCTACGCCTGCGGTCTGCAGAACAACAATCCAGCCGCTCCTAATATGGTGAGCTGACGCTGGGGTTTGGATAGGACTTTTCCTTCTCCTAGGTATCTTTTTTGGTCTGGCTTCTACATAACGAAGACTGCCTGACAAGGGAGACCTTGCCAGTAGCTAAATTACCGCCTGCATAGCTCTCTGGGTTGCTAGAAAAGACACAGGATTATGGTTACAAATATTTTGCACAAAAGGTCTAATATACAATGACTATATTAACTGAACTAAAGATGTAATCAGAAATATCTTAAACTTAACAACACATGAAAAATAAAGAACAAGGAATTTCAAGTAAACTTTGAATCATTCATAAGATGAGTCTGCTTATATTAATACTTATTAAAATTATTATAAATATATGACATTAATTTTACTTTTCTTTTATATTTCTTTTCAGAATTTCATTGTTCAAAACTATATTAATATCATATTTCAGTAACACGTTTTTTGCTGGTAAAATTGTTGAAGTGAAATGAAAAACTGCAACTGTGACTGCATCTAAAAAAACTTTATTTACGTTTAATTTCCATGCGCGGTTTCTGTGTTTATTATAAACGTGACTAAAAGCCAATAATTTCTATAAGACTTTTTTTTAGCTTAATTATATCTTAGTTTACAATATTTGTAAATAGAAAGCCAAAACAATGGAAACTTTCGAAAATGTACCATTTCGTACGGAATTTTGGGGTAAGTACTTTATAAAACATGGAAAGAAATTAAATGTAAACTCATTGGGAAATAGTTATCTTTTCTTAATTTTTATTAAAAATCCTAATAATTCCTTAAAAAAGGAAAGAAAGAATTAATTTTTCACGGCTCTATTAATTTTTTCGTGTAAAAGTTTTTAGACTTAATATTTTTCTGTATCAATTTGTTTAATTTCTTAAGTCTTCCTTAAAAATTAAACCCATTTTTTTTAAATATTTTACTCGATGTTCATTTTCAATTATAGCTTCCGATCGTATTAGCTCTTGCGTGTTAAAACTTAGAAAATAGTGAAAAAATTAAATTTGCAAAATTGAAGCAAATTTCGTTGATGATCGGAATTAAAAATAATCACGTGGCAAACAATGCTTGGTTGTTTTGCGTGCGTGTTATCCGAGACAACTAAGCATATTATAGTTCTCATACTTCTTCAGGTATTCTTGAAAATTTATGAGAGTCTGTTGATTTTGCTCTCAAACATGTGATCAAAATTATTTTTTTGAAGAGCATAGTTTGTATCAATTGCTTGACTGCTCATAACTCATAACTTGCTTTATGTTTGTTATGTTTGAAAAGCATAACTTGCTTTATGTTATGTTTGTTAATGAAGACAAAACATACACTAGAATTTCTTTAACTTTATCTAATCAATAGAAAATTAACAACTACCAGTGAGCTATTTTAAATATATATTCTTCTACTGAAAAGGAGCATTGTGAAATTCTTTTTAAATTTGTAATTTTAATACTCATTTTGCTAAAAATATTTTTATCCAAGTTTCAGTGAATGAAATTATTACTAAGCTATGTCGAAGCTGTTGTCAGCTGTATCTTTTATTTTTGGAATTATTGTTTTGCAAAAAATTTTTAAATTATCAAAATAATTGTTTTTATTTTAAAATATTTTGGCTAAAGTGAATATTAGTCACACCTTACCAAGTGTAAAATTGGTGCACATTATGGGTTGTTATTCTAATTGCAATACCTATGTCTCCTCCACTTGGTGAAAAAAATTTCACCAGTTCGTGAGGCTGTGACTGTAATATTCACTTTTGCCAATATTTATATATATGATTGATTATTAAATTAATCTTTAGGTATTTGCTGTGAAAGTGGAAAAAAGTATACTCAGATAGTGCAGAAAAAAGTTCGAATTACTAAGGCTGTATTAGAATTACCAGGTAAGATTGTAAAACATAAATATGTGAACCTTATTTTGTTTATCTCCTTATATGTAGGTTTGTTTTTTAATTTGAAATATTTGATTGTATTGTATTAAAAACAATTAAACTTTTAAGCTCATTAAAAATGCTTTGTAATAAACAAAAATAATGTATTTTAACTTTGATTTTTATTTAAAATATCAGTGGGAAATAGGCTTTAAAATGTATTAATTTATTAGTATTTTAAAATATAGAATATTGTAGCATAAATATAATTGAAGTAAAGTTCTCTTATGTATTACTGTATTAATTGCTAAAAATACATTAAATGTTTTGCATAAAAATTCTTATTATTAAATTTATTATTTGAAACAAAATTTTATTTAAATAATTAGGAAGTATTTCATTCTCTTGCATTTTAAGATATAAAGCTCTGTTTAAAAAATCTTACATATCGGCTTAAAATTGCCGTTTTTGTTTCATAAAATAAGTAACGGATGGCGTCTATATTCAGTTGACTTATTTTAACTATAATCAACATTGTCAAATTACGTTCAAGAACGAATTCAGTTCTTCTGAACGGTTATTAATGTTGCAATTTGTTAACGTCATTTCACATTCTGTTTTGAAATGATCTGTTTCACTCTGAAAACATTCAAATTAATATATTGTCAAAGGGAAGTGTAAATTATTAATTCACAGAGTAAATTTTAAATTGAAAGCTATAGGGAAGGCAGATGAAAAAATGTTGACAAACATGTAATGTAAGGTGAAGAACAAAACCTGTGCGGTACAAAAGAAAGAATTGTATACCATGTGCAGTAATGCATTTCTTTCATTTAACTATTAACGAAAACAATATAATTTATAAAAATATTTCTAAACCACGTTTTGAAAGTTATTAAAATCTAAAAATCGATTAAGTTTTACTAGAATCTTCTCGGACATAGATCGATATCGAGCTTTCATCTCAGTTAATCGCAATTTGTTGAGGTGGATTCAAACAGATCTTTATAAATGTTTTTTTTTCTGTAGAATATATTAAATTCTTAATTATAATGAACGTATGTTTTATTTTATTTGGCACCAAATTATCAGCAGTAAAAAATTTTGACTATTCGTTTTAAAAATTGCTGTGGATTATACATCGCTGCGGATAATGCGACGCTTTTTTTCTTTTGCTTGAATAAAGGGTCTTGCGGATTATATACAGGAAAATATGATACATGTTGAATAATGTAAGTTATCTGTAACTAACTGCGTCTGTGATTCATCATTCATGTGTGACGTATACCTATTTCCATTTAATGTGCAAGTCTCATCAGTTGAAAAATTGAACATGTTACCTGGTTAAAATCATCAAGTAAATAAATTAATCTTTAGTATAATGCAACTAATTATGTTGTAACAAAGCTTTTTTTACTCTCAATCTAGATTTGTGATGGAGTGTTGCTCAATTACATAACTTTGTTTTTAAATGTAAACCAGTAGTGATAAATTCTGTTAATTTTTAAAATTTGTATTTATGCCTTATGTTTTTATTTTAATGTCATTATTAATAATAATTAAAATCATTTTTAATTTTATTACATGTTATTTTCATTTCAGTCAAAGATGCAAATAATGTTGTAACATTAGTGGTTGAAAGGGGTGATCAACAGTATTTGCTCTGTCATTTAAAAGCTAACTCAATTTTGCAAGCAGATCTTAATTTATATTTTGACAAAGGAGAAGAAATAACATTTTTAATAAAAGGCCAAGGTATGCATATATTTTATGGATAAGTTTGTTTTGAATTAAGATTTAATTTCTTATAATTGTTTCTTAATTTCTATTGCTAATTGCTAAACTGTAAGATAAAAAATTTTCTATTTTTAAATTACCAATTACCACCATTCTTAGATTATTTGATAGTGTTGAGGTATTGGACAAATTAATGTCATAAAAAGTAAAATGTATAATAGTTAACCATCTTTATTGCCAAAATTTATGTAATATATATATCAATTGTATGCCAATAAACTTACTGTATCTAATATACCTACTTTATATTTTGCATCAGACATCAAACATATAAAAATGATTATTAGTGTTAAATTTAAATTACAAATATGTGAATTTTTGAAATCAATGAAATCAGTTTTTATAATCAATAAATCAAATTCAATATGAATTTTTAAAAATTCATTTATTTTTCCAACTACCTTGATTTGTAAACTTAATTTAAATAGATTTTTAAGATTAACTTTTGATTTTTGTGAGTTTTGATCCATATCTTGTTTTTACAAGAAGATAAATTAGTTATTTTAGTTAATTATAATTTAGTAATTTAGTCACTTGAATAATTTAATAATTAATTTATGTGAATGATTTTTATAAATATTTTGAAATGACTAGAAATTGAATTTCTTTTCTGTGTATAATAAGAAAGACTAGTTCATTTTATAAAATTATAATAAATACTAGACTTTATTATACACAGAAAAGAAATTCAATTTCTAGTCACTTCAAATATTTAAAAAAATTTTATTAGAAGTGGTTATTTGAGTAGCTAATAAGCAATTGTTCCTGGGATATTTATTTAAACTTTAAAATTAGTTATAAAAGGACGATCAGAAAATCTTTGATGTCTCTAAGTTTAAAGGCTCTTTATCACATATTGTGAAAATCTGAGGCTTAAAATATAGATTATACACTTATAAGGATTAGAAATCTTTTTGAAATAATCAATTGAGTGAAAGAAAATAATTTATCCTAAAATGGTAAAACTTTAATTTTCATAAAGAAATTTCCAAATAGTTAAGTTTTTTCCTATGCATTGGAATTTATTACTATTAAAGCAATGTTTGAAAATTTATAACTTAGTTATGGAAAATAAAATATATTTGTCCGTTTTGCATTCAACATCAAAAATATTAAGTTTCTCCATTCCCTAGTTGTGACTTAAAATTCGAATATTACCGAAAATTCTCCACGTGTGATGATACACCCATTACTTGGGGAATTCATATTCTTTAACTGAATTATTTCATATACAAGGAAGAAAAAATAATTTGCAATGAAAGTCTTTTCTAAATATTATTTATTCATATGAAATATTTTGATTAAACTTATATATTTTAAATGTCTTTATCATACTTGTAATAAATTAATATTTTTTAAGTAAACATTTTTTGATGTAGAATTGATTCTTACTAATAATTGAAATGTTTTAATGTAGGTTTTAATAAGGTTCATGTCATCGGCTATCACATTTATAGTAAAAACGATGTGTTGGAATCATCTGATAAAAGTAAGCATTTTTAAAATGTATATAAAGTATTCCATTTTAAAGAAAAATTTAGAATCAAGATTGTGTTTTTCTAAAAAAAATGTTTTTCACAATAAATAATCTTCCTTTTTTTTAATATTACTACTTTTTGTTGTTTTGTCTTTAAAAGTTGAAGTATATAAATTGTGCTAAAGAATTTGGTTTTTTGCTAATTTACTTTAATGTAGTGTACTTAATTTAACATTTTTGTCACTTGATAACTATAGTTGAGTGTAAAATTACTTTATAACTTACTCTCAACTATAATGTACCATAATAATTATAGAAGTACTAACAACAATTATGGAAGTTCAAATTATGAAATTCTATAATCGTTCTGAAGTATATGTTGCTGAATACTTTTCTGAAATAAAAGGAAAATTTTTATCATTGAAATTAATTGTTCATCTGTATACATCAAAAGTCAAAAGTTTTTCAAAATTTTCTCAAATTTGTATCATTGAGAATTATCTATATGGGCATGTGCATTTATTAATAACATGAGATCATTTGTGAAATATTACAATATTAAAAATGATCCTATGCTCTGCTGATATAAATATGTACTAATTGGTACTAATAAATATGTACTAATAGATAATTATCTATAAGGGCATGTGCATTTATTAATAATATGAGATCATTTGTGAAATATTACAATATTAAGAATGAACCTATGCTCTGCTAATATAAATATGTACTAATTGGTTATGAATTTGTAATTTGCAGAGATTATAGTTTTTCATTACATTTTATTTCAGATTACCCCCCCCCCTTTTCTAATGTTCTTTCTATTTTCATATTTTGCAGACCATTCCATTTCATCAATTAAAAAGAGTAATGTTAGTGAAAATAAAAAACCTAACATTAAAGAAGAGGAAAAAATTAGTAGAAAGCATGATGAGAAAGGTATTTATTCTAATTAATAATTGAATTAATGAATTTATATAATAAGTGATAATTGTCTGTGCATAAAATTAAAAACAACTCTAATTATATAAAATTTATCTCTTGTTTATGTATTTAAATTTTGTATTTATATTTAAAGTAAGCTGGTAGTGTGTATATTTTATATAAGAATGTAAGAAAAAAATATTTTTATAATTATATTATTGGATTTATTTATTACTTAACTATTAAACAATGTTTTCCTTACAAAACATTTTAAACCTATGACTTTATTATGTTCAGTTTTCAAATATTTTTCCCAGTCCTCATTTCTGTTTTTTTTTTTTTTTTTTTTTTTTTTTTTTTGTAATTACATGATGATATTTTATCATCTATCTTACCTAAGTATTATTTTGTTGAGGAAATTATCTTAAAATCCAAATTTGTTCGTTTGATGCTTAAATAGGCTTTCTAATATTTTTTAGGTAACTTTAATTTACCTAACACAAATAAGAAAAAAATTCAAACAGGTAAACCAAAATTTGTAAAAACTGAAGACACTGAAGATGACTCATCAGAAGAAGAAAGTGACAATGAAGGTTTTTAATTATATTTATTTCAAATTAGTACATGTTTTATTTTTTAACATTAGAAATCATAAATTTATATTATGCAGTGTTATTTGTTTTTTGGGTAGTTTGTGATTAATCAATTAAATAATTCTTAAATGTGATTCTAATTTTGTGAATATAGTTTAATGGTTTAATAGCTTATAACTGACAAAGAAAAGATAGAAATTTTATATATGCATAAATTATATTTGTACCAATATATGCATTGCGCTAATTAATGCCCATATTTTCATATTTTTTAAAATTTTAATGTTTTTTAAATGTGCAATTTTTGTTTCAAACTAAAATTTAATTATATAAATAAACATTTGTTTGTGCAAATTATCATATTTGTGGATGAAAATAAAAAGTGATAAAAATTTGTCTGAAGAGTTGCTTGTATTAAATAACTTGCTAAGTATTAAATTTAAAAAACGAAAGTGTTTTATAACTACACAAAGCAATTAAGATGTACTGAAAATAGTTCTACCATTTGAAATAGTAATTTTTCTTTGTGCTGAAAAACAAGTATTAATCAGTTAGTGTTGTTAAATAAACAAATACACAACAATAGATAAAAATTTATTTTTGTCTACCTTCTAATTTGAAATATCTATTAAGTTATTGTAAGCATTAATTACTATTGAATATTTCATTATAACTAGTTAATTCTCACAATGATATGTCAAATTTTTTTATGGTAATCCAAACAATATTTCATTGTTTGTCTATTCATAATTATTTTGGTAGAAAGCAGTACTTTGTAGCTTTTTTAACAACTATAACAATTAGTCCACTATCATTGTGTTTATGGTTATCAATGCTATTCAAATTACAGTAGATATTCGTTTTTATGATCACACGAGAGACCTGTTAAATAGTTCTTCAAGTTGGTTACCACATAGCTCTCTATTTGTAATAAAGTACTCTTTAATAAAATTATTTAATACACATTATATAAGAAACATGCAAAATGAAATTTTTATTTAAAAATTCCTTACTTTCATTTTATTGAGGAAAAATCAGGCTGGTAATCACTTTTTTCTTGTTATAAACTAATTTTTGTAAAATACTTTTTTCTCAATGTAAAAAAGCATTTCATGTTAAGGCTCATGGATGAGCAACTTATCTCCACACAAATTGTCAAATAATTATTTTAGCTTTCTTCAGTTAGAGGTGTTTGTTTAATGAAGCATGAAAGTCCAAATGACATATCTTTTTTGTGCAACATTATTTCAAGCATATATTTACAAAAACTTTGCACTTAAAATGTCAATTTCTCATGAGGTGATTCCAATGCATGATTTCTGTGATTCCATCTGAGGTTCTGTGAAGAATCTGGAATAAAATGTGCTTGCAGTGACAACTTAGTTTATGTTTTCACTGCAAAATTAGTTTGTCCCCCCAAAACACTTGTCAAGAGTTCAAAACCCTCTAATTCAAAATGAGACCTAAATCCACTTTAACCTTAATCACCTCAGAGTCCTGACATTTACAGACCTGCCAACTTTTACGCATCGTGCGTAAATTTTACGCAAGATCCACAGGTTTTACGCTTTTACTGATAGCATGAATTATTTTACGCGTTTCGGTTCTTCTGGGCAAAGTTTAAAAAGGAAAAAAAAATTTTATATCTTAGCACATAATGGCGATCTTTTCTTGTTAGCCATGATGAGAAGCGGAAATTAGCACCCCATTCAACCCATCTGTGGGAAGAGAGAAATAACTTCCCGGACAACTTAACAATATTTACATTTTTTGTTCACAGAGGCTCCGAAGATGCACTTGTCAAACCCTTTTTCCATCGGGGGGGATCTATAGTTTTTCAAGCCTCCAGCTTGAAAAACTATAGATAGGGAAAAGAAATGGTAGAGTTATAATTTTTTTCTTTAGTCGCACGGATTAAAACTGAAAAGTTTTACTGAAATACTTTTATAAAAGTTGGCAGGTATGCATTTAGATTATTGATTTATAATGGGGATGTCAATCAACATATGTCACAGGAAACCAACAAGTGCTTGTAGTTTACTTTTTGAAAAACATTCAAATTTGATTGCTGCTAAAAAAAATGCTGAGAAATTTTTACTATTTGTAAAATTAATCAAAATTAAATTATTTTTGAAATAATTTCAGAGTTTATTGCCTCAAAAATTTTATATAATTCAGAATAATTTTAACATTTGTAATCCTTAAAAATAGAAAAATGTATGACAATAATAATTATTAAAAATCAGATTCTATTGCATTCTGAATCTCAATATATTTGGAAAATTCATTTGAATTGTACATGGATGTTACATAATATTTTTTTCTTAAATTCTACTCATTCACAAATGAAAGTAATTTGAATTTATACCTTAATTGTGTGAACTTCATAAATATGGTAATATGTGATTTCATGACAAATTTAAAATATAAGAAATAAATCTATGTAAAATAATCAAAATATTTAATTTTAAAATTGGCTAATTTTTCTTTAAAATTATATAGGTATAGTAAGTAATAAATTGATTGACATTGTTTTACAATTACAAACAGGTTCAGTGTTATACTATTTTATTCATATCCAATTTTGAAATGAATCTTTATTGTAGTTTTTTCACATTTTATTACATTAAAGGCATTATTAAAATTAGATCATATTTTATTGATAGAATATTTAATCCTTATCTTCCAAATTGTAATTAATTTCAAAACATTTTAAGAGGTATGGTAGTTATAATTTAAATATTGGACAGCATTTATGAATTATCAATAACAAAAAGAAAATTTTACTTTTAAAATATTAACTTTCATCATTTAAATGAAATTATTCATTTTTCTCATTAGATTCTTTTGCCTTTCTTCCAAATAATATGTAATGTTTTTGTCACAATTATTTATCTGTACATTTTTTATTCTAAATGAAATCAAAAATAAAAAACAAAGTGGATACATATTTCGATCATGGAATTAATTCATCACTGAATTTCAAATTAGATATGTTTCTTGAAAACTGGCTATAATTCCTCATTTGAAACTAACAAACAGAACTTTTGGCAATAAATAAAAGCAAAATAACACATTTATACATACATACAAACAAAAATGACAGTTATGCTTTTGAATATTTGCATATAACCACTTGAATGAGATTTATTGAAAATTACTTTTTTGTCTTTTTCATGATGTGAAAATTTCAAATATTTCGCTGGCAAACGTTTTTTGAATGGAATCACATCCATTGTATTACTTTTATATACTTTATCAATTTAGCATCCACAATTTTTCCAGGAAATTTGTACTAGTGCACAATATTGATTAGTTTTAAATTTGTAATTTAAATCCTTTCTTTTGTTTATTGGGTATAATCAGTAAGATCAATTAATCCTTTTATTGTCTTTTGATACTATGCTTGTTTGTATTTTCAACTTAACAATATGTGAATCAAATTTATTATTTACTTTAAAATATAGTTAAATATCTCCTTTAACATACAAATATTGATTTTTCTTATATTCCTCAATACCTAGTACAAATGCTGCAGTTTATGGATACACATTTATGAAACATTCATTATAATTGGGCACTTTGCTATGCCCCCCCCCCATCTGATAAGTTTTGGAAATAAAATTTTAAGAAATAAACTCTGATGTTAAGTAAAGTATTTAAAGTTTTAATAAAATGTTTCTTATAAGAGAAATTATTTTAAAATGATAAAATAATAATTTAAAACATATAAAAAAAACTTTTATTCTCAGAAAGTGCGAACAGAATATTTTTCTGTTGTCCACCAAACTTTAAATCCATCAAGATAAGTATATTCCGAGTGATGTATATAGCACTTCTAAATAATTTTAAATTTTTGTTTAAAATGTTCCAAATTATTGCAGTTCATGAGTTATATGAAAACTAAACTGTTATTAAAAAAATTAGAAAAATGTAATACAGTTAAAACCATTTATAATTGTACCTTCCCTTGAAGCAGGTTTCTCACCATTTTCCAGTAAACACTCACATGAGTTAAATGAATCATGACTGTTCAGCCAGCAAGTTCCCAAACCCTGATTTCACATCAATCTATAAATCTGGGTGTTGAATGGGAAGCTTTTCAGGGAAGCTAGTTGCTCCTTCCAAATGGCTCAGGATAATAGGTTAATGCGCAGAAAGGTTTGCCCAGGTTATCTCAGGATAGCAGGTTAACGGTTTAAAAGTATTCTACCATATGTATTCTCACTTGAATCTATAGATAACATTTAAATGCATGTAAAGTTGGATAATAGTTTATGTGTAAGAAATTCTACATTGATTTCTTCAAAAAGTATGGGATTTGCAGCTATTGCTAATTAATAGTACAAACTCTACTCATATAAATCACCCTTAGATTTATGAAAAATATTTTCTTTTAATTTTGACTTAAGAATTGGAATTAATTTTTATTCATTAATGTTTGAATTTTTGATAATTAACTACAACAATTTAAGATTCTCCAATAATATAAGCCCAAGATTTTCTACTATAAAATAAAAAATACATAAAATTGAGTTAGTGAAAAAGATTTTTCAAAAAATTGAGAAATTAAAACTGTCATTGTATCTTTTAGACCATGTTAGGGACCAGCTAATAGTTTGAAAAATTGTAAATGGTTATAAATTAGAGATTTGTAAAAGTGGCCATGTATTTTATATTGCTTTTAAATTTATCTTAAAATATGAAAATTAATTTGTGATGCAATGTTCTCACTTTTTGATGCAAATTATTTCAATTAATTATTCTTCATTTTTTGCTCACAATACAATATTAATTTGTTTCCTTTTTAAATATTCTGAGTTTTCACGCATATAAATCCTTAATTTTAAAGAGCTTCACATAGGAATAGTCAGAATTTATAATCAAAGTAAATAACCAAAATATATAGAATTGGGAAGCTTTCAATTTTAAACTTTTCACACAAAATACTGTTTTTAAGTTAATCTTTGCATGTTTAACTAAAAAAACAAGTTATATATATAGAAATTGCTAAATAAGTTTTTTCAAATTTATTAAGTTTTTTCTTTTGAATACTTGGCATTATTTAAGATTTTAATGTAATTTGATTCTTAATTTATTTTTATATTTTCCAGCTGTTACTACTGCTAAAAAGTCATTACCTGTTAATGTGAAAAATACTAAAAAGAAAAAAAATGTAGATGATTCTGATGAGGATGATCCTTTTGAAGAATTAGAATCAACAGAAGATGAAGAAGAGGAAGGATTAAAGATAGGTATTTACTATTATTTAAGCTATGATTGCTTTAAATTACAAATGTCTTCAATATATAATTTATTTAGTTTCTGCAGAAAGTTATCTTTCATTAATCTTTTTTAAAGTTTCTTTTAAATCAAAAATTTAATTTTTTATTTTTATTTATTTTTTGCTTATGAAAAATAAATAAAAATAAAAAAATAAGTACAACAAATTAATTTTTGCTCATTCTAAATGTGCTTGATATCATTTTATTTTATTACCTTAAGATATTTTCTGATTGTTTTTCGTCTAGTTGTATATCTTATACTTCTATAGAATCTTAAAAAAATCTACCTGCAATATGTTGCAGGGAAAATGCCAGTTGTTTTGAAAAAATATTATCTATCAATGTCACCCAAAAAGTAATTTTTTATTAATTAAATAACTGTAATTCCGAAAAATAAAAACTTGATAAGTAAAATAAAAAATTGCTAAATAAAAAGACACTAAAATTGATTTAAAGAAAATAAAAGAGGATATTCTTATACACTAAAATTATTAAATGTAAACACAAAACCTTTTAAATTTTATAGAATCTTGTGAAACGCTTACAGAATCTAGCTAAAGGTTGTAAAATTTGAAAGAACAATTTATTCCTTTAAATAAATATATTAAATTCAATATTAACTATTAATTTATATTATATATTTATTTATAGGTATTTCATTCTCAAAAATTTAATTTCAAAAAATAAATTTCCTTAAAATTTATAACTTCAAGAAAATTTTAAACTTATATACCTTATTGTACTAATAAATTTAAAAATAAATGAAGCAATGAATCCATATGAATAAAATTTAGCTGTGAATATTCTCAAAAATAACCTTTATAAAGCAATATAAATAATGTCAAAATTAAATTGATCTTATACTTTTAATGTATTTTCTTAATTGAAATATTTAAATACTCATTCATTTCTAATACTTGGAAAAATTTAATTACTAGTTAGTACAAAATTAATCATTTTTACTATGTTGGTTTTCTTGAAACCACTTCCAAGATCTTTCATTTGAGAACACTTCTTCTATGAAAAAGTATACTGTATCCTAATAACTACAAAAAAAATATTTACATATTTTATGATTATTTTTAAAATAATAAGAGTATTAAAAAATTTAGAAAAAGCATTGGAAAATATTTTTTTGTATACATGTAATGGTTATAATTTTTGATTTTTTAGCTATTTTTCTGAAGTATATTTTAAGATCCTCTTTTTGATTAATAATATTATTTTGTAAGCATTTGCATTATAATGGGAACATAATAGTTATAGTAGTTGCTAATTTTGTCTCAGCCCTTTGATAGTATTGCTTTTATAGTTTTTATTGTTGCTAGTATGATAATAAAAAATTATAAGTAGGGACAAGGAAATTCTCTTTTATTAAAATCCCTATCTTAAAATATATTATACATCTTACAAATTAGGGAAATAAAAAAAATAACAAATTCCTAAAATAACTATGAATTTTTTTTATATTTAATATAAATCAAATTATTATGGAAGAAAGAATATCATTGCAGATACAGTATTCATAGAAGTAGTTTTCAAGGTAACTTATTAAAAAACTTAATATTTTAATTTCTTAGAATAATGTTTTATATAAATATCTGTATCCAATCAAAAATTGGTAATTATAAAAATGTAATGTATTTCACCATTTTTTTTTATTTTATGAAGATATACTGTAAATATTTAGTCATTTAATTTGATTTGAAATATAAAATTTTGATATTTTTATTCCTTGAAAATTAAATATTGCAAAATTAGTTTCTGCACACAGTTTCTGCATAGAGAAAAATTATAGAAGTATAATAAAGGAATTTTATTGTATATTTTTATTGAATTGATTTTTGAAAATACTTTATTTAAAAGTCTTTTAAAAAGTTAAGTTACAATATTTTAATTATCTTTTCATTCTTAAATTGTTGAATATATTTTTTAAGAAATTTTATTTTTGTATCCATTTTTAAAGATGGTAAAGCAATGCAGGCCAAAAAGCGATTGTGGTCATCCTTAACACAAGATGATGATGATGATGATGATGAAGAAGACGATGAAGATTATGAAGTGGAAGAGGAAGAAGATGATGATGAGGACGAGGAGGACGACGACGAAGAAGATTCTGATGAAAGTGATAGTGATGAAGAAGGTTTTCAAATTCTTACATTGTCTTATTTTATGGTTTATGAAATATTTCTGTGTTTAAAGTTTATAAGATTCAAATGTATGTGTTTTAGAAAATGAGCGACTTATTTTTTTTAGCTATTTTATAGATATTGTATTCTTAAAAGTTCTTAAGTTTGTTTACATCTTCCTTTTTATAAATCATTAACAAATTAAATACTTAAATAATGTACAAGAGATTGCATGCTAACTTTTTATGGAAAATTATTCATACTTATTGTCTTTAAGTGCTAAGTTAAAACAGATAATGAAACAAAATGAAATTTATAAAATCAAACTGAAATATTTTGTGGAAAACTGTTTTTATTGGCAGAGAAATGAAGTGTATAGGACCATAATAAACTTACATGATTCATATGAATGCTACTTTTAAGTCTTTTAAGTAGTTTTTTCTGATTTGAAAATTTTTTTAACACTAAAATTTTCGCAGTGTTACAGATCAAAATTTTGATGTTCTAGAATTTTTCTGTTAGTAATTATGTAAAAATAATCTGCCATTCAAACATCTATTTGAAGTTTCAGAAGATCTGCTCTCATTCTCAGCAAACCTGGTTTGGTGCTATATTGAAGTCATCTATTCATATTTTATTTTCTTGATGTTGATGCCATGTTTTAAATGGCTTAATTAATCCATTGCCAGCACCTGGCTCCATCTAAAATATCACTTAGCTGTAAATTGTGTGAAGCAAGATATGAAAATAAACATGCTTTGTTTTATTCATTTTGTATTTCATTTCTGTATATATTTTGAATAAATATTGAATTTTTAAGTGATATTAATTCTGAAATCCTTTTATATTGTAATTATTATATAATAAATAATGAAAATAATTTATTATATAATAATTACAATATGAAAAATATTCTAAATTAGTTTTGAAATTAATTTAATTATTTTGATAAAAAATTAAGTGTTTTGCTTGCCATAGTTATAATTATAAAAATATATTTGTGGTATTGAAAACTGAAGGTCTGAATTTTATTTTTTTCCATTAAAATATAATATCTTTAATTTTTAAAATGTGGTTTTGTTAAAGAATTAAAAAATGTATTTGCCTGAACAATTGCATGATTGCTATTATAACTTGAGAAAATTGTGTTGCAAGAACATATATTTTAAAAAGACACTTTTTTTATTTTAGTCAAATTATTTAAGAATGAGTTCTAGATTATTAGAAAAGGGAAAGAGCAGAGGTCAATTTACAATGTTGTGACACTGATCTCTACTCCTTCATAATTTTTAGGCATCGTAATTAGGATAAATTGGTACCCGTGATTAAATACTTTTTGTGCACAATTTATAATCTTTTATAGAAATCATGCATGGAATAATAATTATTTGAAAAAAATGTTCTTTTTTATCTGAATAGTTAGATTTTAAATTGCAATTAAGGTTATGAACTTTAATTTGAGAGAGATTTATTTCTAATCTTGATTTTGTAAATCATTAAATTTTGTGACGTAAATTGTTATCTCTTACATGTTGCAAATTTTGTTGCTTGCAGGGTTTAGTAAAATAGCAATAAATATTCATCTATAGATAAAGTATTATTAAATGTCTATGTTATTAAAGTCTTAAAATTTCTTTTATGTTTCCAAACATTAGATGTGCCTAAAGAAATAGAAAAAGTCACCCCAGAAGCAAAGAAAATGAAGACAGATACATCTACTCCTTCTATTAAAAAGAGTAGCCCAAATGTTCAGACAAAACCTGTTAAAGTTGTAAATCTGGATAGTGACTCTTCAGGTGTGTTAACTGATTATATTATTATTTATTTCAATTGTTTGCACACATTTGTAATAAAAGCTTCACATTTTTTGCATTCTTCTAAAATATGTGAGATTTGATTTTAAAGGTGAAATAATTCAAAGGTGAAATTTCTAAAATATTTTATAAAATTTATGCAAGACTTTGAAAGTCATGTTAAATTTTTGTGCTTTTATTCTTGTGATATTATAATTTTTAAATATTTTGCTTGTCAAAATAAGGATTTTTTTCTTTTTTTCCCTATTTTCATAAACTTTTTCTTCTAGATTTAAATATTAAAAAAAAAGGCCTTTTAATTTGTAAAACTAATGTGTAATGTGCTATTAAAATATATTAAATTTTATTTTGTTCTAGTATTAAACTTTCTAAGTGAATATATAAAAAATTGGTTTTTATAAAGTACATTAATTTGTTTCTTGCAGTGGAATTTCACAAAGATTTTGAGCTTTCAGCTAAATGTTTAATCTTTCGACCTTCAATTCAAATATTCATTTCCCACCCAAAATGTGGATGTTTGTAAGAAAATCCATTTTAGAATGAGGGATTACATTGAATTACAATTTATGCAAAATTGAAAAGTAAATGATTGCTAGAAGTTCTTCATATGAGATTACATTATCAAATTTTCTAAAATTGATTTTAGTATGTTTTTATAAGCATTAAATTGCTTTCACTTTCAAATCTGTTAACACTAAATCTAAATAGAAGTTCAAGCTACTTCAGATTTTTGTTATTGTGTGATATCATAATTTGTGATTTAACTTCTATTTGTTTTATGAAAATTAAATTGAAACAAAATTATTTATGTTTTATGGAAAGTTAAGTGCTAAACAGGTTTTGTGTGTGGCCTTCAACTAGACCAAACTATTGGACAGTTTTAAGTAGTGAAATATCATCTGAAAAATATGGAATAAACAAGTATTTAGAAAAAGATTTCAAGGAATGCAAATCATTTATTAAAAAATTTAACTTTTTAAATTTATTTGCCAGAAAAATTAGTAACCTTTAATGTAATGATGTTGAGTGTGTATATTGAATTTTTCATCAAGAGGCATGCAGTCATTTTATTCTTATAAAATCATAATGTTTCTATCTTCCTGTAATAAGCATGATTCTCCTGATTTTGTTCATTAATTTATGATTTATTTTACTTTTTTGGTTGAAATTTTTTTTATCAATACAAGTTATTTTTAACACATGTAATTTGTTTCATGATTACAGTAGTATATTTAAAAAAAGTTTTTTTTTAAATGTTGTGCTTTCTGTGTAAATTTCAGTTATTATGTTAAATAGATGCATATTAATTCAGTTATTTGTTATACACCTTATATATCAGAAGTAATATGCAAATTTTTAATTTTTTCATCATTTGTATTGCCTAAATTCATAACTAAATGTGCTATCAAGTAAATGTTTATTTCTATCCATGAAAATTTCATACTAGAGATTCTTTTGTTTAAAAGTAAATGCAATTTTATAAAAATCATAGGTTATGTGTAGTATGAAGAAATTTTTGTTATGAAACTGTGAGAACTTAAAACTCTTTCCAGTATGTTACAACACTTAATGTTGTTTTTCTGTCATATGATTCTTAAATACCTAAAGCAATTTAGGTATCATATGGCTGATACTTAAAAAATATTAATTTCTATGAAATTTTTGGTTTGGGTTAGTGCATTTTAGTTCTTGTTGAATTGAAATTGCATTTTTGTGACCAGATCTTATTGCTTGTAATAATTATTATTATAGCTTATTGTATTTGAAAATTTTTATTCAAATCTTCTTACTTTTCAACATATTCTATCCAAGTTTTGAATTAAAAGTTCAAAATTTATTGTTTTTGAATTTGTTTTTCAAATACAGATTCTTCAGTAATTTATATTCCCGAATCACTTTCAGCAATGATGAATTCTTCTATAGGAAGGACACCAATGCCTAAGAAGAAACAAGTTGTTAATGCTGATCAAGCCAATTTATCATTTCAAAAATCATCTCAAAAACTAAATTCTGCTAAAGCTGATGCTTCTGACAGTGGTATGTTTTTATATATTTATTTTACTCTGAATAGATTATCAGTATTTTCATTTATGTCTCCATTTCGTTTGCAATATATATATAGTTACTGGAATTGAAGTCTTAGTGAAGAGGGGTCTTCAAATGCATTTTTTGATTTTGCTATTTTTCTGAAAGAAATTCAGTTTTTTTCCCCTCCCCAAAATGAATCTAATTATAATAAATTATTTACTGTAATTCAGTCTAGTTTGAATAAAGTCTTGTTAATAAGTTAAGATGACATGGTCTAAAAATTTTTTAGCCGAGTTGCCAGCCAGATCAGTGCTCTGGTCTTCAGTGCGCAGCTTGTGTGCTTGATTCACAACTATCTTATGTTTGTAATGATTTAAGTAAAAATATTTTATACTAATAAAGATTTTGTTCATTTGTTTAAACATTTTAAATTGGTTTTATTATTAGTTTAAAAAAAATAAAAATAAAAAATTTCCCCTCCCCCCCTAAAAATAAATAGAAATTAAGCATCATTTTAGTAATTGACAATCAAAGTTGACTTAAAAGTGGAAGTAGAATCATAAATGAAAAAATATTTTTATGATAACATAGGAAGTTTGTTGCTAACTAATACTGATTTTCTGTTGAAAAATTCCTATTTCAATAGCAGGTTTAAAAAAATTGGCAATTTAATTAGTATTTTTAATGAAAATTATTTATGTTGCCAAAATTTAATTTTTTAATGTTTGATAACCAGATTATTTTAAAGTTGTAATTTTAATAGCATTTTTTCTGTATTTATTTATCCCATTATCAACTTACAGCCTAACCAATTATAAATGAAGAAATCTTGATTAGGCTATTGACATCTTTTTTTTTAATTTTTAAATATTTTTCATTCTTTAACACTATTTGAATAAAAAGCTTTCTTTGCATGTAAGAAAAGAATTTTAGGGTTAGTGAAAATTTATCTGCTACTCTTTAAAGTAAACTTATTTCTTGATTAATTTTGTCAATGTTTTTTTTTTTAATACGGATTATGAAAGTTACTTTTTCTTTAAAAAATATAACATGTATTTACTCTAACAAAATAAAAAGCATTCAATAGCACTGCCCCTATGCTCTTCTGTTTCCTGTAAGTTTTTGTGCAGACTCGTACTCATTGCTGTAATTCCTATTAGGATTTACTGTAAAAATGAATGCGAGCAAGTTTTGTTTTTAGATGACAACATTGAAGGAAACATTAACAACATTTTATTTAATCAAACAGCACAGCACAAACATTAAAACACTTATCTCTTTCGACATTCATATATTTTCCAAAACACAACAGTTACCGACATTCTCTATTATTCATCTATTGCCACTCCCGAACAGAGAAACTTACCTCTCGTGGAGTATGATTGTGACGCAACACTCATACTCAGGATAAAGACAAAGAAAAATGCAAATGACTTTTACACTGGTCTGGAAATTAGATTTTTCTCAGATAGGCTAGATTAATAGAATCTTTTTATGAATGCGAGTAAGTATGAAGTAAAAATGCGTGTAAACTAAGCCAGTATTTCTGATGTAGTATTTTGGCTTATTTGTTTTCTATTCCTTTATTTTATGTACATTTACATTTTTCTAAGTTATCTTTTACGTCATGTTAATTTAAAAAGAAATGTTTCATTTTTGACATAATTATTATAGAGTATGACATTTATTGTGTGTATAATAATTGGAAAAAAATCTTTTGATGTGAATATTTATCTTAAAAGCATTTATTAGACAGATTTCACAATAACTGCTTCCATAAAATTTAACTAAATCCTTGTTTTTTTTTTTTTTTTTTTTTTCCATCTAAATAAACTAATCATAAAATTGATTGCGCAAAGTTTGTAAAAATCTTTCATGTTGATTGTTTGAATATCTTGACTGATAGTTAGATATATGTTTGAGCAGTCTCATTTTATTAAAACATGCCATATATTTACTGAGATTAAACAGTAAGAATAAATTACATTCTATTGCTGATCATTTTTATAAATTGGAGGTTGTGAATTTAGTTTTCTTTTTAAAATAGAGAATGTTCATATAATGATACAAATGATTAGTTTGCAAGTTCAATATGCTATAATCAAAGCTGTACAATACTGGATATAATGTTTTCAGAAATTAATCCAGTTGTATGAAATCTTTATTTTTTACAATCTTAATGAACTTTCAAAAGCTGTTGGTACTTAAATGTTCTGGATTGTTGAATGACAAAGTTATTATTAAAGTATCTTTGACTAAATTTAAATTACAATGTTTGCAAAACTAACATTTAGAAAAACAAGACTCTGAAATTTTGATTTTTTTCAGGTGTGGAAAATTCTTTTATAACATCACCTAGGAAAAATGAAAATATAAATGCTACTGTACCACTTTCCGAGTCAAAAAAGAAAAAGAAGAAAAAAAAGTCTGTTGATGGGTTAAACAATAATGCTATGGTAAGGAAATAATAAAAAAATTTACCATCAAAATTATGAAACAATTAGTTTGTTCTTTTAAAAATTTATTTTTCATGATGAATTTTTAGTTTACAGTTTCATACTATTTACTAAGAACTAAAAACTAGTAGTTTCATAGTAAGAAAGTTTCACAGTAAGAAACTGATTTCTTCCTTAAAATTTAATACTCTTTCATAAAATCTTAGTTTTTTGAGTATTGCAAATGTTAAAATTTGCTTCAAATTGTCATATTGAAGAATTATGAAATAGAAGTTAATGTCTAATGTAGTAGTGTATATAAATACATAGCTGCCAACTCAACTGATTTCATTGGAAAATTCCTCATTTTTCACCTTTTCTCCTCATTTCCCTATAATGTATGAAAATCTACTGATTTTTGGCAATTTCAATGAAAAATTTAGCAACAGCCGAAATTTTGCCCGAAAAAAGTCTATTGGGTTGTTTTAGTAGCTTAAATAGTCAACAAATGGCACAGTTCAATATAATTAATATAATGTTATGATATTATAAAATCATGAAAATGTGTTCTTCTGAGTTTCAAGCCCCATCTGTCCGCCGTGATAGGATGACGCCTTAACCACTTGGATGCCAAAAACTCCTATGAGTTGGCAGTGGTATAATTAACATTCAGAGCAGACACCAGGTGCCTGTTTACATAAGCAGTTCAATTAGAAGGAATATTACTAGTTATTAGTAATTTAATTAGAAAAATATTTGTCACACTGAATTAAATTTATTTATTAATGTTATTTATGCTTTTATGTAATTTTATAAGTTTAATATTTATGAATTGCACTAGAGTAGTAAAAGTTGCCCTATAAAATAAATATTGGGACATAAACATTGATGTTTATTTTTTATGTATAGTATATTCGTTTATTTTTCATAGTTCCTTTATGAGGTTAATGAATATTTTATTCAAATGTTAAGATCAACACAAAATAAGTTAAGCATAAATCATTCTTAGAATGTATAATCTAAAGAGTAAAATTGTTTTTTTGGATACTACCGTTTTAAACATTCAAGCAAAAATATCGCTAGTCAGTGTCTTCTGATTTTTTCCCTCCAAATCTGTAGAATCTACTGATTTATTTTCTCCAAGGTTGGCAGGTATCTAAATATTATTAAATAATATATCATTTTAAATAAATTTCTCATATATTTGATTATTTATAATACTTCATTCCTTACCCCTCTACATTTTTATTATTTAAAATTAGAGAAGTTGTCTAAATGTCTCAATATTTTGGTAAGTGTATAATTTTAATATTTAAATAATAATGATAATATAAAAATGTTGATTTGTAATTTTTAATAATCATGCACTAAATGTTCATAATGTATATTATAATCCAGAAAGTTTTTGTGCTAAAGTCTAATATATTAACAACTTTTCGACTGAAAGTTTTGAAAAATAAATAGTTTAATCCATAAAAATTATATTTTTAATTAATTTTAACAAAAAGGTTCAGTATTTAACTATCTCATTTTTAACTGCTTCTTTGACTCTTATTTATAAGACTCTTAAATCTAATTAAAATTGATCTCGTGAAAATATCCTCAAATAATACATTTAAATCTTTAGTTTCAAAACTCATCAATTAATGGCTATCCTGAAACCAGACATTAAACGATTAAGGTTCTAGTTCTTCAGTTCAACAGTTTGTATATTAGAATCCACTTGTTAGTTCTGGTCAAATTAGACAGTGCAGGCAGCAAAATTACAGTTGAGCATGAAATAAACTGAAGTCAGACAAAATCAGTGAGATCAATGCTAAAATTAGAATTAAAATAAGTCTTATTTTTATAAGCAGGAAATGATTATATATTTATTATATTCCATGTCTTAATTTAGGGAATTATTTTTTATGAGAAGAAAAAACTTAAAATTCGGAATTTAAATATAATCAAAATCTGGACCGTAAAAAAGTAAATAAATATTCATGACAATAAAATGTTGATGCTCTTATTATGTAAAATTATGTAATCTTGTGATTGGTGACCAACTATAATTTACCCTTTAAATTCAGATTTAGAATATTAATTCAACAAGTTAAAAGATGTTTGAAGTCTTGTCCTTATTTCTTTTACTTATTCTATTTACTTTAATATATATTGTTTAAAGTGACATTAACATGAGAAGTGTCCAAATTCTGTGGAAGTGTAACTTATAAATAGAGAAAGGTAGGGCAATATGTTTTTTTTTATGATTTTTTTCTATTTTAATTTGTATCACCTCTTTTAATTATCTTTACATTAGGCTTTGTAGATTATATTTCATTATAAAAAAATTTTCAAAACTATTTTGTATTTTAGATTTGCTGTTTGAAATATTGAATACATTTTTATGTTAAATGTAACTTTCATCAATTTTGAATTCTTAAAGTAGAATATTAATGATTATCACCAATATTTATTTAAATAAAAAGAATACATGCCTAAGGAGGTGAATTTTGCCTATCAGCTGTTTTCATTGAATTATTCCTAGTAATCCAACATTTATGCAAAATAAAGTTTATTTTAGTAATGCTTATATAAAATATTTTCTTATAGTGCCATTTGTGAATATTTTTTCTTTTGAAATGAAAAAACTTCCAATATATCTTTGTAAAAGATTTTGTGAGTTATTTCCTTTTTAAATGGAGAATGTTCGTAGCATCAAATATATTGTAGTAGAAAGGTGATAAATTTAGAGTTTGTAAATTCAGTCTAATAATCAAAAGCACTATTATACTGGATATGATGTTCTCAGAATTCAGTTGTTTGAAATCTTGTTCTTTACAATTTTGATCATTCAAAAGCTATCTATACTTAAATGTTCAGGATTGTTGACATTTTCAAAACAAGTGCTGTGTAATATGTGATGAAAGGCAGTTATTATTTTAATATAAGTTTAATAAGGAGAGCTCTTAGCAATTTTTTTTCAAATTTTAATCAATAAACATATAAAGAGAATTTTTTTTTTTTGTTAATAGCACCATGTCCATAATTTTTTTAAGAAATGTTTTAAATAATATATTTTAGATTAAAACAATTTTTTAGTATAATTTTTGAATCTATAAAACTAATAAATTCTTAGTAAAATAAGTTTGTGTTGAATCATTTATGAAGACTTTTTATTTCATTATTTGTTAATAAAGCTCTCATAAATATTACTTTGTGCCTATTAAGGTTTTCTATATAATTAATGATGTGATAATCTCATTTTAATTTATTTTCAGGAGACTGATACAAGTAAACCTGCCAAATTAAGTCTTTCCTCTGCGTCTTATAGTCAAAAGCTGCCTGGTGGATTGGAATATGAAGACATTAGAATTGGAAATGGTCCAGTAGCGAAAAAAGGAAGACTGGTAAGTATTAATAGAAAAAATAATAAAATTAAAGCTAAAACAAAAGCCATTTATTAAAATATAGTTGAATGAAATCTAATTACTCAAAAATATGAAAATATTTATAATGACAACATTAAGTTATATACAGAAAAGTAATGTGTTAGAAGATTCAATTAATAAATAATTTTCTATTTAGTCTTTGTATTATGTTACACTTTAGAGTGTTCTGTTGCTGTCAAGTAATTTATATTTTTTATAAATGCACATTGTGAATTTAAATAATTACAAATTATCACTTGAGTATTCCTGAGTTTTTCCTAGCATATCTACAAAAATAAAATACTGCTCTACACCATGATTTTCTTTTTGACAATTATGCTATATAAATAATAATAAATTGTACTTACCATTTACCGTAATAAATTGTTTTTACCATAATAAATTGTGCTTACCATTATTGGTTAAAATCTTCTCAAAATGATAGATCTTAGTTTTGATGATTCCATGTTTCAAATCCATAAAGGTAGACAGTAATATTAAATTAGAAAAGTTTTAATTTGCTTGTGATATTATAGGCTATATAATATTTTCACTGTTCAAACACAAAAATGTTCATATTTCAGGTTCATGTTTATTATACTGGAATGTTACAAAATAATAAAGTATTTGACTCTCGTGAAAACAACACTAAGCCATTTAGTTTTAGACTCGGTGCTCAAAGCGTAATTGCAGGCTGGGACCTTGGCATTGAAGGTATGAGGTTTAGTTTTCATTATCATAACTTTCTTATTTCATTTAATTTTAATAACTATTTTTTAATTGTCAAATGTTTGGGCTAAAGATTTTTTTATATGTGAAAATACTTAAGACTATGTTTATAATATCTTATAATATTTTTGTTTTTAATTCTATTTATTTTTGTGATGTTAAAAATACTTTATTTTGATTGATAATTTTTAAAATATTGTAATTCTGTTTGTCAATTGTTGCTATTTGATCTATTGTTAGATTTCGTCTGTGCAAAATTCAATGGATAAGTAACAAAATTGTTTATGTTACATATTTTAATTATGTATATGCAATTCTTCTAGGAATGAAAGTGGGTGGTAAAAGAAGATTGAAAATTCCGCCTAATTTAGGGTAACTATTTAATGGCAATTAATAATTTTGTTTTTAGCAGTATGAACTGTTTAAGCTTGTAAACATAAGCTTTATTTACAGTATTAGTATTTATTCTAGATGAACAAAATTTACTATAAATAATTCTGTTTGTTTACATATTTAATTCTTAAAACTAATTGAATGAGAAAAAGTTTGCAAGATTTAAGTTAACATTCATCACACATTTTAAAATTAATTCATTAACAACGGTACAAAAAACGTAATAAGAAAAAAAATTATTTCAAACTTAAAAACAACTGTATTTTCACATTAAATATTGATAGATAAATATTCAGTTTACGATAATATATTTCCAAGAATTTGTTTATAATAATTTTGATCATGCTAATAGTAATAGATATGTTGAGATTAAATTGTAGTTTTAATTTTATTTTTCAATAGAACTATATCATTCTAAAAATTAATACACTAAAAAATAAATAGCCTTATTTTTTAAAATTCTAGCTGATGTCTGAACAGTTATCATTCTGATCAATAATGCATGAATTCAAAATTCATATGCAGCCTGGATGCATGTCAATTATCCTTCTTCACAATTGCTGTGGAAATTTTGAATGCTGCTTTAATATTACATTTCACGATTAATTTAATTATTTATACATAGGCTAAAATATATTAAAGTATTCCATCAATTTTATAACAAAAACAAACTAAAATCTTATTTGCTTCAAAATGTCATGTCCTCTTAAATTGATCTTTAGTATATACAATGGGACAAAGTAAATCAAAATATAATTGAACAACAAAATACAAATATTTTTACCTGAATTTACAATCATGTACATTTTAATAATTAAATGTATTTTAAGTTAACTATAAAAATTAACAAATAATTTTACTATAAACAACAAATATAAAAATCTAAATCATTTTTTATTTATATTTTCCTTTTGATTTTTTTACAGGTACAAAAACCAGAAGGTGGGTTTCATTCCACCTAATAGCACATTATATTTTAATGTTGAACTGAAAGCTGTCTCCTAAAAAGATTGTTATTGATCATTTTTTCTCTTGTAAATAAACATTACAGTTATAAACTATTTTGCTTTATTCAAATAAGGAAAATCACATTTTAGTTAAAAGCAATTTTAACAACATTTTCTTAGGTGGGTCTTGGTTATATTTCTTACACTTGAATTGTGAGAAAATGAGCGAAATTGATTGTTATTATTCATTTCACTTATTACAAAATAAATTAATAAATAAATCTAAAACTGAGAGCAACTGTTAGGTTATCTCTGATAATGTAATGTACTATTTAAAAAAAACAATTAGTTGAAATTTTCTAATTAACTGCCTATCCCCAATCTTTGAATTCACTTCATTTGAGAATTATATTAAAACATTAATTTTTTAAAATAAAATTGTAAAATATGATTTTTATCTCCTTATATTGTATCAATAAAATTTCATTTTTGATTTAAAAAATATTTTGTTATGTTAAATATTTTTTCATTTTTACATTTCTAAAATTGATTAAAAGAAATCATATAATTGACGTAAAACCTTTGTTTTAGAGTGAAGTTATTTACTCATTACTTAGTATGTGCATGTTGAGAAACAATTATACACTATAGTAATTTCTTTTTTACAGTTTTTTTTAAATTATTCAATATAATTATTTCTTTAGTAATTAATAAAATTAAACTTATGAATTTGTAAATCGCGAAATTCATATATGAAGAAGCTTCATTTTACTATTTCTTATTGGAAATAGATGTTTCCTGAAAATTTAAGAGTTAGGAAATTAACTCTCGAGTTCTCTTAATTTTAGTAGTTGGGTTTTGGATAATTAACAATGATATGGAATTAGGAATGTTCTTTATAAAAGCTAATAATTATTAAGTATATTATTTACAATTACAAAATTTATTTGATCATAGCTCTGAAAAAGTGAATTTTAAAAATATCCTCTATTAATTTAAAAGTTATTAATAAGTCACTAATGCAATTTTTAATTGAACCTAATTTGTATATTTTAATAGAAAAACAAAATGAGATTTTACAAAATAATTTATTTACAGAATTGCTTTATTTTTTATTGTGACTTATAATTTATTCTGGTTCATTCTGATTTTTGATAAAATATTAAATGCTCATAGTGTGAAAATTATATTTATAAAAAAATGTAAATACTTATGAGCATACAAACAGCAGTGATACATTTGTTGTGATATTTTTCACACGTTCTAATTAAAATATTTTAAATAGAAATCTATAACAAGAGGAGAGAAAAATAAAATTTCATAAATAATATTATTTATAAAACAAAAAATACAAATTCCATATTGTTTCAATCATAATATACTATTCCGTAGCATCAAAGTAATGAGACAAAGTTATCGTTTTGCACAGATGAACATTTGGAATTAAACTTTGTAGAATCATGCTTATCTTGAAGAGATTGTTTACTCCATGAATCCAAAGTATTTATACAATGTTGAATGATAGATGGCATTATAATAAATATGTTGGTAACCTTCTCACATTGAGAAAACATAGTTCTACTTCTACATGAAAGTGATCAATGTTATCCTTCATGTTCAGCGATCAACATTTCAAGTTGAAAATTTATGCCAATAAAGCATATACAGAACATAATTTGTAATTAAATAAATTTTAATGATTGCGACAATTCCCCAGGTGGTCAAACTGACCTAAATTTTTTTTACACAGAATTTCCCTCATGATGTTTACAAAATATTACGTGGAATATACCAAATATCAAAATCCCATAGGTAGAACAAGTTCTACAAGCATTTGATATTATTACTTTTATTATAATCATACTGTATTTTAACATTTTTATTCTTAACAAAGACACTTATGAGGCACTTATGGCTACACTGCTCAAAACAATTAAAGGATTTTGAGTCTTAAAATAACAGTATAAGCAATTTTTTTGCAGAGAGTGAAATGCAAATTTTTCTCATTTTGAATTTAACTTCAATGTTTAGCAGCAGTGAATGAGATTTCGCTTTCAACTTAATGAACATCATTCAGTAAATGTGTTGTCTCAATGAAGTCATTTAACCTAATCAGAAGCATGTAGTTGTCTGCCAGTTCAAACACAATCCAAATTAGCAAAAGGCCTTGGAGTTTGACAAAGTGATTTCCGGGATCAGAGGCTGGAAATGCAGGCTGCAGACAGGGCAAGGTCATAGGTGTGCAACAATGCCCAATCAAGACCATTATTTAATGCTTCAAACACCGAAATATGAAAGTCACTTTTCAATATCTTTGCTCAGCTACTGATACCAGTTACTACACAAACTGGAGAAATGAATGTCGCATCATTCTTTATAAATCCCACTTTTCTTCATCCTGATAATAGGTTTAATTTTACCTGGAGGGACTGGGGCTCTAGAAACAATCCTGTGTGTATGCAATAAAGTGTCATATTTGGGAATTATGGGCTATGTTGATTGGCATGCTGATTTCTACCATTCGAATTGGAACTCTGACTGGTCTTCGATATAGCAATAAGATCCTCAGACCTATTATCCCGTAGCTGCAGCAACTGGTGATGAATTCACATAGACAATTGCAGGCCACATCATGCTAATTTGGTGAATGGTTTATATTTGGAGGAAGGAATCATTACAAATGGAATGACCAGCATGTTCTTCTGACATGAGCCCAATAAATTTTTTTGGGATATTTTAGGCAGATTAGTTGTTGGACGCTTACCAACATAAGAAACAAAAAAAGCTCTTTGTAGAAGTAGGCCAGAATACCTTAACTAATTGACTCAGTGCCTTAAAAGTATTTAACATTGCTAGCAGCGAGGGGAAAAAATAACTCTACTAAAAGTGAAAATGCATTTTTATTTCATATAGCCAGTTATGTCTGTCAATGTATCAATCAACCGAAAAATTCTCTAGCTACAAGATTAATCGTGGCCAAGTAAGCTTTTCATGACATCACCTTCCTCCCAAACGGTTTTGTTGGTAGGGAAACCATTGATAGTTTTATATTTCATCAATTTAGAATTACCATTCAAAGTTAGAAGGTTAAATTATTTGCAACAATTTTTTGAATTTAATATTTTAGTATACTGTTTTTTAAAGTTCATTTATTCAAAATATAAGTCCAGAGTTTGAAATATAATAATTGTGTAAGTGTTTTTCATCATTTTATTTGAAATCCTAAATTTATATTCTCTTAAAAAATAATTTGTGATTTTCATAATTTAATCTATTCTGTCTTTTATATTTCACTTGTATTAATATCAGAAATTTAAAGAAAGTAATACTGCGAAGTAACTTCACTATTTCTTTAAGAGCATTTTTGAATAAAATTTTTTTTCTTTATTTTCCATCTAATTCATATTTTGTAAGTTGATAAATTAAATACACATATTCAACACTATCCTTCATACAAAACATGCATTCATTTAAGTATTTGGAATTATTTTATTCATAATGAAGTCCAGAATCTGAAATATAATAATTGCATAAGTTTTTTTATCATTTCATTTCAAATCTGTATTTTATGATTATTGAATTTAATCTATTCTGTGTGTGTGCCTTTTATACTTCATTTATATTAGTATCAGAAATATAAAGGTAATGTTACAAAATAATTTTACTATTTTTTAAATGTATTTTTGAGTGAAAAGTTTTTTTTCTTTCATTCCAGTTATTATTTTGTAAGTTGATAGCTCATACACACACTATCTTTGGTACTAAACATGAATGACAAAATTTGTTACTATTATAATAAAAATAAACTTGGGGAAATTAAAAACTAACAATAAGAAAATTTCATTCGACATTTAAATTGTATGATATTTTAAAATATTAATTCACAGTGAGTGAAGAATTGTAAAATAAATTAATAAAAATTTTTAAAATTTCATTCAGCTTCTTTTTGAATTGTAAAGTAAAAAATATTTTTAAGGTAGCTTTTTGTCACTTTAAAAATTATTAAAATGGTGGAAACAAAAATATGCATCCATTTTTGATTTAAAAATTGTTTTATCTTATTACAGAGACACATTAATAATTAAATTTTTAATATATTTGTTCTGATATTTAGCTAAAATTGTCTTGCATACATGTATTATTCCTTCCCTTGTATACATTTTAAGCAGAAAGTACATATATAATTATTTTGATTGTGTGTCTTAAAAGAAACTATAAATTATTAATATTGTTTTTTGAAGTTTACTTATACAACTAATTCTAAAATACTAAGTTTAAATTTATTCAAACATCTACATGTTATTATACTTTCACGCATATTAACTTACAAATAATATAAATGTAGCTATTGTTGAAATATTATTTCAACAGTGCAACTTTTCTGAAGCTATGAAATAAACTTTTAAGCGAAATATTTATAATGTATAATCTAAAATAATAGCTATATACTTTATTTCTTAACCATTAAAAACACATGATATCTTGTAAATGTGAAATTCTCAAGTTGGCATATGATATATCATAAGTTTCTGCCTCTATGAATTTTTAAAAGTAAATCTTTCTACCGTATTAAACAATTTTTCTATAAAAGATTCACTGTTATTTTTGTATTAAACAGTACAATGTGCAAATACTAAAATAACACATTAGAGATACCTAACCATTGAAATATTAATCAATACAAATATAACTTTTATAGTAGCTTCTTCACAAATAAAAACTAATTCTGTTAATGATTGTTAAACAAGTTTTATTCGGAGTATTTTTATTATACTGCTTTAAACAATGAACTTAAATTAACACAATGTTTTCCCCACAAGTAGTACAAACAATAAAAAATTTTTAATGAAATTTTACTTTATTATCAAAATATAAACATTTTCCGTTCTTCATTGGGTATTTTTAACATTGATATATACAACTTTTAATTTTAAAACATTTTAAGTACCACCAACGACAAATTTCAATCCGAATGATTTTGCATCATTACTGAACTAACTCATTTTTGTCAAATTAAAGATTATATAAGATGCTTTAAGTATTTAAAAGTAAATGGATCTTGGAAAACATAACACTATTTTTGCATAAATCAATAAATATGCATTTACAGCTTTCATCAAACATAAAAGATCATGAAAAGAAAATTTCCATAGCTTTATAATTTTTTAAGGCTTTATTTTTTAAATTTCCCATCAGAACAATTTTGCTAGATTTGTTAATTTTTATTACATTTTTATGTTTCAAGTTTTGAGTAATTATTTAAACACATGTTTGAAAACATTTGAATAACTTTTAAAATATTTACAAGGAAACGTGTGAATTACAGTTAGTGCAAATTTTGTTAAAGTTGAACAGACAACTTTTTTCAAATAGGTCTCTGTTGACTTGTTGTTTACTATGGTTAAGAAACAATGCAGACCAATGGCTGATTGGTTAGTTTCTGACTCCCGAGCTGTGGGCCCCAGCTTGGTTATGGATGTTACTTTGTCCTTTCTTTTGAGATGATGTATAAATGTGGCCCACCCAATAAACGTATTTGTAGTGGTATGGCGTGGTTAATGCTACTCGCCTCCATGGTTCACAGGTGTCCCCTGAGTAATGAAATTAGTAGCAGTTTCTGGCCTCTGTTATGCAAAAAGGTTAACCACCCAGTGCCTGTCATTATTAAAAAAAAGAATTTTTTGTAATCCTTAGAAATTAATTTTTAAAATATAACAAATACAAAAATAGTAAATATTGTATTTGCAGATGCTTTTAATTGCCTTCAATTAATCATATTTAAATAAACAGAATGTTAAATCATTTCAAGACAAATTTGCATTTCTGCATCAATATATGTGAGCTATGAAAAAACTTGCAATAGTTGCATATAAATTTAAAAATACAATAACCGCCATTTATGTAAGTACTTAAATACCTTATTTTCGTCAGGAGAAATATCAACTATCAAATCATCAATAATAGTTGCAAATAGGTCAAGACTGATACCATTTCTGTTAGGTTGGTATACATTGATTAACGGTGTAACAGGAATGTTCCCATATTTTTCTGAATGCAAAATTAGAATAGATTTAATTCTTAGCATTTGTTGCAAGAATACAGGATAATTACAGTCAGACATTTGTCGATACTGTGAAAAATCTAAACTCTAAAGCATCAGTGTGAAATTTGAAAGTCAAGATATATTTTGTTCCATCTGAAAGAAATTCGTAGCTACGTTTACTATTGCTTCAGTTGTGAGTGGGTAAGAGCAGTGCAAGTCTCCTTGTTCAAACAACCATTTCTCGAAGAGTTCGCCCAAACAGCAAGATTTCAAAAATGTCACAATAAGTATTATCAATGATAAAAAGGCAATGAATCGACATTTCTTATGAATTTTGCTTCATGGTCATGAGACACATTCATTATATCCCACCATCTTTTATATAGATTTAAAAAAATGATACAGAATCTTTGACATTATATATATTTTTTGGATATTTTTCTTAACATTGCAAAGCAATTGGATTACCTTTAAGAAAGATATTTATAGCTGCCTGTACATTTTGTCATTCGATATTTGCTGTATATAATGATTTGATATTTAATTTTAAAAAAAGTATATTTAACAACAGAACTTCTTTCAACTGCAAGCCTTTCTTAACAGTCCAAAAGAATGATATTCCCAACACTGACAGGTGAAGGTCTTTTCCAAGTCCAATTATTTCTGATGCATTTCAAGATATGTACAACATCACTAGAGATAGGGCCATCACACATCAATTGAAACAAGTGTATATTAAGAGAATTATCAGAAATATAAGGCAAAGCTTCAAATCCTGATCTGTGTATGATTGGCTGTCATCACAATACAGGCATTAAAGAAACTTAATATGAAGAAAAGCAAAATGAGATCACGAATCTCTGAATGGGATTCGCATGTGCAAGATTTTCAGAGAAACCTGTATTATGTTTGTAGGTTATTTTCTGCTTTATGTGAATCACATTGATTAAGTTCACAATTTTCTCTTATATTTCAGCTTTTCACATTTTTGTCTTATACAATCAAGAATGCTTTCTTCATTGTTATTTCTTCACTAGAGGAAATTAAGCTTACAATATTGAGAACTTTAACACATCAGTTTCAGATTTGATAAGTCATTTTATAACTCAAAAGGTGAAACAGATTATTAAACAGCTTCACGTCGTGAAGTTACTAGTAATAACTTTTGTTTGAAAATCTTTTTTATTCAATTTAATATATCATAGTGATTTTTCTATAGACGATTGAATTGGAATCTATATAATTATATCAATAAATATTTGCAAATATATATTTCAAACTCCTTTACTTTCGATTCACTGAAGTTATAGGCAAATTTGTTACTAAAGATCACTTTTTGCACTGTAGTTAATTAGTCCTACAATATTTAAAGTGGATTAAACCACTATTAACTTCTAAACATGAGTTGGGATTCAAACAGAAATAGTGTAATACAGGAATCAAGATTTTTGATTCATTTCACAGGAATTTACACTCTGATGCAGCCTTTCTTCCAGAAATTACAGTACCCAACAAAATTCTATAACTACTTAATTTTTTGCTCAAACATTTAAATGTGTGTGCTATTTTCTTTTATTTAAGATTACTTTTAAGACTTGTACGCTTTGAAGCAAACCAATAAATGACTTGACTGTACTTCATAATGAAGTTATAATTAAAATATTCATTCAATTAAATAATGTTTTTAACTAAGAAATTTAAAACTTCAAAATAAATGCTTGAAGCTCACATCTGATTTCAGTGGCCATTAACATCAGAGAAAGCAAAATTTGAGAATCAACTTTATTGATAAATTAAATCCAAATATAAAACTTAAAAATTTATTAATACTTTAGGACTATTATTTCAAGTCAGTTAAAATTTTCTGCAAATGGTATTAGATATTACTACTCCTACTTATGACAACTTAAAATGTAACCTAGTTTCAATAACTACAAAAAGTAATTTCCCTTTTAATTATTAACACAATATTTGAAATTTCCAACCACTTATGAATTCAATCTAATGTCCAAAAACCTACTTTTTATACATAATGTGACTTAGAACTGAGCCTTTGATTTTTTAAAAAGCATTTTTACAAGCACTTACAAAGTTACATTTTTTATCTGCCAATTTGTGAAGTAAAAGTGAAGCTTTAACATAAAGTGACATTGCTCATTGACATCATAATTGAGTCAAATTTTGTGTTTCGCTGGAATAATTTTTGAATTTTTTTATGAAAACCAGGAATAGAACATTGTCATATAAAGCTAAATTCATCTTAAATCTCAAGATTCCTATTTTAAAATTTTACAAAACATTTTTAAAGTGATATAGTCACTGTCATAAATGCTTGATCAGTTAATATTTGCATAGACTAGCTTTATTGAACCAATTGAATTGGAAATGTCCCCCCCCCATAATTTTCCCTAAGTAAAAATTATACTTTTTTAAATTTGTGATAATGTCATTTTTAATAACTTTTAACTTTAACAACATAATCACTTATATTTTTTAAGTTATACTTGAATACAAATATGAATATAAATATAGTTTCCTCATGTAAAAAATGAAGATTTCAAGAATTCTTAATTGCACAAAGAATATTAGTTTCATTAAAAGTTATATTAGTTCCATAACTTTCATTAAATTTTTTTTAAATATTTGTGATTTCCAAGTTTGTATAAATTAAATTTCATTTAAAGTAGGAACATCTTTATATTTGCAAAAGATTTTGAAAGAAAAAATAAGTTAACAGTATATATAAAAATATGTACATATTATGAAATTAAACACAATATCAAACACTAAAAATAATATTTTTATTCACAAAGGAAATATATACAAATTTAGATTATATATAAAGAAAGAATTTCTGCATAAAAAAGAAATGATATGCAGAATTGCAAATATAGTATGTAAAAAAAGATAATTTTTTAATAACATGAGAGACAGTAGGCTTTAAAAAATCTAACTTAATAATTTAATCAATCTTTTGATTATTTTTATGCATGATCAATGGGCATACATTTAACTTTCAGTATATGTTTTGCAATTAAGTTAATAAGAATGCTCTTAGGTTTTCACTCACATACAAAGTTTATGTTAAGAAATATAATTTTTTTGACTTTTAAGTTTTCCCAAGTTCAATAAAATATTCCACAGTGTCATCTTTGGATATAAAACAAATTGACAGAAGGCACATAGCAGAAATAGAAATTGAATTCTGCATTAAGTGTTAGAATACCTTGAATAAATATAGCAAAAATTCTCTGTGATTTTTCATAAATTCTGACTTATTTTATACCAACAAATAAAAATGCAATGTAAATAGTACATGTATTGACTATGAAACAGATTTCTATTTCTATAGATAAGTTTGAAAACTTGATAAACAAATATTTCACTGATAGAAATTTTAAAGATGTCTTCTAAAATACCAATTATTGTGCTATTCAAATGTTTTACCCTAACAATGATGAATATTAGGAAACTTATTCATCAAATTTCTTTTCAATATAGCATGATTTAAGAGTGAAAAAACACACTGAATGTGAATATACATTAATTAGAATTTAATCAATAGATATTGCTTTTTATCTCATAATTTTAATGTATTTAGCACCTTTACTTCTTGCTCTTTACAACATTTATTTTTATGAGGATACACAATATTTAATTCCACACTTTTATTTTGTGATCTTTAGTACATTAGACTATCTAGTACTTTGTTTTATCATTTTATAGCATTTCCAGGTTAAATTTAATATTCAAAAACTAAAAATGCGAATACTTGTAAAAATGCTATAGAAATCAGAAGGATCAATTATAGAAATACTTTTTTTGTAATGTCTCCATAGCATTAATCTTTTTTCTATAGCATTAATACATCTTTGCAGGACTGATTTTACTCAAAATACAGAGCCATTTTTACTTTCCCTTTCATTATGTGCCAACATACATTAAATGCAAGTAAATGTAAAAAAAAAAAAAAAAAAAAAAAAAACACTTTTCCACATTAATAATTTTAGATACTAGTTAACAGTGTAACACTGAATCCCTTGTAACATCTGCAAAAAAAGAAAGCATAAAATTTGTAACACTCATTTCTGAAGAAAAATTATAAAGCATATTTTCAGTCTTTTTTGTTTTCAATTATCCTTTTTCTGGATTGATTTTCACCCTCTATTCCAGACTTATAGTATGCAGATACAAGGATTTCATAGCTTAAATAGAAACATCTTTCAAGTTGATCCCACTACAGAAATTCGGTTTTATTAAGATATTTCTGAATCAGCCAATATTATAACTTGTTCTGTTAAAAACTTGGTTTGGTTTTCACATATAAAAAATTTGAATTTCATATTAACTGTGACTGGCATTTCTAATAACCAGTGTAACAAACAAAAGTCTTTACCCTTTTATTATCAGCGCCATTTTGTGTATAAATTCAACTTTGAATTACTTTATATTAACCTGAAGGGATTCAAACTTGTGGCAAAAAAATTGTCTCCTGGAGAAAAACTTCTTGACCTTGACTGATTTCCTGTTTGCAATAATCGTGGGCAATTTGGACAGTGCTTATTTTTGCATTCAACTTTAACAACACTCCTACAATTTGGACACGAGGCTTGCTAAAATGAAAATGGATTGTTGAAGAATTAAACATTTCACAACAGGTGGATATGGCAAATATTTTTAGAGAATATTTTTCTAATAATTGAAAAAGTACTTTAAATTTATCTTAGATAATTATACATAAATATATATGGAGTATATTTTCATCATATTAAATAAATATAATGATTATTTATAAAAAATTCAAATTCATTAACACCATCTATTAAATTTAAAATATATCATATGACTTTAAAAATTTAAATACAATGTTTAAGGAGAAATTATTATTAGTTTTTAAACTGAACATAATGATCAGTGTAAAATGCCGCTTCAGTACAAAATTAAAATTACAGCTACTTTGCATTCAACGTTTTACCAATAATAACACGTAGTTCACTAATATACAATCATAAATTAACAATATTAAAATTTCTAATTTAAGAATTCCCTTAAATAATATTATATAACAGCCCAATATCATTAGCAAAATTCTTGCAAATTTGTTATTTTCATATTCATTTTATATATTTTAAGAATAGAGTAAAAAATGGTCTTTCCAGTATAAACAAATCAAAAATAAATTTTAGCACATTAATTTCTAATGCAAATAAAGTTTGCGATTTCCTTAAACAATATAAATTTCTGATTATCCATCAAATTAAGCCTTGCAGCAATTGCAGATAATCTTCTAAATTACAGAGGGTGGAAATCAATACAAACATACAATTAGGTTTATAGATTGTGTATGAAGATTTACTGAATTACATAAATGTTTAATGTGTTTTTTATAACCTAAAATATTTGCATATAATTTAACAGCATAGTTGCATTTAAATAATGCAGCACTCAAAAAGATTGAATTATCTAAAATGTTGAAATATTTTTTGTAGATAGGAAAATTAATAAGTTTCCAAAGATTTTATTCCAACACATTAGTAGATAAATAACAAATTTATGCAACAATTTACACAATTTGCAATTACTTTATAATTAAAAATAAAATATTAGAATAATGTTCAGTCCAAAAAAGTTTTTCAAATATCAAAAGCAATACTTTGGTACTTTCCTACCATGATTAATCAAATACTCTTCCTTAACCAATAGTAAATTTAACTATATAATCTCTTCACAAATTCCATTCAAGAATACGTAAGTTTTGTGCATACCTGAACAATCAAAAAGATAACTTTATGAAGATTTAATGATTGATAATAAAAGACTGCTGATAACAGTTAAACACACATTATTCTGCTTAACAGGAATATTTTACAGCTATCAGATTGGCATTCTTAATAGCACATTTCCAACACATATGTGAAATCTCATGATAAACCATAATCACAAGATCATATTTATAGATTTTTCTAGCATTTATGTCATTGGCTTAGTTGTGCAAGCTTTAAAATCTGATTAAAATATTTTTTGACTTAATGTGAAAATTGCATAACAATAAATTCATATTTCAGACAAAAAATTTTTAACAGGAAATTTAATGTTAAGGATTTGGCATACATTGCTACAAGATAAAATAGACATTTTTAGTTTTAATAAATAATTAAAAATAATTTTTCAAAGTTGTATGTTAAATTCTTAAATAATAAGTCATAATTCTTATAAAGCTCATTCTTAAATATCATAAAGTAAAACATTTTCTCACTTTTACTAGCCATGGGGATATACATTTCTCATGAAATAAATGGTTGCATGTCAGTTTTTTCGCTTTCTCCCCCACTTTGAAGTCATTCATGCATATTGTACATTGGCGTTCTCTCACTAAAAGAAATGATTTTTTTTTAACAAATAACTTACTGAATTCTAACAAACACAAACATACATTATAATTTTTTCTTAAAAACTTCAGAAAATTTCTAATTTAAAAAGGAAAAAAATTACCTAACTTTTATTTCATAAAAAACATGGTTGTAAAATCTAATCTGGGTTGTGAAATTTTAAATAAAGTTTTTTTTTCCATCACCATATGATCACACAGACATAGTAGTTATATTGTTTCAGTTTTATCCTTTTATAAATTAAAACATGAACGATTGTGATATTTTAACACAATGTATATATCCTTTTATCATGATTGAATTTCAATAAATAATATAAATTCTAAGATACGATTGAAAAATGCTGATTTTGTTTAATGTTTGGAAAATATTCACAAGCAAAAATCAAAAATGTCCTAGAAGACAAAACATCTATTATAATCATCTTTAAAATGAAAACTACTAAAAATTGGAAGGAAAAAAATTCTTTAAATTAAACATAGCTCTTGCATTAATTTTAACACAGAATATGAATTTAAATTATATGTTTTTTTTTTTTTACCAATTAACAGGTTCTAATAAGTTTAAACTTTCTGTCCTTATACACTAAATAAATAGATTTGAAGTTTATGGTAAATAAAACCAATTCAGAAAACAATCTTTCGATTTGGAAATACAACAGAATTCTTTATAAAATTTTAGGGAACTCCAAAAAATTGGTAGATACATTTATACATACACAAACTAACAATACAGTATAAATTAAGTATTTAGGGTTTTTTTGCAATTAATGTTGATATAAAATTAAACTCATCGGAATATTGTAACTCACCATCTTTTTCAGTGGCAAACGTAACTACTGGTAAAGACTTTATCTGTTCTTTAGAAAGAGGAGGAGGACCACTTATTTCTACTTCATCCAGAAGCTATTTAAGAGAATAAAATTAAATTTTTGCAAAAGAATTTGATATAACATTAATTAAGCATAAGCAGAAATTACCTGAGAAGCTATTGCATCAACATCATTTTCCGTACCGTAAACCCCATCAAAATATCTGAAATGAAATAAATACTGAAATATATCTTCACATAAAGTAATCTTTAATTTAACAATAAAGAAAAATTACTCATAATTTTTTATAATAATTAATTTTATAAAATATAATTAAGATACAAAGATAAATAACAGAAAAAAAGCAAAGTTATATCAATAGACACTCATTCAATCTTCTTATTTTTGTGTTACACATGTGTATGAAATATACACAAGATAGTAAGATTTAAGGATAATAGAAAATTATCAAATTATAAATTAAGTTAAAAGTCATGATTAAATGTATACTGATTATTATGAAATGTCTCAATTATTCAAAGTTTTCTTTGAATTAAAGTAATGAATTTATTTTGTTAAATTGAATAGATTAAAATTCCACATAGTTAAAAATTCATAAAGCTATTTTAATGTAATTCAAAATATTTAATGTAATTAATTCAAAATAAAACTGAATACATTGAATGTGTGTGTATATATATATAATACATTTATAAATATACATTTTTATTTATAAAATTATTGATTTAAAACTGTACTTCAAAAGCATTATCAGGAACATTTAATAAAACTGGTTCAGATATAAGATGAAATTTCTAAGCAATCAATTTTTAAAATAACAAATATACATTTTACTTAATAATAATCATTAAAATACAAGTAAAAATTAATTATTTGATTTCGTTTCATATAACTTCATGAATTATTGCAATTCAGAAATTCATTGAAGATCACTTCTATACATGACTTCTAAAGATAAACATTTGTAATTGATCATTATTTTTGATTCAAGTAAGAAGTTAAAAAATTAGTAAGACATTGTAATAGGAAATTTTGTTATATTCAAAAAGGTGGGGGGGGGGATGTTTATGATTCACAAAAATAATTAAGTCAGTTTTGGTTCCTCTCCCAAACATTTATAAAACCTTCAATGTACAAATATTTTTTGTAAACATATTTATGATTTGAGTACAGATCACCAAAAAATATTGATATTTGTAACAAACTTAAATTAAAAATTTTCAAAATCAAATAAAATTTCAGTATAAATTTGAGTTTTAATTGAACTTTTTTTTTTATCTAAATTGAGGGGCAATAGATTTTATAACAAAATATCCTATACTAAAATGAATACTTAAATAAACATCAAAAGTATTTAACACAAAAAACATGCAGTAATAATGGAAAGCTTTTACATTGGAAAACATTCTATAATAAAACACAAGTTCTGTACTTTATGAATTCAAAAACAATCAGTATTGATTTCTAAGTAAATTATTTTCTTGTTGGCACATAAAATCCAAAATTTAAATGTTGAAATTTGACAAATTTACTTTTTACTGAAAAGAAGTCGTGGAATACTTTAATAATAATTCTTAGTTAAAATAACTGAATATCTAACTAAAACCCAATTATTCATAACTTAAAATAAACATATGCATAGTGAATTTCATAAAATATTTCAACTTCCATTAGTCAAAGAACAGAACATACAAGCTCTCAAACACACAATATAATATAAAAACCACAATTAAATATGAAGATATATATCAATATTCACAAGAAAAGTTTTCACATTTTATCCTGGTATATACAGTGCAGCTTTGTTTAAATATTTCTCATTTGAATATGATTTAGCACATTATGAACTTATTCTCATCCATTCAGTGGTGGAGCCAAATTTCAATAACATTTAATTCTTGATGGAGGCAAAAGAAAGTAACACTTTTTAAAAAAATATATTTGGATAATTTACAGCATTAGATATGCAACAATCAAGGTTTTCGTATGATTGATAACATTTTTTCATCCAGGCAAGCCTTTAAGCTTCTGAGAAATATGTAAACAAACTTCGCTGAACAACAAAATATCCAGATAAAAATGCATGTAATAATACATAACTATGAAAGGCCAGACAATGGATCATTCTCATATCAGTTGAATAATACTAAAAAAAAATGTAAAAAACTTTAATTATATAAAATCAATAAATGCAAGCACATTTAGAACATTTTACAAAATTTAAAGTAATCACAGAAATTAAGCATAATATTATGTTCTCCACAAGCATATCCATACAAAATTTAGTATATATTTTAATATTAAATTAGCTATTATAAACATAATATTTTGATAACTGCATAAAAAACAGTGAAATAATTTAAAGCATTCTGAGAAACAAGAAGGGAATGTTACATGGACATGAAACAGAAACAGGACAAAATTAAACACAAGTGTAACAAAACTTCATTATGTCTTATTTTTCCTTCAGGGTTGTAGTTTAATGTTTAAACACATATACCCTTTAGTTTGTATTTTATTGGCTAAATCAAAGTTGTTAATTTTGTTGATTTAACATCAATTAAGAAAATAATTTTATTATAATCATTGCAAAAATAGATTTAATATGCAATATAATCTGTAAAAATTGAATTTTAATTTCCATCAAATTATTTAGTCATTTCTAATGACATGTTCCCCAATGTAACATAATATATATTCAGCCAACTGATGGCTGAGTGACTAGCATTCCCGATAAGTAGACTGTGGGTCCCAGGTTCAGGCATAGATGTTTCTTTTTCTGTCCTTCTGAGATTATGTATGAATGTGGCCCATGCTACTCTCTTCCACGATTTGGTTCACAGGTGCCCAGTGGGTAATGATAAATGGGTAACAATTTCCGGCCTTGTTGGGAGGGTTAGTTACCCAATGCATTCTATTGTTTAAAATATATATATATATATATATATATATATATATATATATATATATATATATATATATATAACAACCTATATTTACAGCCTTAAGATGTATATATTTGCTCTAACTTTCAAAATTTTTCACTTTTGAACCACTTATATATTTAGATTCTCTATTCTTAATTCATGAGGCTATTCAAGAAAATTCAAAAACCACTAAAAGGAAAGAAAGGAAGGAAAACTCAAAGAAATAAGACAAAATAAAACATGGGTGAAATAAGGATTTGATAATACCTTTTATTTTTTCTTTCAGAGTAGTTAATAGTTTAAACAAATGTTCCTTTTAGTGTGTATTTTATTAGTTAAATCAAAAAGTTGTTAATTTTGTTGATTTAGCACCAATAGAGGAAATAATTTTACAACAATAATGGCAACAACAGCCTTACCTCTAATCTCAAAACCTTAATCACACACATTGACCTAAATAAAAATCTTTAATTTTAGTGAGAACAATTTTAAAAATAGTTCTTTTTGTTCATTAAGAGAAATGTTTGCAGCACAATATCTTCATTCTGTGAAATCTAATAATTTTCAATGCATTGCAGCAGGTATGCACAACATTTTATAAATTTTCCTGCCATTCAAAAATAAACTAATTCATTGTTAAGTTTTTCAATTTCAAATATTATAATTTCCTAGACGACATAATAGGGTAACAATTAAGAAACCAATGACCATAGTTTTCACTGCAAATACCCATATCCTTTGACTGAATAACACACAGATTAGTAAAATGTTTATTTTCTTCAAGGCTGAGAATAAAAATTAAAAGTTATTTTATGTAAGAAAGCAGAATAAATAGAAGTCATCAAACATGATACTCATTTAATTTAATAACAAATAGATTAATTCCTTTTATAATAATTCACTTAATCAATTGAATAATATTCAAATTAATTTAGTCTTCTACTACCAAATTTTGTACTAGAAGGATACTTCAAATATAACCGATTTTCTACTAAAAGTATTCAAGTCCTTAAATGGAGACCCACAAGTTTACTGAACAGAAGACAAGAAAGTCAACCATTTAGAAACCAGATAAAAATTGAGTAATGGCATGAATTTTTTTCAAGAAACATTCCATCCACTGTCACCAGACTAAGTCTAACAAATGATAGCATTAATTCAACAATGTGAGAATTAATTTCTTTAATTAATGAAGCATCTAAGAAATTGCTACACCAGATATTATTTTAACATTAAATAAAATCACACCATGAAAGACCTGTAACATTTGAACTCTTTTATAAGTATGTATGTGCACATTTATCTACATATATGTATGATTTAATACAAAACAAACTCATTTTATAATTATGCAATGTACAACAGAAAAAATTTGCAATATAATAATGAAAATTTTCAATTTATAATTTAAAATGAAAAATTAGAGTCTTAACATTTACCACTTCAATTTTGAACTTTACTTATAGTTAAAAAAAAATTAAGGAAATATAAATAATCTCTTACAATTAATGATTTATCTGCTTTGATTAGAGATTTGATAGATATTTATATATAAGTGTTACAATACGAATTTTGACATTGCATAAATTTGCACATTTAACAGTTGCAGGCTACTAAAACTGAAAAAAATCAATTTAATATTTTCAAATAGTTTATCAGTTAACAATGTTGGTTAATTTCCCAGAATTGTAATATAAATATTTAAAATATATTACTTTATTACTGAAAGCAAAGCAGCTTAACTAAAATCCTTTTAATATCAGCATAATGATTTTTGAGGAATTTTCACAAGCAGAGAAACATTTACATGCTATAAAAGAGAAAGGCTTACGAATTCTCAAGTACTTATCCCATTAGATGTGCACATAGAAAACACTATCACAAAGCTTATAAACCATTATAATTAACTGTTTTGTGCATGTTTCTAGTAGCTCATCTATGAAAATGGTATGATGGATGAACCCATCATACCTTTGAAGGATTTTCAATTTTTGTACATTTATAATTTACTATGCCACTGTAAAGCTTTATATTTACTTGTTTCAAATCTATCTAAAGCATATTAAACACTTGAATAACAAATTTATATCCTGAATGATAAATTAGTCTTCATAAATGACTTATCCACTTTAAGGTTTTTTAAAAGATTTAGTTTGACAATATTGCTAAATATCTTTTATAATTACAAGTTGTTTACATGACACAAAAACATAAATTGAACAGAACAAACAAAATTTAAACAAATAAGGAAAGTGAAATTTGATTCACAATGATTTAAAGAATACAATCAACAGTATTAGAAACCAAAACAGATATTTAGAAAGTTAAAGAACTAATAATAAATTCCAAAAACTACTGAACAAAATAAAAAAAATAAGAATTACATACCTTTCAGAATCCATGGAGAATATTAACATTATACTTATAAAACTGATATCAGTACAGTGATGGAAATTTTTAAATTTCATATAATATAAAAAAGAGTTTCAATATATGCTTCATCATAAAAAATTAATGTTTTGTATATGAAGTATAAATCCTTCATTATAGAATACATCTCCTAATCCTTCATAACAAATCATACTCAGGAAACAACTTCAATACTACTCATAATAAACACTATAACTTTTATAAAATTATTAGTTAGGTGTACAATTGTTTTTAATATTGTTACTACTTTTGATAGTTGTAGTTTGATAGAATATTAGTTAGACATAATATAGTTTGAAGAACTTATAATCTGATTAGTTGATTGATATTTTACAGCCATTTCTTGCATATCAGAACTAATTCATAAGGACACCAATCATTGGAAAGCAATTCTAATTGACTACAAACATTTATACCTCAAGCGGCAATTAAGATTCATAATGCTGATTTTAATTAAAGGAAAAATATAATTCTTTATATCATTATGTAATGCCCATGAGATATTACTCATTTAAATAACACCGACACTTATTTTTAACTGAGTGTTATTAACAATAAATCCAAATCTCTAAATTCACTTTCAGTCTTCAAATATAAAGTGAAGAATAAAATATAATGCAATTAAATGGAATGTTAATCACATAAAATGAAAAGACAGAAAAAAATAGAATTTATAAAATAAAAATAATTTGATATCTGGCATCTAACAGTCATTGATACTTTTCCATCATACTACTGGTTATAAATCTAGAGAAATTGCATGTTTCTTGTAGAGAATTGAAAATAATATAACACAGGTGTCATGACTTTAATGGCTCAAAATTTTAAATATATTTCAAAACAAAGCTAATCAAACTAAAGATGGTGCAAAAGAAGGCTAATGATAATTTTGTTAGTTAAAAGAAATATTATGGTCACAAGTCATTAAGGGCCAAAACCTGCCAAATACAATATTCAATTTCGTGTTTTATTGAAGAAAATTTGCTATTACACTATATCCTACACAACTGATCCTTGATGCGATTGGTAAGCAATTTCCACCAGAAATAAACATTCTATTAAATATATTTCGACAATAAGTGTTAATTATTAAGCTTATAAAATGTATTATTTTTAGTAGTTTTTAAAAACAATCATTTTTAAACAATACATGATGCAAATGGACTATTTACAACATTAACTTATGACTTCTTTCCTGTTATGGCAACTATGGATGGTTTTTGGTTGTTTATTTATTTATAAATTATTATTTGCATGCAAGAGGTATGTTTTATTTAGGTCGGAAGAAATGAGAAACATTTGGAAAAAATTAACAGACCTAAAATTTTTATAGTTAATATGCAAGTAGTGGATTTAAAATTAGTCCTCCTTAAACAGCGAAAAAACACCTGCTTTTTTAAAAACATTCCATATTCTCAGTAGTTGTACACATGGTCAATTATTTTCTAAATTTATAATTCTAAGTATCAGTCGTTTCCTAAACTTTGAATTCAGTAATTCTCAAATTTCTGAATTTTCCTTTAAGTCAATATTTTTTATGTTAGGGTCTCTTATGCATTCTTGTATATTTAAATTTTAGTTTACTTTTATTAAGTTTTATGATAAAATGAAATTACTTTAGTCACGCAAGAAATTGAAACAGCTTAAAGCTCTAAAAATTACTAGCTAATAGAAAATTGATAAATCTCACTTATCAATAAATGAAGAAATAAATTGTAAAGAAATTACTAGGAAATTTAAATATTCATCAGAAAAAATAATGACTCACAATAATTCAAATTCTGGAAAAACAAACATTTTGCCATTAATTTTTTATATCAGACAAAGACAACACAAAGAAAAAATTAAGAATAACAGAAATGGAAATTCATGAAAAAATATATTCAGAATAGAAGCATGTCATTCACTCCACTATTATTTCATACAACAGTTAATGAAGTATTCTTCACTAAGTAAATTAAGTCAGCCAATAAGAAAATGTTTTTAAAATCTGGCCAAAAAATTTATTTTAAATTCATGCAAGTAAAAAAGACAAGTATCTTTTGTGGTTATTTTTAAAACAAGCTAAATATTTGCTCTTTAATAGAAAATGTATTTAGTGTGGTAAAAGTAATTTCGGTAGTGTTATTTAACAAAAGTAGCATACCCAAGAGCCAGCATGTGTTTTCATGGAAATAGTTTAAGCGCACCATCCTCTGGATTAATGTTATTATAACTTAATCATTTCCTGTTTGTGTGTATAATTTTTCATGAATAAAAATATGAAATTATATCAATTTTAAACTCTCAAGGTACATGATGTAACCATTCAAGTTATTTCTAATAAATATTGAAGACATTTTGAAGTTTAAAAGTTCAGTTAAATGAATACAGAATTAGTTTTCATCCAAGGAAAAAATATAAGATTAGTAAGGAAAAAATAGATTTATTTTTTTCTTTCATTTGTTTCACAACTCACTTAATAAATTTGAATGTAAATACCTAGATCATTTTCACTGTCATGCAAGATACTTTCTTGAAATGATGTATTAATTCAACAAAGCCCAACACATTTAAGTGTACTCCGACCCACTACGAGCATCCATGTCCACGATGGTAATCTGCTCTCTATCCAACTAAGTAAATGAATTTCAATTATTTTCAAAGATGAAAGTAAATCTTGCAATGCATCATATCAGCAAGATATTCTGGTACATTTATATTCTACATGAATCAGGATTTTGGCACCATAATTAGAATCAATACTTAATCCCATTTAATTAGGAATTTATATAAATAAAACAGCACATAAGTGTTAGACCAAAATATTAGCTTTCTCATCCATTACTTTTACAACAAGCTTATGACAAATTAGGTGTACAATATACAATTTTTCTTATAAGTAAAATTACTGAAAATATACATTTTTGTAGGTGTCTTAGTATTTTGATAATTATAATCAAAATACAACTTAAGACTACAGAAGTGTGTGAAATGACGTAACTTTTGTTTAATGACATCACATGAATGTGAACATGCACGAAATTTGCATTGTCTGTCTGTAGCCATTGAAGCATTTGATTAGCAATTTGTTTCTATTTTGAAATTTTTTTAAAAGTAAAATTTTTGAACAATAGTTTTGTGCAATGAATTTTTTGTTTCAAGTTTCTTAAGTAAAATTTATTTGGAAAGTTTATACACTTATTTTCATCTTTTTGAATTATTATTTGGAATTATTTTTCTCGCAGAATATATATTGCTATGTAATCTTACCAAAACCATTGTGGCATACCGCAGTGCTGATGATTCGGCAAGCAATGATAAGGTAAGTAATTTTATTTTATGTATTTAATTACCATTGCTGTCATATGCAATATTTTATGTTATATATAAAGTATATATATATATTCTTTATAAATGTAACAAATATTGGTATTTAGATTTATTTGGTATGAGGTAACAATTAATTTGAAAGTATTTTTTTTCTAAGAATGTTTACATTTTGGATTTATTTTTAATATATTGGGCTAAATTGAATTACTGTGACTTTTTTAAGGTGGGTGCCCTGATCATTTAATAAGAATTTAGAATTTTAATAAAAATACACATTGTTTACGTTAGAGATACAGTTTTATTGCCAGTATGTCACTTGTTGTAGACCGCTTGATACTAAGTTTATATCTGTAATTTTATTATGTAATCTTTAGGAAATTAGTTTACAGTTATAAGCATTTTATAATATTTCTGTAGTAAGTAATTATAATGAAATATTCAAAGTTTTGTTATCTGGAATTTAAAATAGCACATGAATGCAAAGCGGAAGTTTGAATGTGATCAGTATTTAGTAACCGGATATTGTACATAGTGACATAATTTAGGTTGGCGAGATAACCCTGCAAAGCTTGGCGCGAAAATTGAGCAATACCCACATAGTTCCCTGGTTTTGCAGCCAAAACATTAACAAAAATAAAAAAATAGAGATGCTGGATTCAAACATTGTCAAATTATTTACTTATCATGTAGGATTATCATGGAACTGTCTTCCATTGCATTGTGTGTGTGTGTGAATAGAAATTAAATTTATACAAACCTTTTCTTTCAAAAGTGAGAACAAGACTTTTAAGCAAAATATTTAAATAAAAATCTTGATTTTTAATAAATAAAAATGATTAAAACTTACCTTACACGAAAGACGTCGTCCACTAGAAAAGAAAAAACTATATTACTTCCAAATTTTAATTTTATCTTTAAATTTTAATTTTATTCAAGTGATTTTTTATAAAGTAACAATATTCTTATTCATAACCATGTATGACAACATGTTTCATTTTTATTTCATTCATTCATTCATACTAATAAAATATTATACTAATAAATAAAGCAATTCACATATATATTCTAATAAATAAGGCTTATAGCTGCTTTGGATTTTAAAGATTCTTATTTTCTCCCCTTTAATTTTGCTTTCTAAATTGTTTTCACAGAATAATCCCAAAACTTTAACTTCAATAGAATGGCACTCTAATGAATGTATATTTTTTTATGAATGCCATTGTTTATAAAAATATACATAAAAATAAAATATAATTTTTAATGTTTCTATTATGAAAACAATATTGAAAAATCATTAAATAATGAAAACTTATTAGAAAAGTATTTTAATGTATTATAAAAAGCTAGCACACAATTATATAAGGTAAAAAATAAAATTATTACAGCTAACAATTGATTTAATACAAAAATATTTCATAAAATATTTTTAGATACTTTATGTACACATTTCAACTTAAGTTTTTTTATAAAATTATTCTGTTGATAACATAAAATTTAAGAATTTAACTTATAATGCAATGCATTTTATCATTAAAATATCAATTAATATGTCAAATTATAATAATTTGTTAATAATTATTATTACACAACTCATTAAACTCACCATTGTTAAGCAAATCTAGATCCTCAGCTTCTCGGAATAACTCTACAAACCTAAAAGAATTATGATTTCTTAATAAAACATTTAATACTTCACAACACACACATTGAAGGCAACTTGATTAACTAGAATTTATAATATCAGAAGAAATATATATAGTAAAATAATAAAACAGAATAAAAAAGACTTACTCTAATTGGTCACTATTTTCGCTTGTTTCTTCGTTTACTTCTGATTCATTGACTAGAGGCCCTATTTCAGTAGGCTGATGAAGGTAATCGAACATACGACTTATAAATCGTCTATGATCAAATCTTGTTTCCTATTGAAAAAAAGTTTATAAAAAAATTTTTTTTATAAGTATTAGGTTAGTCTCTGTAAAAACATTTGAAAATATATAACAATTAAATTGTTTGAGTAATTTTGAAATTAACTCCACACTCTCACAAAAACTTGCATTTTGAGTATATATAAATTACTTTTTACCACAACAGAAAATATTTTAAGTGTCTTTTATAATTAATTTATTCAATTAAGATTTACTATATTTTTTAACTTCTGAAATATCATTTTCAGATTTCTCTTTCAAATATTAACAATTTTTTTAATTATAATTTTAAACTAAATTAATAACAAAAATGTCTATAAATTATAAAAGATCATTTAATTTCTGCAGTTATTTTACAATAGCATTTACCAATACAGTAGCATTTACCAAATTTTTTCAATGATTCATGTATTTTCAATAAATTAAGGAAATAGTACAAAAAAGATTTTTTACCCATATCTCAAGAAATAGTCAGAAGTTTCTCACAAGGGAGAAAATATGCTCAAATATTCATAAGCAAAATATAAGATCTTTGAACATGTCATCAAAAAATAGTTACAAAAACAAGGTGAATGTTTGATAAGATATTTTAGAACTAGACTGAAATGCGGATACCAGAATAAACACCTAAAAAATGTTGGGGAAAGTGAATAGTCCAACTATTAACATTTTGAGCATCAAATTATGCACATCAATGACATTTGTTATAGAGCAGCATCTTAGTTTAAATATTAAATTATTTTTATAATGCAAGGGTTTATGCATAGCTCTAAATAATAATAAGGAAAAAATAATTTAAGGTCTCATAATTATTGCATGGCTTTCAACTGAAAATCAAATATCCCAAAATCATGGTTGACAGAAATTTTGATTTCCTAGTTAGAATAATTATAATGAAATCAACATATTTAAAGCAGTAATTCTAAAAACTAAATGGTCACTCATAAGTATACAATACTTGACAAATTTTTATAAATAATCAATACATAGAACACTTCTCACATTTTTCAATAATATATTACATTGATTAATCAGCTTTGCAGACCTTAAAATTGAATGGAAGTAAAGGTAAGCTAAAAATAATTTTATCATTATGATGCAAGCTTAAATGTACTATATTATGCAAATAATTTGCCTGTTTAGCTATAAAAGCAATATTTTATCATAAATCAAAATATAGCAAGATCTTATTTGAATCTATTCATTGCATAAGAGAAATAACAGGACAAAACATTGCAAAAGCAAACATCCTTACAATAATCAATTTTTGAATGCATATTATATGATCAAGATTTTATCAAAAATTGCAAAGTTATTTACAAATTTGACAACCCCAGAATTTTATGGATTTATTAATGAATAAGATTTCTTTTAAAAAGTAAAATTGTTATTTGTCAGTTGAAAGCTATAAGTTCCAATATCGCATCTTTTCTTAATATAATTTGAAGTTAGAAATAAATATTGATTTTAAATATTTTTAAGTTTAATTTATTAATTTTGAAATTAAAGTTGGAAAAAATTAAGTTTAAGTGAGCAGTATGAAAAATAAGAATATGAATTTATATTTAGAGTTTGGGGAAACTAATTTCTAATAGAAGTCATATGAAATATCAAATGAATTCTTTTACTTTTACATAAGTTAATTCAAATGTTTGATAGTAAGTATTAAATATTATACTAGCATAATATTACATGTAGTCCAGAAATTTTAAAGTATGTGTTAGTGATGATTATGAACAAATTATAAGAACTATGTCATTAACCTTACTTATCTAGAACTGTTATTGATCTATGATTGGAAAATCGACTACAAAACTGTTTAAAGCTATGTGCCAATGCTCAATTAAAAACCAAATACTATAAAAATTTGTTATTTACATTATGGATTTAGCTGAATTTGAAACATTTTAGCTGTAAATCTAACTAAACAGATTTGAATTTTTTTAAAAGTTTTTCATAATTTTACATAATAAATTTATTAAAAAATATGATGTTTGTGACAAGACATATAGAAATAAAGAAAACAACATTTTACACGAAAGCTAGTCACAGAAATTGAATTCTAAAAATTTATATACGATTAAGATACATTAATTAATATAAAAGTATTAAAATTTATAACTTATTATCAGTCTTAGAGTAAAAAGCACAAAATTTCCAATTCAGCCTTTGCATAGTAACTATCTAGTTACTAGGTTTCAAACAATAAATGGCATTTTCTTTCTAGGGTTAGCATCAGTTAATAAACTAATTATAAAAGGCAGCAATGCTCACACAGTATTTTTAATCTATTATCTGGATATTAGCATACATGAATTTCATTAATACGAAACACAGTTGATGTTTATTTAAACTTTTAGTCTTTGATGTCATGATTTTTAATAAAAACAGTATTAAAAAATTCCTTCAGCAACATTGTGTTTTCTGTTCATGTTGAGAAACAGGATAATGAAATAATAAACATATATAATATATTCATTAGTTCAGAAAAGGAATATAAAAAGAAAGAATGAAACATGACCATATTTAGCAGATTTATAAATTACAAGAAAATCTGCGAATTACAATTATTTACATCAAGAATCAGATTTGTAATATAATGATTTACAGGAAACAAATTGTTGACTTACATGTATGAGAGAAAGATCTTCTTCCCCAAAATCTGAGTCGTAATCTACTAATGTTCTAAAATTACTGAAAAAAAAAAAACAATTTTCACTTACAAAATATTAAAAAAAATTCTACACAGTATTCTTTTATTAATGTACATACTCTGTATCAGTTACTTCTTCTAAGAATGATGAATAACACACAGGACACAGAAGTTCTGACTAAAAAAAAAAAAAAATTTACAGAAAATATTTCATAATCAAATATACTTGCTATTATAAATTTATGTAAGATTTTATGAATAATATTTTAGTTATCTAAAACTAAAATGTTTAATATGCACAGAAGTTTATTTTTTTATTTGTCAATCAGGTTTTACACATGAAGCACATGGATTGGCCATACAGTTCAATGTGGATTCTGAACCAATATAAATATCCAAATTCTAGGTAGCATTCAAACCTCTGAGCTGTTACACTGAAGGTTGATTAACTTTAACAATTTGAATAACTATTTTAGAATATTAAAGTTTACCTTTGGATGTTAAAAAAAAAATTTTTTGTCAAAGTAATATATAAGAATTTAATATGAAATTTATTTAAAGCAACTGTTTACTATCTGACGAGTGTTAAGGAAAATTCCATGAGTGATGATTAAATTACTACACTTTCATGTAGTTAATTCACATTTGGTGTATATACAACTGCAAGATCAATTAAAAAATAAACATTTATGTTATTCATTTAGCTTTATTACTGAATTGTTAATTAATGCTTTATAGCACTGTGCAGATACAGATTTGATTGATTAATCAAAAACAAATAAAAATAGCTAGTATATATACCCAAACATATCAAATAAAAATTCATAAAACATAGAATAACAATTTTAAAATCAGACAGTAATTCAATAAAAATAAATTCAAATTTTATCAACATTAAAGAATGCACTTTAATGCAGTGAGTCATTCGCCTTAGTTGGTTTGTTTGTTTGTCGCTCAACGGTCATTTTTTGCACACGAGGGCTAATTAGACCGGGACTCATTCGCCTTAGAGAACTGTACAGAGGGTAGAAATGCGCCAAGTGTGTAAAAAGCGCACCAAACTGGCTTAATGGTTCGGAATATGTTTGTATAACGACATTTTCATTTTATGATGCAAGGTGATAGTATGACATGCACGAAATTCGTTTTGTGTGCAACCCTTGCATTTAATGAGTAATTTTATTTGTTTACAAGTTAAGAATTTGCTATGCTAATATTCACGTTATTGGACTCTGAATATTTTTAAAGTTATATTATCTTGATTTTAATAAAGCTATATTGTTTATAATTTTTAAAATATTGTTTTAAATTTTTGAAAACTATTGCTTGAATTTTTATTACATTATTTCCATTTTATATTATAAGTTATATTATATCCAATTTTTAATAGGTCGGACAATAAAAGATCTGTACAGGCTGCTAATCATGTGACAGGTCAATTTGATTCATACATAGCAGAGTATGTACACCAAAATTTAATTCAGTGGAACTATTAGAAACTCTAGTTTTTATAAAAATGTATGTTTATATGAGTAAATACATCTTTAAGTAAGCTTTATTGCATGTTTCATGTTAGTGTTAAACTGTGTAGTTCTGAATTTTTTAAGGTGGGCGTGAGATGCCCGGTCAATTAAAATTCGAGTTTGCATAAAAAATGTAATTTGTTAATATTAGAAGTTTAACTTTATTGTCCAGTTGCCGCTGTAGTAGCTAGCACTACACTGAAGTTATTTAAAGTGAGCTCCATAGCTCGCCTTAAATAAAAACTTCAGTGTAGCGCTACCGGTAAAACTGAGTAATACGGTCGAAGTTTGGCGATTTTTTGGATTTTTTCGCCAAGTACAAGTAAGGATTGAAATTCCTACGCTATATTCACAGCGAAATACAAAACGAATATAAAAGACAGTATTGAAATTCCGACACTATATCTAAACCGGGTAAAACTGAGGTCTGACCGTAATACTCAGTTTAGCCATACAGATATTTGGAATTCGAAGTAGAGCACGATTCCAAAGTTGAACTTTGAATGCGATCGGTATTTAGAAAGTGGATGTTGCGTTTAGTGACATAATTTATGCTGGTGAAATAGCTGTACAGCTCTTGGCACGGAAATTGGGAATCATGCCAATCCTGTATAGTTCCGTTGTTTTTTACCGAGTCATTTAACAAATGATTTAGCAATTTCACTGTATAGTAAAAATTATATAATTAAATGTTATTAATTTAAAAATAACAAAATACTATAATTAAAATAGTTGTTTTTAAAAATATTAATCTGTCATTTCACAGCATTAGATATGTAAATATTCACTACGGAATTACAAAATTTACATAACATCCCATAAACTACTCTCTCAAAAACATTGAAATTCAAATTTAAAGCTATATCAATATTTAAGTAAATGGGAATAACTTTGCCATACAATGTATACATATTAAATGTCTTACCCACATTTAAATTAAAACTTATGTTTATGATAAATCTCAATTATTTTAATATAAGATTTTTTAAAAGTACTTATTTTAGGTTTATTCTGATATAAGACTCAAATTTAAATTTTACTACATAAACATACAATGAAGTTTTACTATATAAACAAATATATATTTATATTAAAATAAAAGCAAAGTTTATTTATGAATGTGAAATATTTTTAAGACAAATGAATTTTCTATCATAACACTACTAATAAACAATGCAAAAATTCTTCAAAAATTATCGAATCCCTAAAATGCCCATTGACATAGATTCCTTAAGACATTTACTAAAATATTTTTATAGGATTGAAGTTACCTTCAAGGAACAACAAATTATTGTTAAAAAGTGTTCAAATATAAATATTACATATGCTCACAATTTTACATTTATTTCATATTAAGTAAATAAATATTTAGTTCCAGATTAATTTCAGAATACCTGAATATTTACTTCTTTTAAAAATTTAAAAATAGTAGCTTACATTAAAGTTTAATCGTACTGAATTTAATTGCAAGCATAATTCAAATTTACTTAAAAAATATTATTTCATGTTATTTAAATATTGATTCCATACAAATAATATGTTGCTTTTCGAATAAAATGAAAATAAAATTTAAAATATTACATGAATTTATAATGAAAGTTCATCCTTATAAATACAGAGTACACTGATCAAGTTATAATTTTTACTTAAAGATATTTAATGTAACAAATCAAATAGAAAATAATTACTATCCTATTTTATTGTGATGTAAATATTTAGAAACAAAAATATTGATAAATGTCCATACAAAGAGAAACAGGATTATCTAATTTATTATTAAATATACGTTTTGGTTATCACAACAGCAATATATTGAATAATAAAATACTTTAGCATTAAATATTAAAATAAAAATTAGATTCAAAAATCTAAAAATATACATTAAATCCTTTATTCGATTAAATTTCTAATTATAAAAGTAAACGATTAAGACTGGATTTTAAACATTGATTCCATACAAATAATATAATACATCTCTTAAATAATTTAAATGTCGAACAATAACGAATATTAATTTATTCATTCATTATTGCAACTTATCGAAAAAAATGAGATACAAGTGACATCACAGTAACAAATAGAAAAACTGCACTAAAAAATGTATAAATCAAAATGGAATACCGAGAAAGATGGAGACACTTCTCTTGAGCATTGATGACAAAAGTATTTAGTACTGACGTTAGCAACACCCAATTCTATTCCTTCAGCCATGATTTAGATGTGTAAATGGGGGAGAAAGGATATTCAAATTTAAAAAAACTAATTTTTAATTAATAAGCTTAATTTTAAGCTTAAGCTTTTTAATATTTAATTAGCTTGTTTAAATTTGCTCATCACCTCCAAATGCTAAAATAAATAAATAATTTAACTTTAACTCCCTAACGATTACCACGAATTAATACTGAAAATAGATAATGTTATCAGTTAGAGTTTAGTTGTACCACTTCTGCTTTTCAAAAGAACATGTCATCAAAATTACTGAGACTTAAAATTTTACGTAGTAGAATAAAAAAAGTTTTAGTAAATATTTTTAAAAATTAAGAACTGATATACGCTTGATGACACATAAGATATCCATTATAAGAAATTCATCATGAATCTCAGAAAAGACGTCAGAATGTTTCATGAAACTCATCACGTGTGTAGAGGTCAATTATATCTATTGACCCAAAGGTCAATAAGATTAACTTCATGGGCCAAAATAAGCACTAATGCGTTCTATATAGAAGCATTTAAATATCTTTCCTGACTTTTGCTTTTAAATATATTCTGTTTATCAACGAAATGTTGTCAAAAAGCTATTTGTTCATACTGTTTTCATTTTCATTATTTAAATGCATTTTTTCTACATCGAGAATTCCTGATAATCAACGTAAGTGCTTATCCATTAATAATTCTTAACTATAATATACACTGTATATATTTTAAGCTACACACTTAAATTATAATTTTGGTGTATAGTATTGGATGAAAATTATTCCATTAATAATTTTGGCACTTTATATTTGTAAAAATTTTTCTTTGTTCAACACATGCAAACATGTATTTTTAAACTTTTATAGCAAGCATTATATTATAAGTAAAACAAAATTTTCAAATAAAGCAATAAACAAATGCTTTTTCTGATCATTTTTCTTAATATGTATTTTCCTCTTCTTGAATTGATATAAATCATTGATCACAGATTTAAATTATTGGTAAATGTTTCATGTAATTTTTAAATTCATTATTTTTTGCGATTAATATACGTAAATAAAAATATTTATCAATTTATTTCAGTAACTTATATATTAAGCAATAATAGTTTCTAAATTAAATGCATTTAACGACTTCTAAATGCATCTAACGCATTTAAGAAGCATCAGAGGCATTTAAATCCTACTTATCCTTTTTATCCTATCTAGTATACCCTAGGTAAGGTAAAAAAAAATAATAAATGCCATAATCACACATATACATTCGATCTCTTTTATTCTCACATATTCACATGCTGTGAAAATAAGTTTTTAGCATCTTACTTTATGTACATAAAATATAAAACTTAATGGGAAACTCAGTTGCCTACTATGTTTTGCGTCTTAATAGGCCAACATTTTTATAGAATGATAGTAAATCTTAATAAAAATAATTTCTTTCGGCTTGGAAACCATTAAAAAAACCTAATTTAAAAAATCTGAAATGTCATTTTGTAAAGCAAAAGAGCTGATAAATCGGCGCATAATTTTTAGCGCATTCAAATAATTCTCACATAACTTTTAACAAATATTTCTCAAATATGTAAATGAATTTCATTTAAAAGAAAAATATTCAGTTTGTACCTATGTCAGAAAATCATAGGATTCGTCAGGATTTCTTTACTGTAGTCAAAGATTTTTTATGAGAAGTTTAAGGGATTCCAAAATTATGTTTCAATTAAAATATTCCAAATATCTATTTCCAATTCCTTTGATAGGTGAACCTATTTCACGCCTGTAGAAATGTAAAATTAGGAGAGAGATTATAAATTATGTCTAAAGTAAATGAAAAGCCTGCTTTTTATAGCATTTATTGTGCAACATTTTTAAAATTAACAATAAAGGAATTTTTAAATCGTTTTCTTGTAGTTTGATTTGGAAAATTTGCAATTATTAGCTAAATATTTGGTTGGTAATCCGAAAACTTTGCTTGGAATTTAGTCAAACTGAAATGATGCGTTTCCAGCACATTTTATGCAAAATAAATAAATAAATAAAATAAAATAATAATAATAATAATTTTTCACAAAACGAAAGTTTTAATATCATCGCTATGATGAAAAGCGATCAATTGCATTTAATAGTTCTAAATAAGAGGGGGGGGGGAAACGTCATTTTTCTATGCCTCTTGAAAAACAGTGGAGATTATATTTGTAATGATAAAACTCTGGGTCTTTCTCGCGCCCTAATGTTAAGCGATGCAAATCAAAAAAGAACGCTCTACTTTTCAGAATAGAACAAATTACAAGATTCTGATTAACTTGTTTGCCGAGCTGGCAGCCGAATGGTTAGCGCTCTTGCCTTCGCTTCAACAGTTCGTGGGTTCGAATCCCACCTTGGGCATGGATGTTTGTAGTGGTTCGGAATCCACTTTAAACCGTAGGTCACGGTCTAATTAGCCCTCGTGTGCAAAAAATGACCGTTGAGCGACAAACAAACCAACCTGATTAACTTGTTTTACCTTTTATGCAAGTAAAAACTTAAATTATAGGATAAATCAAATACATATTATTTTATTTTTATATTTATATGTAAAAATGATTAGCATAGAACTCAGCTCGCAAGTGTAGGAGCCGCTTTATGATTAAATCGTTTGGTTATTTTTTAAAAATTTGTTACATAAAAAAAATTCCATAAATGGAAATTAAAGATTTATGTTAGCCTTTATGTAAATATTAAAAACACTGGATTGAAGAAATAAGTTAAAAAATACTTTAATTGCAATTTCCTAGTAAAGAAAGAATAATAAATGGCCTAATTTTGTTAGAACTATTTTTTAGACCAATAAGCGAAATGATCAAAAACAGTATACAACATTGGGAATAGGTAATATTAAAATATGTTTACATTTATCTCACTTGCAAAATTCTAACATTTCATATTTGAATCATTTATTGCGCCTCACCAACAAAATTTTATTATTTTGCATTCTGTGATGTTAAATTTCCATAATTTTTTATATTTCTGAAATTAACTGAAAAAGAAATAAGAGATATATTCTTTTATATAAACCTCCCTCATTAATTTTGAATGATTACTCAGAAAAAGAACTTGCTTAAGAAAACCGATTTTTTTAAAGATAAAAATCTCTTAAACAATGTTGCCAAATATCAAATACAAATAATAATTCATTGTAGTGATGATTTGGCTTCATAAAATCGAGAAAATTTTCAACATTTTAAAGCACTAATTTATTTAAAAAATTCCTATTAAAGAGAAATTCTGTAAACGGAACTTACCTATAGGAGAACTGAGCGAAGGTAACACATAAGAATGATCGATATATCTAACAAATAATTAAAGTAATAAGCGACAAGCAAACAAAAGAAAGACTTACCTTTGTTCGTCAAGACTTTTGGTGGTGGTAATTTGTGGCTGGTCTTATATATTTGCTTTCCCCCACCCCCTCTAAATATAATGAAAAAAAATCAGTAAAAAAATAACTGAACATTGAACTCTCTTCTGATTTGAGGGATTCGATGTTTTAAAACTTTCTCAATTTTATCTCTTTCATAAAAAAACAATAATAATAACTAAGTTGGCGGAAGATGGGCGAAAGATAAGCTGTAAACAAACAATGTCAATGATTTATGAAGATAAAAAGAAGAAAATACTAATAAAGATTCCTTACTATAAAAATGACTGAAATATTTTTAATTAATAACAAAAAAGAAAGAAATTAGAGAAATTTATTTTTAAACGAGTTTATGAAAGTTATTGTTCAAATCGATAAAGAGCAAAAGTATTTATGATAAAACAATGCTTCAATTTTTATAAATATGTATCTATTTTTCATGTCGTGAAAATACTTTATTATATTGTTTTATGTAACTAATATTCGTTCGTATTTTTCGTCTTCAAATAACTTACATAAAATATCGTCATTTCAAAATAAAATATGAAGTTATGAAAAACGCTATTTTAATTGTACATGATATTTTAACTGTTAAATAAAATATTTTAGCTGTACTAAAAATATTTAATTTATGCTTACAAAATTCTAAAAACTATTCTTATCTTCTCTGAAGCATTATCTTGTGAGATGTAGGTTATAAAATCTTTGTAGTAGTTCTAATTTTCGAAATGCAGAATATTTTTATTAGTTGAAATTTAAAAAAAAAGTGAGGAAATACATATTTTTTTAAAGACAAGAAAAACCAGTTCTGTCTGAGAATTGCATGTTAAATTGAGGCAAATTTCAAAGACCACAATAAAAAAAATATCAATTAAACCTAATTAAAGAGATGACAAGCCAATCAATTTTAACTACTAAAAATGCACAATTATCACCTTAGTCAATATTTCTTGCTGTCTTTTTCTGCTTCCTTAACATGCTGAACTTAAACCAGCGCGCAACGTTAAATCTGAATCAACGGAATTTTTTTGCTTATTTATTTATTTTTGAAATAACGGCGGGGACTAAGGGACTAACCCTTCACCACAACAAAGCCGGACACTGCTGCTCATTTGTCTTTACCCGGTGGACACCTGTGAACCAAATTACGGAGGCGAGAATACCTATGCTATACCACCACAAACTCGTTAATAAGGGTTGGCCCACATTCATGCATCATTTCAGGAGAATGGACAGAGAAACAATGAGAGAAAGAAGCATCCATGCCTGGACCGGGATTGAAGAGTCAGGAACGCTAACGGAGATGAAAATATCATACCTCAAACTCTCTTTCCGTCTTTCACACCATGTCAAAAAAATAACAAAGAAATATGAATATTTGACGGAGTACACAATTTACAATTTGATAATAAATTTGAATTAAATTAATATTTTTTTAATTGAAAAAGCGTTACTCATTTGTCAACTCCTAAATATGTATTTGAATCAAATGAGGAAATCAAGGTCTAAGTTCCCCCTTTCTCCATCATTTTTAAGGATTTGTTATGAGCATAATTAACCTTTTAAAATCAAGGTACACATATCTTCTGCTTCTTCTTCTTAGAATTGGGTTTGTATGTCATTGGGCACCTCTGCTTTTATCAGCATTTTGTACCATTAACTCCAAACCCAATGTTTCCTAGTTCCAGTTGCTCGGGTCACCCACTCTATTAATAAAGTCCGATAATCCTTTAATGGAGTTTAGGTGTAACTCTCTAATATGGATGATGCCTAAAGAAGTTAATCTAGGGAGGGCAAGAGCCTCACATTCGTAAATGATATGCTCTGTCGTTTCCTCTTGCGTATGACATTTCCAGCAGATAGGGTCTTGCTGAAACAGTCCCATCTGGTCAGAAAGTCAGTCATGCTAGGGATAGCTTCCTGATTTTCACCAGAAGAAGATGGTTTGGAGGTCATTTCTACCTCAAGTGAAGGATTCATTGCTGCCCCTTTACAAGATTGCCTCTGAGTTCCCTTGTCTTTTTCAGCAAGATCTACTTCAGAGGCTTCACCTGCAAATGCAGAAAGGTTTGTTATTTCTTGTGTAAGGTTCACATATACTGAATTTCGTTCAAATATAACAGTTTGTGGAATCGTATTAAAGTTGCATATTTAGCATTTTTTTTAGTCTTCTTTTAGGATTTAGTAAAATTTCATAAATATTATTAGTCCTACATGATATTCTTGGACAAATGTTTGAAATTTCATGTGAAGTGCATGATTTTTAAACTGTATGTTTTTGTCCTTAATTCAACAATTTTTGGGTTATATAGTATATCGATGTGTGAATGCTTGTATTAGGTTGGGAAATAAGTTTGTAGCGTTTTTACCAAAGACTTTTATTTAAACAAAAAACAATGATTATATCAATAAATTAATCAATTCTATATTCGCCATTGCTGTTTACAACCTCTTCCCACCTCTCAGCCAATTTGTTGATGCCGTTCCGCCAAAAATCACCTGATCTGGTATCAAATTTGTTGAGCCAGTTTTTAAGGATTTGAAAGCAGGCAGCAAATTCGTTGTCAATTCGGATTTAAGACGCCGGCTTAGATCGATGTGACGTAGATGAAACGGTATCTGACGTCTTGGATATTTTAAGCCAATGAGAATTATAATAAAATAGCGTAATCATGATCTGAACTGGAGTAAAAGAAACAACCAATTTCTGATTAAAAACTCACTATTATTAACAGACTTGATTGTATATCATACAAAAACATTTCCCATGCATGGTTTTCTTGCGGCATTTTTACCAGCGTATCATCAAACTGTCAATAAGATCATTAGTTCTATGATCATCAGCTCAATAGGTCGGGTATCTGATTCCTGCCACTAGTGTGAATGTTAGTAAGCAGTGTTTTAGAATTCACTTTAAATCACCACAGTGAATATTAGAATTAGGGATCCACTTTAAGGTGAAGTTCATGGTGCAATTAGTCCTCGTATTCAAAGTTACCTTTCAGCAATTAAAACCACTCACCTACCAACCCCATTATAGTTATTCAATATACGTATTACATTTTTCTTTATAACAGGAATACTTATATATGAAGGTGGGTGTAACAAAGTTCAAGATGTTCTTCGAAAATTTGAGTGGAAATTATTATTATTATTTGTCGATTTATTATAAAAATCGGCACAGGTGCCGTATAATCCAAGACGCCAAATTCTGAGATTGGCGATTTTTTGGCGGATTCTCTTATGTATCTGGTAACCTCGTTTTTATTACGTCATACATATAATATAATAATATATTAATATATATTGCTATATCAGTGAAATTCTGTAAACCATCTGAATACAGTAATTTATTATTGTTTTTTGCAAAAGCTTACAAGTGATATTTTTATTGTTTGAATTTATCACTTCTGATAGTACGTAGTCGACAGCCGTATGGAGACTTAAAACATTCTGACTTTGCACAAACAACACAATAAAATTGCATAGTGGGCTAACAATTAAAAGTTGCTGTAAGGATTTTATACACCCACCACGTATCACTTATCTGCAGGAACATGTATAGGCCCTTGTGTGTGTCAAAAGTGGCAGTTCAGGAATTTGGAAAACTTCCAAGAACTCACTTCGATGGATGTTCATAGCAGAGAGCAAAAAGCCAGCACTGACTTTCCACTTTTCAACAATGACTAGAATCGAACCGAACGCTTTCCACTCCGAAGAGCACACGCCTGCATTTATGCTACTTTGAGACCCATGTTTGACAAATTTCTTAGTACCCCTTTTATTAGACGAAGATTGATTTTTAAAATCTTAACAATTAAAATATGAAGTAATAATTTAAAAAAAAACAAGTCAAAATTTTAATTAAATGGTTTTAAGTGAATTTATTTATTAGATATGGCAGATAAATAAAAATATGAAAAAACGTATTAACTACTATAAATAATAATAACATATCAAACTAAAAGGAAATAGAATGTTTTAATTTCAAATTTATTTTACGTACTTTTCGTATAAATTCTTCCATTGACCATCGCTGCCATTTCATAGTATGAAAAGTTTGCGCAACATGCACATATATATTAATTAAGTTACATTAACATAATAGAACATAAATGTTAACACACATAAATTAATCATATGAGTAAACACAATCTTATTAGTAGGTCGCGGTGGCCTGGTTAGTCAGGGCGTCGTTCTCATTATTGGAAAGTAGTGAGTTCGAATCCCGGCTTAACCGAAGATCTATCGTGTTCGCTAAACGTGCCGTTAAATACGTTGTAGTGTCAATGTCTTCCAGGTGAAATGATATCTATGGAAGTGGTAGACCAATAATTGAGGGTCATCTGCTTCAAAATCAAGAAGATTCTATTCGGCTACTTCCATCCAAAAACTCGGTTGATGCATAAATAAGCATTTTATTTATATGATTTGACAGAGGTAGTCATTAATTAATTTATCCTTACGATTTCATTTAAGTAAAATTGAATCACATAAATTTTAATTTAAGTGAAAAAATCATAGAAAAATAACTCGAAATGATTAACACAAATAAATAAAATTTAATACCGCCCACCCTGTCTAGTGGTCAGCGTGCCTGAGTATGTCCTGGTGGTCCTAGGTTCGAATCCCGATTTGGGCATGAATTTACTTTCTCTCTTGTCTTTGTCCTTTCCTTATATGAATGGTTGCCTATACCTTATAAACGGGTTCCTAGGGCATGTATGTACTGAGGAAGTCAGATTCCATAACAAAAATATGGTTCAATTGGAAAAGTGGAGCAACGCACCCCATAATGCCAGCCTAGTTGGCACAAGACAAAACAGTAAAATTTAATATCATATTTGATTTCCTTGATGATTTCTGATTGACTTCATCAAAGATTAATCGAATTTACCTTTTTAATCAGGCAAATAATTAGTTTCTCAGGACAAAACTAAAAATTTTTTTATTCTAAATTTTGGTTCCCAATTGTGATCTGTTCCATAAAGAGAGAGTTTACCTTGCTATAAATTACTATCATAATATAGTTTCTGTCTTGTTGTCACAAAATACAAAACATACTGTCTTCTACAAAATGCATGTAACAAAATACATATTTTAAAATATATTGGTTGTAACCATAGCATTTTCTCACAAAAAAAACTTTTCTTCTAAGCAAAATTTGATAATAGGTCACTGCCATCTTATAAGATGTCTCATAACAGGCACCTTTGTTCTTATCGTACATGTTACTTTCAATTGCAGCAGTAAACAACTATTTTTGTTTACTTACTGTTCGATAAGATTGTAACAAAGGTCTATATGCTCAAAAAAATGTGATTAAAAATCGGATTATTGCCTCAAAAATACTGCTTCAAGATAAAGTTTAACGGTTAGCCTTGACATCTTTAACCTTGCTGTAACCTCCAGGAAATTTGAGGTTTACTTTTGATCTTTTGTTATCTGATCCTTAAGTTCTCCATACGAAAAGTACCATCAACATTTATTTGGCCACACGTGGCACGTAAGTTACCTACGTTGGATAACAGGATAACTTATTTTATTGAAGAAAGATAAGATTACATCACATACAATGGTTATTCATTCTCACGCAGAGAGTTCTTAACTTATACTTTCAAATTTGCTGTAAGACCTCAATTAAATCTGTTAATGGGAAGTGTGTGTAAGGGCGAAGTCTGAACTATTTCTCATACAAGTTCATTGAACTTGTTCAAACCAGTTCCTGTTTTATCTTAATCGTTGCTATCCTCTGAAACCATAAAAAAGATATTGAAACATGCAATTAATTATAATGTATCAAAATTGTTTTACTGTATTTAAATCATTAATCCCATTTACCACATGCGACCATTAGATACTGCTGTTAATAATTGTGGGTCGGTCATATCTACTAACTTTTTTTTGTATTTAGAATGGTTTAAAATTGACGGAGTGGGGAAATTTATGAAAAAGTATGTTTACAAAGTTTATTTAGAATTATATAAGCATTGTAGAGAGAGACACTTCTTCATGTGGGTAGCTTTGTAACTTAGCTCCCACAAATAGGTAAATTTTCTAATTTAAAACAGTATATATTTATCTTATTCTTGTGAGTCACAGAATGGTATCTGTTTAGGTATCGACCAAGTTAATCCATTTACAAATGATTAAAATAACAGCCTGAATAATTTTTTTTATATATTTCATTTGAGCTATCAGTGTATTAAGTATAAAATCTGATAGAATTTTTTAAAATTAATTTTATTCTTTAATTTTAAAAATAAATTAAATGAAATTTAATACTATTAAAACTAAATATTATATTGGTTATCCAACCGAAATTTTGTTGTTGTTTACTAATGACACTTGAACAAGCCAAGCTCGCTATGCTATGCGAATTAAGTCGATTGGGAGCGTCTTTCGTTTTAATTAGAGCACCATGTAGGTGAAAGTACGACTTTGCTCTACACACATGCCATAGGGACCCGTTTATAGGGTAGGCAACCATTCACACCTCATTCATACAAGGAAAGGACAAAGACAGGATAGATAGAGAGAGAAAGTACATCCATGCCCGAACCGGGATTCGAACCCAGGACCTCCTTATCCACAGTCAGGCACGCTGACCACTAGACAAATTGGTTTGCCGAAATTTTGTGAGTTACTGATGTCTGCACAGACATATTTCTTTGGTGCCTAGTCCAGAGTTGAGTCCTGCCAGTTTGCTGCTGGATGCGAGTCTTCACAAATTAAAATCAGGGATTGAGTAGAAGACCCGCCAATACTCGACCTACCAATCACAGAAGTATCATTTCACTTGGAGAACATTGCAGCCCATTTAAAGTGTCTTCACCGACTTTAGGGAGCAAGCTGGATCTCCAATTAAAATGGGATTCGAACTCGCTACCTTCTAATAATAAGCTCGAAACTTTAAGCAATCAAGTCATGTGAGTGTCTAGTCTTTCGATATTTTTGTTTTGTGTATAAAAATGAGGAATTTTTCACGTGAGCATTTTGAATGGCTAATAATAGCGGGGTGATATTTATACATGCATAATGTCTATAACAAATAATCCAATTTTAAGTCTGATGTTTATGGTTTTCATGTAGAAAGAGAAGGACAGAAATGACGAGACAGCATTCAATCAAAAGATATCCACAAGTTTATCTTGTGTTTGTAATGTAAATGTGTAAAATCGACTCTTCGTTGAAGATAATAGCAGTGATTTATCAATTAGAAAAAATAATAATTCTAGCACATTAACGTATTTAGAGTTTACTTATTGTCATATAAAAGAATTAGGTATATTTTTTAAATT